>CM073759.1:226279899-226636775 GCA_037127475.1 Arma custos
GAGAGAGAGAGAGAGAGAGAGAGAGAGAGAGAGAGAGAGAGAGAGAGAGAGAGAGAGAGAGAGAGAGAGAGAGAGAGAGAGAGAGAGAGAGAGAGAGATAACACACTAAAATAAATACCACCCAATTTTTTTATGGAATGAATGTAATGAACAGTTGTTCATGATATTTTCAAACTATAAAAAAGTGTTATCCTTTCTACGGGTTATAGTTTATTGACGAGGAAACAACTAAAATTTAACAAGAACGTTATTCTTAACCCACATTCGGCCAAAATTTACGATTTACCTCTTTGGAGTTGTCAGTCAATGAACCTCGTTGTCATCTTAATCAGTTGATAGAACCTTCTTTAGCCAACGATTATCTTAAATTTGAAGAGAGATTAATTTCATAATAATGGATTTTGTTGGTAAGCAGTGTATTTATATTTCATATATGTGGTGTGATTGCTATTTTAGTATAACAGCCCTGAAAATGTAATTAGATCGGCAAGGAGCTATTGCAGTTGTTAGGTTTTTTATGTGGACGAAAATGGTCTGGGTGGTGGTCAAAAAATTGCTCTTAAGTAGGGAGAACTGTTTATTGAAGAGCCAACGTTTAGTTTAGTTTTGTGGGTTAGGTCATTTTCTCAGAATATTTATCTGAACTTTAGTAATTTTTGTTTTTGACATCTTCACATAATCTTGATCACACACATCAGGTTACAAATTAAAATTATTTCTTTATATTTCTATGCTTAAAGTACAATTTTGATGGATGGATCCAATTATATGAAACAAGGAACATAGATGATTGTCTAAGATAAAATCACACACATCTATTTCGCTAACCATTAAACACACCTTTCAAAGTACCAACTTCATTTGGTATGAGTTAATAATTAGATTATTGAGTTTCCCTATTGCAAAAGATTTACCTAAGATCACAAATTATATATTTTTCATGTAATTTTTTTTTATTTCTCAGATAACGCTGGAATTTATATAAAAGAAGAAATGAACGATGAGGCTGAGATTAATGGTAAGTTGTGCCCTTTGATATCTATTAACTTTAGATATTGTGAGGGTTCAGAACAACATGTCCAATTTGACTTTTCATAATAAATTTATTCAGAATTCTTAAGATGTTACAAGGTGTTTATTGTTTCTGTTTCAAATATTTATTTCTTGCAACAGATTTTCATTTTTATGCGCAAATTATTCTGGTTGCTCAGAAAATAATTATATTCCCAAAGGATCATCTTGAGTTGATGTATCTAATTAAATTAATTTCTTTTAACATCACAAATTAGAAATGCTTTCTTTATATTTCTATGCTTAAAATACAATTTTGATGGATGGATCCAATTATGTGAAACAAGGAACACTGATGATTATCTAAGTTGACACACATCTATTTTGCTAAGCATTAAACACTTACCATACAAAGTACCAACTTCATTCCATATGAGCTAATAATTAGATTATTTAGTTTCCCAATTGCAAATGATTTACTTAAGATCACTAATTATATATAATTTCTCAGATAACGCTGGAATTTATATTAAAGAGGAAATGAACGATGAGGCTGAGATTGCTGGTAAGTTGTGCCCTTTGAGATCTGTGAACTTTAGATATTGTGAGGGTTCAGAACTTTATGTTCGATTTGTCCTTTCATAATAAATTTATTCAAAATTCTTAAAATTTGACAAGTTATTTCTGTTTCAAACATTTATTTCTTGCAACAATACAAAATAATGAGTGACTTTTTTTCAATTTTTTAAGAACATGTCTCTGTAATGGAATCTAGAGCAGTGGTTCCCAATCTTTTCTGAGAGTCTACTAATATCTATTTCTCCCTTTTCATTTTTGTTGTTTACCTAATTTTAATTTGAAGTAAAGTGTAAACAATGAAGCAGTTTCATTAATTTGAACAATTTTATTACCGTTTATAAAAATAGCGAAAGCAATTTTGTGGTGTTGTTCTTAAATAAAACAGAAAACAATTAAAATGTATACTTTTTACTGTTTTCTTTTTTTAAGAACAAAGAAATGGAATAATTAACTGGGATCATTGGTGTTCATTTAATAACAGGAAATCATGGTTTTATTAAAAACAGGAATTTGGAAAATTAAGAAAGTTGGCCATCGAAGTTTGAAAAAATAAATGAAAGTTTTAAAACTTTGTTATTGTTTTAATTTACCCTTTCATTGGCAGCCTTGTGCTTAGTGAATTTCAGTTAAAGCTTGGAAACCAGCTTAATGTTCGTCAAGTTCAGGCGCAAGTCTCCTTTGAGGCAAACATCCAAATTGCTTCTTTGTTTTGTGAGGAGCTGGACAACAGAACTAATTCCTTTTTCTATGAAATGCAATGACAGGAACAAGATTAGAAGCAGTTGAGTTTGTCCATGCTAACTCCGTAATCTCTCTGGTTTGAAATGATTTTTGCCTCGCAGTCATACTTCAGATATGTACTAGAACCTCGTATGCAAAGAGTTGTCAAGCTTATCACAGCTTCAATTGTTCAAACAAGATTGGATCTACAATCCAATCTGGAATTCGTAACTTTGTCAAATCTTCAATTCTTGATTCCATGCTACCTGGCGACTTATATGGTGCAGTACTATTTTAATTTGCCCTATTTGATTTCTCATCAACCCCTCTTATTTATAGCCCCCTTATAATCCAAATCCCTCCCAGATTGGGAACCATTGGTCAGAAACCTCCCAAAGAAGCAACAGAGGCTTCTCCTATAAAGCTCCTGAAAGATTTTTGCGCAGTTGCAAGAGAACACCCCCCGACTACTAAAGTATTTTCGTGCTCTAGTTTCACGCCAGCCTCAAACCTCTACTGCGTTTTCAAACAGTTAAAGATTTAAATTCTTATCCTACAAAATACCAAATTCATTCTATTTAAGTTATTACCTACCCCCAAATTCTATATAAGTACCTTACTCCAATTTGTATATATATTTACTGTCGTTTTATAGTTTATGAACCATGCATCAATCATGTGAAAAGAAGAGATTCTCACCTCAGATGAATTCTAGTTGTCCGATTGGATATTTTTATGCGGTTTTTAAAATTGAAAATTAATAAAATTTCAGGTACTTCTGATTTAGCAGTAGCCATGGACAGGTTATCCGCTATTGCTTATAACATAAAAACGTGTAATTCTGATAACTTATCTTGTTATTTATGTTAATGGAAGTTTAATATACAAAATTTAATAAAAAAATTTAATATTAGATCCCTCTAGCTACTTTCCTCTTCTTATATAAATATTATTCCTACACTTTCGACAAATACTCCCATTTCTATCCTTGATAATAATAAACAACATTAATAAGACAAAAACATTAAAAAAGGAAAGCAATTTAATAGCATGTACTCAAATAACTCAAAATGAGATAAGTGATAAGAAGAGGTTTCATGGGAATCTGCTAAATCGCAAGTACAAAATTTTATTATAAATATAATCTCTCAAAATTGTGAGAAATAATATACATATCGTTATTTTTTGCAAAACGATTATTTACCAATTTATATAATTTAATTCCATCATATATTATTCATAAACATACATGGTTATTAAGTAATCACTATTGTCCTGGTAGTGATTTTACAATTAAACAATTCAAATAATGATGACCTAAAATACAATATATATGGAATACTAGCTATTGACTCCGGCTTCGCTCGCGTGGAATTTGGTCTGCCACATAAAGTTCGTGAAAGATCAAATTAAATGAATAATTTAATTTTTTTTAACTATAATTTACTGGTACATCCAAAATTTCAGATGTCTTACTCCAAATCTGACAGATTCTATACAATCCAAGGGAAACCCTTGGGGTGGCACTATCCAAATTTCTTTTTTATATTATACAAAGAACCTATCTGCAAATTTGAAGGTGCTAAGTTCCTGATTAGCCTTTAATTTTGTACTATAATGGATTCTCCACAGAACACAAAAAAACTGTCTGGGGGGCATGTGTCCCCGTGAATTCCCCTAAATCTGCCCTTGCTGTAGCCTATATGTTATTAGGATGTATTCTATATTACTCAATATGTTTCATCCAAATTCTTTCATTAGTTTTTGCATGAATGAGTAACAAACATACATAAAAACTTTTACATTTATAATATTAGTAGGATATTAAAACAATAGTTTCACTCATGTTGTTTCTGTTATTTTAACCACTATTATCATTTGCCTTTAATTATGTACTATAATGGATTCTCCAGAGTACCTAAAAAACTGCCAGGGGGGAAGGGCACGTGTCCCCATGCATAAATCTGCTCTTGCTGTAGCCTAAGTGTTATTGTGGTGTATAATCCATATTACAGTAATGTTTCATCCAAATCCGTTCAGTAGTTTTTGCGTGGAAAAGAAACAAACATACAAACTTTCACGTTTATAATATTAATAAGATTAGTAGGATATCAAAACAATAGTTTCACTCATGTTCTTTCTGTTATTTTAACAATTATGATCATGTAATTTGCCTTTAATTATGTACTATAATGGATTTTCCACAGTACCTAAAAAACTGTCGGGGGGGGGGGGCACGTTCTATATTATTTGCTGTATATTCAGGTTACCATAGAGGTACAAGATACCCTATGTACTATGTACTAAGTATCTGGAATACTAAATGAAAAATACTTTTAAATAATGTATTTCAGATACCAGATACAAAATACTTTCTGGAATGGTATCTGAAATATTTTTTTAAATACTTTTTAAAATAAAAATAAAATACTTGAAAGATGAAAGAAAGCAACATTTTATTGCATTTAAGTTAATTTTTTTTCATGAATTATTTACGAATAGATCTCATTGATCGGGCAAATGTGGCAAGACAAAATATTATATTTTTAAGGTTGAGACTTAAGTAAAACCAATTCTTCAAACTTTTTATCACTCATTTTTTTGTTTTTTATGAGGCCACATAATCATAATATTAATTATAAAAGAGAAGAGTCACTCCGCAGTGGCAGAACTTGGTAAACAGGTGTAAATTTGAAAAACATTTAGGATAAGCATTTAAACTCTTTAAGCTAGTCTTTAAGAGGAATCAGAATCCTCTAAAAACATGTAATATGATTCATCTTTTAACTTTTTTTATATCACCTTCAATATTTTCTAAAGCCTCCGATTTTTGTTTTTCGGATTGATTAATTTTTCGTGTTTCAGTCAGAATAAGTTATTTTACATATTCTTTCTGCTCTTTTGGTGCCCATTTCATTTTAAAGAACGGATGTGACACTGAGGCTAACATCGCATCATTTGCTGGAGGCTCTAACTGCAAACCTTTTTAAAGGCCTATTTATATTTTCTTCAATGGCATCTAGCAGAGAACTGCAATATTTTAATTTTTCCATCCCAAGAGATTTGATGATATGTTGAATTCTTATTAGCTCAGGTAACATACAACCTTAGTAAGTGTATTTTTCCCCTTGCAAGCTTTCAATTGCTTCTGCTATTGGCTTTGAACAGTCCACATATTCACTTAAAAAGTGAATTTTCTTTTCCTTCATTTTAACATTTTCATGGTTTCACTAAGATGATTCTGCAAGGCTAAAAGATCTTGCATGAAATTATAATAGGAGTTCCAACGAGTTGCGTATGGAGAAGTTGGTGACTTTCCTATCATCTCCAAATATGTTTCACATGCTTTTGAAGATCTAGAACATAAGTTCCAAAGTGCTTGGCATGTTGCTAAGGCCACGTAATACACTCTCTTATAAAAAGTATTTTTCAATCTTGCTTCTTTGAAATCTTTATTGGCAATCAAATGCATTGGAAAAGCTTATATTACAAGCAATGAATCATCACCTTCATCGAGTTATGTTTCTTCCAGATCTTCATACGCATATGAAACATGCTCATTTTTAACTGTCTCTGAATCAGATTTTCCAAATACTTCAAAAGCCTTGTCCAAATTTGAACTGTTAAATGTAATTGTTTAAACATTTTTTGATGATTCTGGGCATGGTCAGAATGTATATCAGCTGTCATTTCTGCAACTTTATCATATATTGAGCCACTTTGAATCTTCTGCAAGCAATGGCAGCACTTTTCCTCTCAAAAAAAGTCTCACTTTCATTCCAATGGACTGTAACCCACAAATAATTTCTTTTAGAGAAAGACCAAATATCAGCTGTACTGCACACAAATTCGACAGTGTTCAACAACAATTACACACAAATGTATAAAAAAAATCATTGATGATTTGTCTGTTGTTATTCTAACCTCTTCCAGTTCTGTTCGCAGGTTACATACACATTTCCATCTTCCCTATCGTCACATAGTGTATAAAATCTAATCAAGTATATACTTAGCATAATAAAATAAAACTTACATTTCCATGTTCGTGGTCTCAAATCCCACAAAGGCGATATTGTTGAAAAGATACGTAATTATGAATGACACAGTTCAGGGGGGACTTCATAGCCGATGACATTTGTAGAAAGAAAGAGTCACCATCTATCAATTTGGTCCCAAAATGGAATTTCAACGGCAAACAAAAGGTATTTAAATACAAGATACAAAAGGAATTATAAAAAAGTATTTTAGATATAAGATGAAAATATGTATTTTGTATTTGTATTTCAGATACTTGTATTTCAAATAAGGCACATCTCTGCAGGTTCCATTTAATAATTGGGTTACTTAGTTTCCCTATTGTACAAGAATTACTTTTTTAGATTGCAAATTATACATTATTCATATCTCTTATTCAATTTCTCAGATAGCGCTGGTATTTAAGTAAAAGAAGAAAGAAAAGATGAAACTGCGATTATTGGTGAGTCATGTCCTTTAAGATCTATGAACCTTATATATATATATATATATATATATATATATATATATATATTAATATTAATATATATATATTATATAATATTTACTCGATGAATTACTATTATACAGTTGTGAATTTCAAAAAATAAATTTTAAAATTTGTGTTATTAAAAAATATTAATTATAATATGGATTCCACTGGACTACACTATATATTAATTTACGAAGTAAAAAACCATTTTCCAGTCAATTTTTTATTTTCTACAAAAACGTTTCGACTTTCTTAGTCATTTTCAGTTTCTTAATTCCTTATTAGGATTTTCATAATAGGTCTCATTATGAATGTCTATAATTTAAAAATTACTCGGAGATACATTTTTCTCCATGGTCATTTCTGCTCTGCATTATACTTTGGCACAGTCCTGGTCAATCTTCTGACTGTTTCTACTTTGTTGTTATTCAGAAACTGGGCAATCTTCCTATTTATCTTCCCATTTGAGTCTTCTTTTAGTATCTTGTAAGAACCATCATTCAGCAACTCTTCCATTTTCTTAATATAATCTACCTTTTTCATTATGACTGTACTGTTGCCCTTATCTGCTGGAAATACCAAAAGGTCATCCCGTTTTTTCAATTCCTTTAAGGCTTTTTCTTCTTTAACAGTAAGATTTGACATTTTAATGCCCATAAATGATAATAAAAAAAATTCTCTCCGACGTCTTTTCCTCAAGATCTACTTCTTTATTTTCCTCCTTAGTGCCTCTCAGCAAGTAGCTAGTGGAGGTGCCCCAATTCAAGACAGCCAAGCCTCTCAATCTCCAGCCAGCGCTTTCATATCATTGATATTCCTTCTCTTCCTTTTACCGATCCTTGAGATATAGTCCATCCATTGTAGACTAGGTCTTCCTCGAGGACAACGTCCAGTAGGCCTGGCTTCAAAAAACTTCTTTGGGTCCCGGTCCTCATCCATTCTGAACAGATGACCAAACCATCCCAACTGTTTCCTTTCCACTGTTTCCCTCAGTGTAGACACTCCCAGGTCTCCCCATATCCTCTCATTCCTAACTCTGTCCCTCCTTATTTTGCCTGCCATTCCCCGGAGGTATTTCATTTCAGCAGCGGTAACCCTACTCCAGTGCTTGTCCATCAGGACCCAGCTCTCACTTCCATAAATAATGGTAAGCAGGTATATGTACTTAAAGATGTGTAATTTTGCACTATTTTCCAATTCCCTTTTCACCACCACTGAGTTTCATAGCTTCTTGTTCTTGAGTTCTTTGTCCATTTTCCCATTTCTGCTGAGCACTACTCCTAGTTAGATATACTCCTGCGCTGTCTCCTCTTCTTCACGCCCGATGTGCATCATCTTGCTTTTTGCAACATTCAATGTTATGCCCTTCTTTTCCAGCTCTGTCTCCCACTCTGTAACCGCCTACTGTAGATTTTCCTTGGAATGGGCAATGAGGACTATATCATCTGCGAAAACCACTACTTGCGCTAAGATTGTCCTCATGTTCCACTTTCCTACAACCATCCGTGTTGTCCTTCGCTTGTTCTTCTTCGGCTCTACAGTCCAAGATGAACTTTGGCCTCTCCAACAATGATTCGCCATTCCTCTCTGTCCATGGCCCGTCTCATCCAGTTGGTCACTCCAATTTTACACAGGTCCTCCTCCACGTCCTTAATCCAGCATTTACGTGGTCGTCCCTCTTTCTTTTTCCTGGAAACGCTTCACGCAGAACTTTTTTGGGCATTCTTTCAGCCGGCATTCGCTCAATATGACCCAGCCAACTAATTCTTCTGGATTTAATAAACCTTAAAATATCTTCATGCTTTATCAGGTCATCCAATTCTTGGTTACTCCTAATACGCCATGTGCCCTGTTCATTTATTGGACCGAAAATACGTCTTAGGATTTTCCTTTCGAATACTCTAAGAGCTTGCTGGTCGGCTACTTTAAGCGTCCATGTCTCCGCACCATAGCACACAACGGGCCTGATAAGGATTTTATATAATTTGAGTTTTGTGCGTTTTGATAGTAGGGAAGATTTAATCAATCTAGAGAGGCCATAATACGCTTTGTTGCCACACATTATTCTTCTCCTAATCTCATCACTCACCCTAACCACACTGTTTATTTCAGTGCCAAGGTACGTGAATCTATCAACAGTTTCGAATGTATAGCCATCACACCTAAGATCCTGCTTTCTTCTTCTTGCCTCAGAGCCTGATGCTACCATGTATTTGGTTTTAGATTGGTTTATCTCAAGACCTACGATTCTACTTTCCTGCACAATCTTTGCCAGAATTTCCTTTAATGCCTTCTCACTTCTCGCCAGAACCACAATGTCATCTGCGTATCCAAGTATTTGACATAAGCAAGATGCTAGACTTCCATCTGACACAATGTTTTGCAGAGCCTTATGTAGCACAAGATTAAACAGAGCGGCAGAGAGAGAGTCTCCCTGCCTTACACCAGAAGCAAAATGGATTTTCCTGCTAACTCTATTACCAATGATTACACTAGCCTGTGTCCGGGACATTGTCATTTTTATCAAATTTATTAATTTAAACGGAACTTTGAATTCTTTTAGAGCATTAAACAGTTGATCCCTGTCCACACGATCAAAAGCTTGCTTAAAATCAATAAATAGCATGTGGACATCCGTATTAAGCTCATAACATTTTTCGAGTATTTGACGCAAGACAAAGATTTGATCAGTAGTACCCCTGTTAGGCCTGAAACCGCATTGGTAATCCGTGAGGATCTGTTCCGAATAATTTTTAAGTCTTGTAGTTAAAATATTTGCCAGGATTTTGTAGATAACATTTAACAGGGTTATGCCTCTAAAGTTTTGACATATCGTCTTGTCCCCTTTCTTAAATAGCGGCGGAATCAATCCCGAATACCATTCCTCAGGCATAGATTCATCATTCCATATTTCAAATATAAGATTGTAAACTCTTTGACGTAGGTATTCGCCTCCATATTTAAATAGTTCCGCTGGCAAATTATCCTCTCCAGGAGCCCTGTTAGACTTTAAGTGGTCTACGGCATCCATAAAATCTTCGTATGAAGGAGGCTCTGCATCCGGGAAAACCCTGGTGTCCAAATCAGTAACTGTACTGACTCATGTACTCAGTAGGTACTCAGTAACTGTACCATCGTCTCAGCGTTCTTTTGGCCAGTTCCGAGTACCTCCTCAAAATGCTCCGCCCACCTATCCATGATCTGATTCTCTTCTCCAAGGAGCAGACCTTCCTTACTGCGACAGATGTTTACTTTAGGTTGGAATCCTGTTTTTAGCTTCTTGACGGCATGATAAAATCTTCTGCTTTCACTCCCCTCGTTTAGCCCTTCCATAAGCTCTATCTTCCTTCTATACCACGCTCTCTTTTTATTTCTACACAAATTTGTGGCTTTCTTTCTGCTAGTGCAGTACTTTTCTCTATTCCCTCTTGTGTCCCTTTGTAACAATGCATGCCTGTCAGCGTTCTTTTGTTCGATGGCTTGGGCACACTCTTCATCAAACCATTCACTATTCCTTTGGTGCCCATTTCCCCCCAGTTGTACTTCGCTTGCAGATCTTAAATATTTCATCCACAAAAGTGATGAAAAAGAGAAGCCTTAGAAGATGAAAGAGGACTAAGGCTTTCCCCCTGTCTAACACCCCTTCTCACGGCGAAAGCCTTAGACATTCTTCCATTAATTCTGGCTATGGCTTTGGAGTCATGATAGGTGTTTTTTATGGCATTTATTAATGCTGTGGGCACATTTTTAGCGCCTAGAGCCTTTTAGACGAATCATGCAAAGTCTAGTAGTGATAGGTTTGAAGTCGATAACTTGTTGAACCATCCTTTTAGCAACAACGAAGCTGGTTTCGAATGTATGGTCATCACAACTATAATAGATAGAGTTTTATTAACTGTTTCTTTTTTAGTGTAATAAAATTAATTACTGTTTTGACACAGATGGAACCAATTATGTGAAACAAGAAACAGAGTTGCTTATCTCAGATGAAGGTAAGAAACCCATTTTGCCAACTAATGTTAATTTACACTTATCCTTTAAAAGACAAACCTCATTCCATATTAACACAAGACTCCAAATTTGCTTATGTATTTGTTATTTTTATAGTTGAAGAACTATGCATCGATCATGTGAAACAAGAAGAGATGTTCGTCTCAGATGAAGGTGAGAAACATTATTTTATTAACCATTTTATTCTTATTTACAAAATACAAACGTAACACTTTCTTAGTTAGTTGAGGTTCTATTTGTCTCAAGCAATTGATATCTTTTTTTGGGTGTTAGATGAGCTTCAATTTATAAATTATGAAAATGTGGTAATTTTAATTCCTTAGTTTATTTTTTATTTATTTATTCAGTTTTTTTACTATAAATGTATTCCAATACCCAAAATTATTTTATATTTGTTATTATTCTGGCGCTACAATCCTCAAGTGAGTCCTGGCGTCCTCTAACATCAATCGCCATACTCTTCTATCGCTGGCTCTTTTTATCCAGCTTTTCACTCCCACTCTCTTGGCATCACCAGCTTCACAATATATCCATCTCATTCTGGGCCTACTTATCGCTCGACTTCCTCCCAACTGCTTTTTCATTAGTACCCTTGAAGTGGCAATCATTTCTATTCTGGCGAAGGTCCAAGTTTCAGAATCGTAGGTAAGTATAGGGCGGATAAGGGTTTTATACATAATTAATTTAGTTTGCCTCAAGATCAATTTATTGGAAATGATACTTCTCAATGCAAAGTTGTATTTGTTGGTGGCCACTAATCTGTTTTTAATTTCTGCCCCTCTTCTATTGTCATGTGTTACTTGCAATCCAAGGTAAGTAAATTCGGACACCTGTTTAAAGTTATATCTTCCGAATGGAACCTTTGCCCCTACTTGACTCGTCTCTTTGTCTTGTCTTGTTTATGTACGAAGATTAAAAATTTGATCATATGGAAATTGCCTCCTATGAATCTGCATTTATACGGGCTAACCTCTTGCTCTACAAAGGGAAGGAGTCATAGGAAGAGGATGTTCGAAAGGATCTTGTATATACAAGGAAGCAGTGAGATTCCTCAATAATTAGAACATTTGAATTGGTCATCTTTCTTGTGTATCATATCAATCATAGTCTTGTACTAGTCAGAGGCAGAGGTTTTCTTCCCAAACTGACACGATTATAATATGGAATGCCTTTATAAATTATTCTTTGTTTAAGATCATTGACGTTCATTTAAAAAACAGGAGTTTATGATTTTATTAAAAATAGATATCAGGAAAAATTAAGAAAGTTGGGAGTTGGGGTTTGAAAACTTTCTTATTGCTTTATTTTTTCTTTTCAATGGCTTCCTTGTGCTTAGTGGATTTCTTAGTCTATTTTTATTTAATTACTTAAAAAAGTTATTAGTGCAACGACTAAAAAGTGAAAATTTGCAATATTATATTAATGTGGTCATATGCAATTCGATTAATCACGTTTTTTTAGTTAAAAGCAGTTTATCATATTATGAACTTGAAATTATTGTATTTAAAAAATAATCATAAATAAATATATGTTCGTGCATTACTTGATACATACATAGCAAGATTTATCAATCCATCTTGTCCATCTTCCATCTTGATCGCACCTAAGTCTCTAATTCTTTAATGTAGTTATTTAATTTATGTAAACCCCCTTTATTTTCTTACGGTAAAATGGGTTTTGACAATATTAATATATCGCACTGTGCTCTCTTTTAATACAGTTGTAAGTATTACGTATTAGTTCTAGGATATCTAATTGTAGACAAGTTATTCTGTATCACGGGTGAGAGCCCATCTCCACGCCTAACTCTCCACTTAAGGTTGCCTACTTTATAGAGGCTAGATGAGCCCCAGGAGGGTTTACAGATCCCATAGAGTCTATCTATGGTAGTTAGCACATTAAATAATTTGTCTGCCACAACCAGATTTGTAAAAGGTGATTGTTGGTTGAGATTATTGATCCATTGAGGATTTATTTCAATGTTTGATGGTTGATTTGTGACATTGATGGCTGGCATATCAAAAAAGTCTTATTATATTTTAAATTTTTAAGTATTATTGTCTCCTTTTTGGGGTATTGCAACAGTTTTTGAGGCAAAAACAAATTTTTCTTTTTTATGAAACTCAAATAGTAGTAGTAGTTTTGGGCGTTACAGTCCTCGCAGGACCTGGGCCTCTGCGACCATTCTTCTCCATTCCATCTCCATGATCTCCAGCGAGGCTCCTCTAATTTCTTACCCCTATCCTTTTCAAAACTTACTCCAAATCATCCATCCCTGGGATGGCAACCTGGGCCTGCCCTGTTCTCTTTTTCTTCCCGGTGCACCATTTAACATAAGTAGTTTTAGGCAGCCTATAGGCCTCCATTCTTTCCACATCTCCTAACCATGTTATCCTGATCGTTTTAATAGCACAGAGGAGATGAGGCTCACCATGCGATTCCATTAATTTGGTATTATTTCTAATTCTCCACCTGTGCAGGATAGCAACAATACACCCACCCACTGTGGGAGTTTTGGAATTCATATATTTCTTGAAAATATTATTCAGGCTTATAACTTTCTAACCATCAGAAGCAATCCAAGCATTGTGAGTTTTTAAACATTATGGAATAAGTTTGTAAATTTTTATGTCGATGGTTCTTTTTTTAAAAGTATGTGCCCTCTCCCTTCTCCTCCCTCTCTCTCTCTCCCCCTCTTCTTCTTCCTCTACCCCTCCCCATCTATTTATCTCTTTCCTCCTCCCTCCTTTCCTCCCTCCCCTCTCTCTCTGTATCTACATTTGTGTGTGTTTTATGCTCTTATAAAAATATTTTCCTATTTATATATTTTGAAATATTGTTCACAGGTACCGAGAAATTATCCAATAATATAGATGTTCAGCATACTGCTAAAGTTCAGAGAACATACCTAAAAAAACAAGTTAATGAAATTGAAAATACTTATCAGAGTTACCATTTTGAACTAAATGGACCAAATATTTCCAAATTAAAAAGACCTATAACAACCCTTCAAACAGTTGAGAAACCTCACCAATGTCCTCATTGTGAGTTTAAAACAGTGAGGCAATTTAATTTAAAATTTCACATAATGGCTCGTCACACAAGTGAGAAGCCTCATCAATGTCCTCATTGTAATTATAAAACAGTAGCAATAGGAAATTTAAAAAAACATATAATGGCTCGTCATACAAATGAGAGGCCTCATCAATGTTCTCATTGTGATTTTAAAACAGCTAGAGGAGAATCTTTAAAAATCCATATAATGGCTCGTCATATAGTTAAGAAGCCTCATCAATGTCCTCATTGTGAGTTTAAAACAGCAGGAAGAGAATCTTTAAAAGCACATATAATGGCTCGTCATACAGTTAAGAAGCCTCATCAATGTCCTCATTGTGAGTTTAAAACAGTCACACAAAGTGTTTTAAATAGGCATGTAATGGCTCGTCATACTAGTGAGAGGCCTCTTCAATGTCCTCATTGTAATTATAAAACAGTAGAAATAGGAAATTTAAAAAAGCATAAAATGGCTCGTCATACAAATGAGAGGCCTCATCAATGTCCTCATTGTGATTTTAAAACAGCAAGAGGAGAATCTTTAAAAATGCATATAATGGCTCGTCATATAAGTTTAAAGTCGCGATGCGATTTGATTCAATGTCCTCATTGTGAATTTAAAACAGCAAGAGGAGAATCTTTAAAAGCACATATAATGGCTCGTCATACAAATGATAGACCTTATCAATGTCCTTATTGTGAGTTGAAAACAGTCACACAAAGTCATTTAAAAAAACATATAATGGACCGTCATACAAGTGAGAAGCCTCATCAATGTCCTTATTGTGCCTATAAAACAGCTAGAGGTGAATCTTTAAAAAAACATATTATGGTTCATCATACAAATGAGAGGCCTCATCGATGTCCTCATTGTGAGTTTAAAACAGTCACACAAAGTTATTTAAAAAAACATATAATGGTTCATCATACAAGTGAAAGACCTAATCAATGTCCTCATTGTGACTATAAAACATTCTCACAAAGTTATTTAAAAAAACATATAATGGCTCGTCACACAAATGAGAGACCTCATCAATGTCATGATTGTGACTATAAAACAGTCTCACAAAGTTATTTAAAAAAACATATAATGGCTCGTCATACAAGTGAGAGGCCTCATAAATGTCTTCATTGTAAGTTTAAAACAATCACACAAAGTATTTTAAATAGGCATATAAAGGCTCATCATACAAATGAGAGGCCTCATCAATGTTTCCATTGCGATTATAAAGAAGTTACTAAGCGGAAATTAAAAGCACACATAGAGGCACTGCATATTGTTGAAAAGCCTCATTATTTTTTGTAGGATTTACTTTATTGTTGTAACTTGTATTCCATGGAAAATATAAGCTAAGGAATACTTTTGAAAATATATTAAAATATTGAATCCAAATCGTAAATCAGCAGGAACAATATCAATAAAAATATCAAAGAATTCTGGGGCAAAGACAGTGATTTATTTGCGAATTCTGGCGAAAACATTAAGACTGAATCGCATTGTAACGAAGTTGAAGTAATGCATCAGAAATTAGCAATATTGAAGCCTTCTTTAGTCAATCGAAAGGGCCCCATTCTGTTGCCTGGCAACGCTCAGCCACATATCTCACATTAGACTTCCCAAAAATTGTTGAATCTTGGCTATGAGACTCTGCCACTCCCCCTCTACTCACTGGGCCTCTCGCCTACTGATTACCATATTTCAGACACCTGGGCTGCTATTTACAAAATAAAAAAATTATTGATCAAATAATATTAGAATGTAATGTAGATTATTTTAATTAGTAAAAACAGTTAAAAGTGATTATTTTTTTTTCCTTTTAAACCTTTATTATTTTACGAAAAAAAAATAATAATATTTGATGAAACAGACACAGCTCCTCTCGGTCACAGAGCATTGAGCTAAAGGTCTGTGAAACATATGTGGGAATGAAGATTAATGTCATGAAGAGCAAAGTGAGTTGAGGGCATCAAGCAGAGCTGGTTGTTTTAAATTCAAATTTTCTATATAATCATATCTGTATAAATAATACTTACAATTATATTCTTTCTTTATTTCTTATTCAGACATCTCTTTACCTTCCAGATCACTCTTGGCCTTCCACTGGGTTTTATTCCCGTTGGTTTAACCTCCATAGTTTTCTTCGCTGTCCAGCAGTGGTCCATCCTCATTACACATCCGAACAATCGAAACTGTCCTTTCTCGATTATCTGATTAAGGAGTTTTTAGTGAAAGTGAGGTATAAATGATAGAAATACATACGTGTTCACTAAGAAAAATATAATTTTTTAATGCTCCATTACAAATTGAAATTTTTTTATGCACAGACAGATAAATTAATAATGAAATAAAAACATGTGTTGGTAGCTGGCTGCTCATCACCCCCCCCCCCCCCAATGACCGAGTCATTGAAGTGGTCACGAAGTCGGATGAGTCTTCCTTGAGGGGTTCGAACTTCCTCGGATGGGTCCGCTTGGGTGGCTAAGTCATTGGTCGTATGTAGGCGTTGTTATGTTTGTTGATGTCTGCTGCGCTGGATCCTGGATTTAAATTAATTTTTTATACGGTTTTCAAAAGATTTATCCGCCATATTGGATTCGCCATTTTGAATTTTCTAATTCTGAGTTCATATTCGTGATCAGAGACCCCCAAAACCTCCGAGTAAATTAATTTTATAAAGATTTTTAGCTTTTTTTGACTTTTGACCGGTTTTTTTTCAATTTGGCCCCACAGTGCGGTCGAATGATCTTAAAATGTCCCGCAACTTTTTCAGGAACTTCTGTCTGTCTTCAGGACGTTGATTGCTTTCAAGCATCTCCTCAGGCAGGCGTAAGGGTTGCCCAAATACCATTTCTGCTGCACTACTTGTGTTATCTTCCCTTATGGCTGCTCTAAGGCCCAACAGCACAGGAGATAGCGAGTCAGTCCACCTGGATGCGCTGATGAGGAGAGCTGTTAAGGTGGCTTTATGTGTTCTGATTCATTGTTTAATGCAGCCGTTGCTTTGCGGAAAATTTCGGTTGTGATTTTCGCTGGTACTCCTTAGCGGCTAATCCACTTCCTATGGCCCTATCTATCTGCGTTGATGTCTTCTATTGGTTCAGCTTCGGGCTATCGGGTGTATCTGTCGACCATGGTAAGACAATAGCGCTTACCATCCGATATTGGAAGAGGTCCGATGATATGTTCGAAGAGACCAACTGGGGTGTAGGCGTAACGGTGTCTCGCTGGACTTTACTTCGTTGGCAAGCAATGCACCACCAGGCGGGGTACACAGATGTGCATGCACCCATGTCCACTAAAAATCTATCTCCCGAGTCTTTATCTGTTGCATTTTTTGTGAGCACGATTGTCCTCTTTTCCCTTGCACCATTTGGTTTTTTATTTCCTTGATTTCCAGACTTAACTTCTAGACCATATCCTCAAGGTCGACATTTGTGTTGGTCGGGTTGGCGAGGAATGAGTTTTCCGAGTGCGGATTTCGTTAATGGTGTGTTCGTAAACTTCGGCGATCTCTGCCAGTATATACATCGAGGTTCCCCTAGTAACCGCTAGTGTAGCTTGCATTTGAGCTGGTAACGCCCTCAACCATATATAACGTAGCAGATTTGAAGGTACAGAGGTACCAGCGAGTTGCTTTATCTGGTTTAGAAGTTGAGAAGGTCGCTCTCCTGGAGATAGATATTTCTCTTCTAGGAGTCGATCTAAAATAGCTTGTTTATTGCAAAGTATAAATATTTACTTTTATTACCAAAGCCCTTTTTTGGTACCTGGCCGCTGTCCTAACAATATTTTTCAGGATTCACTAACGGGACACATGACACATTTTTCTGGCCAGGGATAAGAGATTCACCTTTAGGCCATGATTTTGTAACATAGCGACACTTCCTATCTCTGCTGTTCCAGAGGTACAAAAAACAGCAATCTTTGGTGAACCCAAGTTCCAAACCAAGCAATAAAGCAATGACTTTTAAATCACCACAGATATTCCATTCATATTTTCCATTTTGTATTTTATCTTTCATATCAGCGGCATGCGTTGGAAGTTCATTGCCGATAAGTAGCTGCACAGCCTTCAAACTAACTTTAGATGAATCTATGAATAGACGCCACTCCTCTGGCCGGTGTTGAAGCCCAAGAGTTTCCATAACTGAATCAATATAACTACAAAAAAAAATACCATTTTCTTCAGAGAAGCAGCCCTTGAAATCCCTATGGTGGCCATGGCAACTACATATTCTTACTTCTTTTTTGATTCCACCCTGTGAGTCTGGAAGTTAAACCTTCAACTTGCTGTTTAGACAGATTTAAATCCCGAATCAGGTCATTAAGATCTTTCCGATTGGGAAAGTATGGTTCTTATGAACAGGTATTGATTGACTTCATCCATTTTTATTGTCATCTGAAGCAATTTCAGTTTCAGTTAGGTCAGATTCAGAATTATCACCTAAGGTGGTATCAGCATAGACTGGTACAGGGAACTGTTCATTGTGTAAGACAGGTCTTATTGCAGATTGCAAATTCGGATACTTAGCTGTATGTTTTGTTTTAAATATGATTCCGTTAATATTTGTCAAACAGAATTAACAATCACTTAAATGATCCTTCTGTCCCCTCCAAATCATGGGAATTGCAAATGGCATACGATGTTTACCATTTTTTCACCCAGTCTGCAATCTAACACACGAAACAAAGCATGTATTTGGGGCCCAGTTCTTATCAAAATAACCAGCCTGACAGCCAAACTAAAGTTGATAACACTTCTTTACGAGTGGGATCAAATTTCGCCTCTGAGACTTCAAGGTCAGCTCACTACAAATATAGCAGAACCTGTCTGCATGATTTACACACTTTCTTGGCATGATGAAAAAACAAAGCACTAAAACAATACACTTCCGAAAAGAAAGGAAGGAAATATTTCACTACTGAACAAACTCACAGTCAGCTCAATACTGACATCACAATGCCAGATGGACAGGTCTGAGTATACCAAAAACTTCAGTTGTTTCTTCTGGTTTAGACCATGTTGGTGAATTTTCTGCCAAAGTTTCACCAGGCATGCTGCTGACTTCCTCAAGGCTTAATTGAGACTGAAGATGTTCTTTTTTTTTTAAATCTCTTTATTGAAAAAATATATTTACAATACGGATACATATATAAGTAGGTAAAGTACAACACGTAATTTACATGATCAATATATACACAATATACATTTCTTCTTTTACCCGAAGTTATTTTAAGAATTTACATATTCTGAGAACGCTTAAGGCGTATACTCTGAAACCGGCACAAGGCCACTGGCGTTATAAAATGAAAGTCGGCGAGAGACCGCTTATGAGGTTAGGGGTTAGGAAGAAGAAGAAAGGGGAAGAGGAAGGAGAAAAAGGAAGTGGGTGATTGGACAAGAGTATCTAGAACCCTACCCCAGGCCAATGAAAGCACGTCGACCAAAGGGGCATTGGCTTGCCACCTCCCTGGCCTGGGAGGGGGCACTATGTCTTTAAATAGGGGATTTTCGCACGCCTTCAGCCTCTCAAAGAATTTGAGGTGCCTGCGGCTTATGTAACTAGAAACCGTAGGAATTTTTAGTTCTTCGTGCAAGAGAGTATTTCGTGCATTTTCGAGTGGCGTGCCTCTCACTATGCGCCTCAGAATAGAGGACTGAAATTGTCGTAGGGCTTTGAGGGTGGATTTATAAAGGTGCTTAAGTAGTGGTGCAACATGTAGCAGCGTGGGTCTAATACCGATTTCTAGATCTGACACTTAAGTCGCAGCGATACCTGCTGCGAGCAGAGCAGGCGGTAGAGACTATTGGTCTTTTGTCGGGCCAACTTCAGCCTCTGCCTGACGTGACTCGAGAAGGTAAAGTGCCTATCTAGAGTGACGCCAAAGTAGAGTAAAGTGTTCGATACACGACGATCTTCATCTTCAATCTTAGACGTATTCACCCTGATGCCACTCAGCTTCAAATCATTAACAAAGGGGACCAACCCCTTTTGTGCCTTTTTAAGGGCATGCCGGGCGTTGACGCTAGAAGCGTATATCCCTATATCGTCCGCAAAGGCCGCTACCACCGCTCCTTCATGCTCAGTCGAGACGACCGGTGCACTCGGAACATCAGTGGTCCGAGACAGTCGAGTAGCTGTCCCCGACTCGTACGACGAAGGATCTTCCGCTAAGATAGCTTCGGATCAGACGGCAAAGCGAGACTGGGAAGTTAAACTCTTCCACGGGTCGGAGTAACAGTGCTTGAGACACACTGTCAAAGGCCTGAGTGCAGTCTAGAGAGATGAATGCCGTAGCTTTGTTTCTGCTCAGCTGCTCGATGGTGTGTGCTTGGAGCTTTGATAAGTGATTGTGATAGTGTATAAATATATATAGGTAATGTGATAAGTGACAGGACACACCTTTAAGGAAACCGGTCTGCTCCGGGATAATATTCTCCTCTCTACAGAGGTTCAGCATATGGTGGTAGACGAGCCTCTCGAAAACTTTACTCATATGAGAGAGCATGCTGATTGGCCAGTAGTGCTCGGGTAAGTATCCGGGCTTCCCCGACTTGAGTATAGGCACTATACTACGACGGCTAGTTTCCATGCTTCGGGGAAGTATGAGATCGTCATGCAAGTGTTGAAGATGTTCAATAGAAAGGCTTTACTCTTTCTAAGAAGCATCCTCAACATCATATAGGGTATGTCATCCAGCCCCGAGGATTTTTTGCCTTTAAAGCGCCTTAGTACCGACTCAAGTTAGTTGAAGGTGGAAAACATGGGTTTTTCAATAGAGCACGGGAGTGGCCCCTCTGGGATTGGTGGAGCATCTACCAGCCGAGCAGAATCACTCGCCTCATAAGCTTTTGCTAGAAGCTCAGCTTGTTCCCTGGGCGTGGGGTTTAGGGGAGGAGTGGTATACATATATACACCTTCCACTAAATGTTATGAACGAAAGCTCTTCCTAAAACCTACATATTGCGTTTTACCTAAACCTCTTTAATAAGTTGGAATTTAAGGAATACTATAATTTGATTAATGTGCTATTATGCTATTTTCATTCGTAAATTGTCGAGAAAAATCATTTTAATTTATTAATATAAACTACGGACTAATTTTAATAATAGACAGTAGTGTGAAAACATCACATTTTACTAGTTCCCAAGGAATAAATGTTGACATATTGAAGAATAGTATTAACTAAAATAAGTAGTTATGTTCAGATTACAAAAATTGTTATACTTTTTTTTTATGCATTATTGACCTGGAAATAACTAAAAAATTTTAAGACTGTTATTTTTATCTCATATTCGGTCCAACTTTTCTCTTAAAGTGCCTCTTTGGAAAAGCCTGTCACTGAACCTCGTTGGCACCTTGGCCAGTTTGTAGAACCTTCTTCTGCCCTTGTGGCTCGATAATTTAAATAAAATAATCTCCAAAATAATGAATTTTGTTGGTAATCAGTGCATTTATATTACATAGATTTGGCAGGATTTCTATTTTAGTATTAATAGCAATCACAGCAATAGTATTTCAGGATAATTAGAAAAATCCTTCTTACACTTTCTTGTTCATCAATACTTACACTTGTAGTCACATGTCTCATCTCACCTTACTAGATTGATTTACCTATCATTTAGTAAACTAGTGATGTAAAGGAAAGTGCATTAACTTTAAACAGCTCTGTTTCTTCTGTTTTACATTTATCTTATAGTAACAATTGACTTGCCCTTGGTGTTGATGGTGTAATGATTGGCATTATTCATTTTATTACTATCATATGATAATTTTGTTTAATTAGTAAAACAAACTTTGTTAATCGGTCTGAGATGAAGCGGATGTGGTTGACATATTCTTGTTTGTTCTTTTGTGATCAAAATATTTTTCGGCATCCAATAATCAGTAGGATTTTACGATTAAGAAATTATGTGTATTTTTTAATTATCTGATAAGTTGATAGAGCACAGTAAACATTCTGATTTATTATGAAGCAAGCATAGTTGTGTTTTTTTTCTCAAAATAATGTTAGTTAACTTAAAGTATAAAATCTTGAGAAGCAAAAAGTTTAAAAACCTTCCAATGGAGGATCACACATTAATTACTAACAATCCTATTTAGCAGTCTCAGCTTAGAAACCTCGTTGAAATAAGAGGTACTGCAGGAAAGGACTATTCTATATCATTATATCTGGTGATTTCAACATCAAAATGCTCTCGAATTCGAACAATTTTCCTTATTCACAGTTATAGTATTTTCTCTGCCTTTACCTCTTTCCTTATTCTCCTGCCCATCATGTCCGATTTTTGGATACCTGGTTGGATTATTGCATCTCGGATTCACCTCTAAAAATCATCATTTGTCATCCCTCTTTTTCCATTTCTTTCCTTACGTGATCTAATTCCTACTTCATGTGACAACTGTAAAATCCTTTACTCTAAAAATTGTATAACAATAAATTTAACTCATTGAATTGATGGAAAAAATTTTGAATTTTATAAGTTCCTGGAAACCTTGAATTTTGAAATTATATCAGAGAATGGTCCTTCACTTCATTTATTGTTCTATATCATTTGTTGTACATTCAGGTTCCATTTAATAAATAGATCATTTAGTTTCCCTATTGTACAAATAGGGAAACTAAATATTTTTATTTATATAATATTTTTATTCCCTATTGTACAAATAGGGAAACACTTGATAATATTTTTAGATTGCAAATTATACATTTTTCATGTCATTTAATTAATTTCTCAGATAATGCTGGTATTTATGTAAAAGAAGAAAGAAACGATGAGGCTGAGATTACTGGTGAGTCTGTGAACCTTCGATGTTACCATGGTTTGAAACTTCATATTCGATTTGCCATTTGATAGCCAATTTTATTTAAAATTCTAAAAATTGGAAAAGTTGTTTATTGTTTTTCTTTCAACCATTTATTTATTGCAATAGATTTTCACTTTTAAAAGTAAAATATTCAAATAATTCTGATTGCTCAAGAAATAAATATATTGCTAAAGGATCATCTTTGGTTGATATAATTAATTAAATTAATTTTTTTAATATCACAAATTTAAAATACCTTGATAATATTTCTGTTTTATCAACTGCTTATTTTTAGTGTAATAATATATATATGTGTGTAAAAATAATTTAATATATAATAATAATATTAAGTACAATTTTGGTAGATAGACCCAATTACTTGAAACAAGAAACAGAGATGCTCATCCCAGTTGAAGGTTTGGAACATTTATTTTGCTAATCTTTAAATATATCGTACTAAATACAAAGTTTATTCTGCATTGGTACATGACTACAAATTTGCAAAGATCATTATTGTTGTTTCTACAGTTGATCAACTATAAATATAGAATATTTAATAATTTAGAACATTTTACAATAAAGATGTTTATTGTTTTTCTTTCAACTATTTATTTCTTGCAATATATTTTCAATTTTATATGCAAAATATTCAAATAATTCCAATCGCTCAAGAAATAAATACATTCCTAAAGGATCATATTTAGTTGATATAATTAATTAAATTTATTTTTTTAATACCACAAATTTAAAATACCTTCATAATATTTCTATGTTTTATCAACTGTTTCTTTTGAACAGTTATTTTGCTAATATTTAAATATATCCTACTAGATACAAAGTTTATTCTACATTGGTGCATGTCTCCAAATTTGCATTTATAATTATTGTAGTTTCTACAATTGATCAACTGCAAATATAGAAATTTAATAATTTAGAACATTTTATAATAATTATTGAGAGTATTTAGTTATTTCATTGCTATTTCTAATTTCAGGATAATTAGAAAAAGCCTTCTTACCCACAATTTGTCCATGAATCCTAACCTAAACTTGTAGTTGCAAGTTCTATGCTCCATCTCACCTTGATTTACCTAACATTAAGTAATTTAGTGATGTAAAGGAAAGTGTAATAAACTTTAAAGAGCTCAGTTTCTACCGTCTTACAGTCACCTTATAATAACAATTGACTTTCCATTGGTGTTGAAGGTGTAATAATTGGCATTATTCATTTTATTACTATCATATAATTATTTTGTTTCATTTAGTAAAAAAAACTTAGTTAATCGGTCTGAGGCGAAAGGGATGTTGACATATTCTTGTCTGCTCTTTTGTGAACAAAATATTTGTTGGCAGCCAATGAACAGTAGGGTTTTATTATGAAGAATTAAATATGCGTTTTTTGAATTAGCGGATAAGTTGATATAGCATAATAAAAATTTATTAAGAAGCAATCATACTTTTTTTTTTTTTCAATAAACAAATCTTGAGGAGCAAACAAGTTAGTTAGAAAAACTTACAGTAGAAGATCACACATTTAAAGAAAAAAAAAACAATTTAAGCAGACCTCTGAATCAAGCTGAGCAATATCAGCTAAAAAAAAAAACCTGAGAAAAATAATAAGAGGCATCCCAGAAAATCAGGAAGGGACTGCTCTACATCATTACATCTGTATATCATTTATCAAAATTACTATGCTCTCAAATTCTAGCAATAACTCACAGTTCTAGTATTTTCCCTCGACCTTAACCTCATTCCTTATTCTCCTGCCCATCTTTCGGATACTTCGTTTGGAACTTTACATCTCTAATTCACCTCTGAAAATCATTTTGTCATCCCAGCACCCTTTTCCATTTCTTTCCTTACATAATCTCATTCCGATTTCATGTGACAACTGTATAAAACTTTACTCGCAATGTATCCTAATGGTCCTTCACTTCATTTATTGTTGTATATTCAGTTGCCATTTAATAAATAGGTCATTTAGTGTCCTTATTGTACAAGAATTACTTAATAATATTTTAGATTGCAAATTATAAATTTGTCATATCATTTATTTTATTTCTCAGATAATGCTGGTATTTATGTAAAAGAAGAAAGAAACAATGAGGCTGAGATTACTGGTAAGTTGTGCCCTTTGAGATCTGTCAACTTTAGATATTGTGAGGGTTCAGATTTGTGATGTTTGATTTGTCATTTGATAATAAATGTATTAAAAATTCTTAAAACATGACAAGATCTTAATTTTTTTTCTTTCAACCATTTATTTCTTGCATTAGATTTTCATTCTTATGTGCAAATTATTCTGCTTACTCAATATGTAAATATATTCCCAAAGGATCATCTTGAGTTGATATAAATAATTTTTTTTTTAATATCAATAATTTAAGATTCTTTCTTTCTATCATTTTCTTTATATTTCTATGTTTTATTAATTGTTTCTTTTTGGTGTCATAAAAGTTATAACAATTTTGACAGAAGGACTCAGTCATGCGAAACAAGAAACAGAGATGCTCATCTCAGATGATGGTGAGAAACATTTATCATGCCAACCTTTAAACACATCCTATACAAACTTCATTCTTTATTAGTACATGACTCCAAATTTGCTTATATATTTGTTATTGGTTTTATAGTTGATAAACCATGTGTCAATCATGTTAAACGAGAAGGGATGTTCGTCTCACTTGGAAGTAAGAAATATTAATTTAGCTAACCTTATAAATTTAGTATGAAATACAAAATTTATTCTTTACTAGCTAATAGTTCCAAATTTGCTTATACATTTATTGTTGTTTTGTAGTTGATGAACCATACTACGTAAATAATGTGAAACAGGAAGGAGAGATGCTCATCCCAGATGAAGGTGAGAAACATTTATTTTTCCATCTTTAAAACATGCTTATCGCACTATCTAAAAACTTCTTTCTATTATAGTTTATAAATCCCAATTCAATTATATAAATATTTATTGTTTTATAATAGTTGATCAACTATGTGTCAATCACGTGAAACAAGAAGAGATGTTAAGCTCAGATGA
Source organism: Arma custos (assembly GCA_037127475.1). Taxonomy (NCBI): domain Eukaryota; kingdom Metazoa; phylum Arthropoda; class Insecta; order Hemiptera; family Pentatomidae; genus Arma; species Arma custos. The sequence continues at coordinate 226,305,629 of CM073759.1, forward strand.
AGGTGAGAAACATTTATTTTATTTACCTTTTTATTCTTATTTAGAAAATACAAACGTAACACTTTATTATTTTTTTTTTTTAAAGAGAAAAGATATGCCCTCGACAGGGATTTGAACCCGGAACCTCAAATCCCTGTCGAGGGCCTATCTTTTCTCTTTAAAAAATAAAAATATTTATAAGTCATAAAAAATGACCAATAATTATAAAAAATTATAAGTAACACTTTATAATTAGTTTTGTTGAGATTCCTTTTATCTGAAGAAATTGGTATTTTTGTTAGATGTTAAATGAGCTGCAATTTATAAATAAATAAAAAGTAGCAGTTATAAGTATAAAGTTATGGTTCTAAAAAATTTAATTTTAGAGAAAATATTGCTATTTCTTCTCATCGGCTATGTCCAAAAAGTAGAAAATTTCTTTTGCTCTTCTATTGCATGATGCCTTTCTGAGTATTATGTATTCGCTATGTTAATATTGTCTCATTGACTTGGGTACAACTACAGTAAAACCTCTCCTAACGGACACCCCTAAATAGCGGTCACTCCCCATTACCGGACGATTTTTTTCGCACAGGCATTTTAATACAATGTTTAAGGCATTTGAACCTCTATTTAACAAAACCTCTCATTAACGGTCACGGACAGGCTGTGTTGGTTATAAATCGATTAAAAAAACCTCTAAAAGACGGACAGTGTGACTTTATCCCTTTCCCGTTTCTCGGAAACAATTAGTTGGTTCTGGTCTAAGAAAACAGGGACAGCTGTGTTTACTTTTTAGTAAAAGTTTTCCACATAAATACTTTCTTTTTTTTTATTCTCGAACCTGCTTTATAAAACTTTAGTTCTGTTCTAACCATAGTGGCAGGTGGCTGAAAATGTCTCCCTCACGTAAGAGACTCACTTTAGAACAAAAAATGAATGTAATCGACGTTTATGACCGTGAAAAGTTAAGTGTACTGCGCTAGCGGAAAGGCTCAATATCGGTAGGACACAAGTTTCGGAAACACTCAAAAACCGTGCGGTGCTTTTCAAATTATGGAATGAAAATAAAAACAAAAAAATTGAAAATGTGTTCACGAACAGAAAAAGTTTTGAAAAGCTTGTTAGTTAAAATGGAAGACGCCTTCCACTTTAAATCAATCACGGTTCTTGACGCTATTTTTTGGATTATGTCTTCGGTTTGGGAAATTAGACCGCAAACTGTGAGAAACTGTTTTTATAAAGCGGGATTCAGAAGAACCGATTATGTATTCTAATTATTTACTTTATTTATCTAATTATTTTATGTTGTATTTTTTTATTTTATGAACATAATTTACACAATATATCACATTATATTATTTTTGGAATAAAAAGAAATTTTGTGTAAAACTTTTTTTTTTTAATCTGCGTACCTTTTAAACACATGGAAAATTGAATAAGAGAGAATTAATTTGTACAAATACGTATTTATGAAAAAATAAAACCTCTCTTTAACGGACACCTTTAAATAACGGACAAAAACATTTGCACCATGGCTGTCCGTTAATTAGAGGTTTTACTGTATATGCTTAACCTTTATGGTGCTATCTTATCCTCTATTTACAGTTGATCACGAAAACAGGTAGTCTACTCTTGCCATCCTCCGCTTCTCTTGCTTTACCATATTTTGTAAAATATTTTCTTGAGCAGTTTGTTTTTTTAACTTCAAAATATTATCTTAAGTGACGCATAATGTTTCAAGTAAAAAGCACTTATTTAAGTAACCTCTGGAAAATATTATGACGTCTTTCATATTCGGCATCATCCTGTAATTAATAAAGTTAGTAAGCGGGCACAGTACTAACTCACGGATTGTTTGGGACAGCTATACAGCTCTCAACAAACTGGCAGAGAATAACAGGGTTAGCATTGAGTGGGTTCCTGGACACTCGGGCATCCCGGGCAATGAAGAAGCTGATAGGCTAGCCAGGCTGGGAATGGATAACATTCCATGCACTCCCGAAGCAGTATGCGGTATTAGTCTCAGCTACGCTAAGAGTACCTTAGGAAATCGCACCAATACTGGTGCGGGCTAGGTTTGCTGACCTAAGGTTTGCCACCTTTGGTCAGGATAGAGTCACTAACCCTAGGCAGGTCGAATTAATAAACCCTGCAAGTATTCTTAAATTTGTGGGTTTAGCCAAGTTAAGATTATAATAATCGCTTTGTTCTCTTAGGGCCGCACAATAGACCTAGTATGGTCGAAGTGCAAATCATGCCCACTAAAAAAAAAAAAAAAACTCCGCCTTGATGTTATCTGCCACTTTTTATTTTCCCTCCCCATGCACATTTAGCATAATTTTAGGCAGCCTGTAGGGCTCCATTTTTTTTTTTTTTTTTTCACTAGCCATTTTAGTGTGCTCTTTTAATAACACAGAGGAGATGAGGCTCACCATACAATTCCATTAATTCGGTATTATTTCTAATTCTCCATTTGTGCAGGTAAGCAACACTACACCCACTGGTGGAGTTATGGAACTCAAGTATTTCCTGAAAATATTCAGCCTCATAACTTTCTAACCATCAGAAGCATTCCAAAAAGGTTTTTCAACATTATGGAATAAGTTCGTAAATTTCTATGTCGATAGTTTTTTTTTTTCCATAAATGCTCCCTCTCCCTCCTCACCACTCTCTCTCCCTCTCCCTCTTTTTTCTCTTCCCCTCCTCTCGCCCTCCCACTCCCTCACCCCCTCTCCATCCCCGTTCACTCCCCTTAATCTACATTTGTGTGTATTTTATGTGCATTTAAACATATTTTCCTGTTTATATATTTTGAAATATTGTTCATAGGTACCAAGGAATTATCCGACAATATAGATGTTCAACGTACTAATGAAGTTCAGAGAACATACCTAAAGAAGCAAATTAAAGAAGTTGAAAAGGCTTATCAGTCTAAACAAAATGGACCAAATATTTCTAAATTTAAAACGCATATAATGGCCCATCATACAGTTGAGAAACCTCATCAATTTCCTGATTGTGAGTACAAAACAGTCAAGCAAAGTAATTTAAAATTTCATATATCGGCTCGTCACAAAAGTCAGAAGCCTCATCAATGTCCTTATTGTAATTATAAAACAGTAAGAATAGGAAATGTAAAAAGGCATGTAATGGCTCGTCATACAAGTGATAGGCCTTGTCAATGTCCTCATTGTGACTATAAAACAGTAACAGAAGATAAATTAAAAATACATATAATTTCTCATCATACAAGTGAGAGGCCTCATCAATGTTATCATTGTGACTATAAAACATTCTCCGAAAGTTATTTAAAAAAACATGTAATGGTTCGTCATACAAGTGAGAGGCCCCATCAGTGTCCTCATTGTGATTATAAAACAGCAACAAAAAAATCTTTAAAAATACATATAATGGCTCGTCATACAAGTGATAGGCCTTGTCAATGTCCTCATTGTGACTATAAAACAGTCACACAAAGTTGTTTAAAAAAACATATTACTGCTCGTCATACAAGTGAGAGGCCTCATCAATGTCCTCATTGTGATTTTAAAACAGCAAGAGGTGAATCTTTAAAAATACATATAATGGCTCGTCATACAAATGAGAGGTCTCATCAATGTCCTCATTGTAAGTATAAAACATTCGCACATAGCTATTTAAAAAAACATATAATGGTTCATCATACAAGTGAGAGGCCTCATCAATGTCCTCATTGTGACTATAAAACAGTAGTAATAGGCAATTTAAAAAGGCATGTAATGACTCATCATACATACGAAAGCCCGCATCATTGTGAGTTTAAAACAGTCACACAAAGTTATATAAAAAAACACAGAATGGTTCATCATACAAATGAGAGGCCTCATCAATGTCCTCATTGTGAGTTTAAAGCAGCAATAGGAGAATCTTTAAAGAAACATATAATGGCTAGTCATACAAGTGAGAAGCCTCATCAATGTCCTCATTGTGACTTTAAAAAAGTCTCACAAACTGATTTAAAAAGACATATAATGGCTTTTCATACAAGTGAGAGGCCTCATAAATGTCATCAATGTATGTTTAAAACAGTCACACAAAGTGTTTTAAACAGGCATATAAAGGCTCATCACACAAGTGAGAGGTCTCATCAATGTTTCCATTGTGATTATAAAGCAGTTACTAAGCAGAAATTGAAAGCACACATAAAGGCACTGCATGTTGGTGAAAAGCCTCATTATTTTTTGTAGAATGCACTTTATTGTTATAACTTGTATTCCATGGAAATCCATTATACCTATCAAGGAAATTATAAGCTAAGGAATACTTTTAAAAATATATTAAAATATTGAATCCAAATCGTAAATCGGCAGGAACAACATCAATTAAAATATCAAAGAAGTCTGGGGCAAAGGCAGTGATTCGTTACAGCTCCTTAAATTCTAGCAAATTTGGCGAATGGAACTTTTCTATGAGACTCTGCCACTCCCCCTCTACTTTCTGGGCCTCTCACCTACTGATAACCATATTTATAGAAACTGGACTGATATTTACAAAATAAAAAAATGATTGATCAAATGGCATTCGAATGTAATGTAGATTATTTTAATTAATAAAAACAGTGAAAAGTCATTAGTTTTTTTTCTGTTAAAACAATAATCCTTTATTATTTTATGAAGCAACACAATAATGTTCAATGAAGAGCCTCGATCCAAAGGTCTGTAAAACATTAATCCACATGTACACACTAAAAATTCAATTTAATTATATTAGATTATAAAGAAAATAGATCATATACAGTTATAGCAAGAGAAATAGCAAAACAAAATATGTCTTGGTTTAAAGAGTGGGGAGAAATTGCATACAAAATAAATTACAAATTAGATTTCTAGTCCGTGGGTATTTGGGAGGGGGAAATTTCGAAAACTGTACAATGATTATTTTATTCAAGTTTGCCATGCAAAAGCATCAGAGGGCACACACCACAGCCTGTATAGCTCTTTAGATAAAACAATAGATTACCTTAGCCATTTGAAAGTAACAAAAAAAATTAGCTTAGCTATGAAATGTAGGGGGGGGACTTCTGAATCTAAATTACAAACCATTTGATTCGCAAAATATACAGCTATGCTCACTGTGTAATTTGAACAAAATTGAAAATTGATTTCACTTCCTGGAAGTATGTCCCCTCTTATAATTGTATATAAAAAAATACTTAAATCAAGAGCTGATCTCAAAACAAAAACTAATAGATATTCTGAATGGGGAGAATTTAATAGGTTTATTTATTTACTATGTCTAAATAATTCGTAGCACAGTGTGTGCGTCATTAGTATTGTAACTTATGTAACCATCAGTTGTAATTTGTTTTTATACCAATAAAGTTTTTTTTAAGTAGTTCGGAAGTTCAAGTATATAATTGGCGCCCGAACAAGGACTGGGTTCGACTAGTTTTGAAGAAATCGTAACCGTTCTCAGCCATTTTCATTCTCTCCATCAAGAGAGGAAGACTCCATCTCTCCCACTATCAAGAATACTGCAAGGATTAGAAGACCTCTGGTACTTTGAAGATTGAAGGCACACCGCTTGCGAGATTCGGATAGGTACTCTTAGAGTTTTACCCCAGGCTCAACTTACATAAACTGGACTTCAGGAGAGCAACCCAAAGAATACTTGAGGTATAAAAATATTTTGTTAAAAATAAATTTATTTTTATTGTATGGGAAAACCATTGCCATGTTAATTCAATTAAGAAATATTAGCAGTAATAATAACGATAGAATGTCCATTTCATATCAACTGACAAAAGAAAATGACGGCCATCTTATGTAAATTGATGGTAATCCGTATGATGTATTTTTTATAAACGATGTAAGACAAATTTATGATAACGTGTGTACAGAAAATAATACCTACAATGACCAAAACCATGCTCTTATACAGGGTGTCCCGAATTTAAATGGCAAAACTTCAGGAACTTATAGGGGACCGAAAAACTAAGACAAAATGTCCTTTAGAGATTTGCTCATTTTTTCTTAGTTTTAGAGAAAATCGCAAAAAAAAGAAACAAAACTAGTTTTCATATTTATACTTATTTATTTACATTTATATTTATATTTATGTTATGTTCTTTTAATGTAAATATTGCTCAAAATGTCCTCTTGCACCAATGCAAGCATTAAATCTAGCACTCATTTGATAAATTGCAGGTAAACATTGTTCTGATGATATTTGGTGCACTGCATCTATGATTCCGTCTCTTAATTGCTCTCTTGAGTTGATTGACACCGAATAAACTTTCTGCTTCAAGGTTCCCCATACGAAGAAATCCATGGGTGTCGTATCAGGTGATCTGGGTGGCCAAGGTACTACTCCTCCACGTCCAATCCATCATTGTGCATAATTTATATCCAGCCAAGCTCGAGCAACTCTGCTATAATGAGCTGGACATCCATCGAGTTGGAACCACATTTCAATCCGCTGTTGTAAGGGAATGCCATCTAAATAATTAGAAAAGTCGTTCTCCTAAAAATATGTAAATGTATTCAATCTTCCAGGAAAAAAATATGGTCCAACCAGTAATCCGTTCCAAATTCCAAGCCAAATGTTAATAGCAAATTCGTGCTGAAACCTATTCTCTCTAATAGCTCTGAGATTTTCAAGAGCCCATACATGATAATTTCTTTGATTAACAATTTCTCCTCTTATAAAGGTAGCTTCATCGGTCCATATATAATGTTTAGTCGCGAACCTGGACTACCTGCCAGATGGAACCAACCAATCATTGCCTCTTGAATCGGAAATACGGTACCGCCAAAACCAAGGAGAGGGGGAGCGACGCTATTGAGTCACTTCGCTTACTTGCTATCAGGACGCCGAGCGGAGCAGTTCCATCAGGCCTTCGCAGCTACGACCATCGCACACTCCGATTTCAAGCCGCTCTTCATATGAGAACGTCCAGAGGTCTTAAAGTTTGTTACTCGCCAGAAGCTATGCTGAGCTGATGAGAATTGAGTATACATCACGCAAATTGTAAGTCACATTGCATTATCATAAGGCTTCAAATTGTCAACTAATTTTCTCCGGATGATCAACGTAATTCATGATATCATACTCATTGCTCCTTCATGCCGTGATCACTGGCGAAGATAATACTAATTCGCACATCTTCGTGCCTTATTGAACTCTTCAGTATAACGTTCATTTTGTTGTTTATATCTTTGGCCATTATGCTAGCATGGAGCATTTCTGTTATTCTTAATTATCGCTCCCATTCATGTTAATAATTTTTTTCTTCTTTTTTTTGTCTAAGATTTATTTGTTCATTAGATCGCTAAGTTACATATTTAGTTTTAAGTTATTTCGTAGACGCTATTATTAATTTGAATCTTTTACATGTATATTAATAGTATTTAAGAAAATCTCGCATGTTATTTAAATTAATAAATCAAACGCTTTGTTAATATCTGAGCTTTCATTCAATTCCCGAGGTACTTCCATTTACTTCTATCAAATTTTATTCAGTCTAATCACGCCTAACATTTTGGTGCCGAAACCCGGGAATAATTACGATCTCAGATATTAACATAGCTAAAAAAGACATTGCGCAACAATAGGTAGGTTTTCTTTGTAGAGGGGATATCCGGCTCCGCTGTAACTTATGTGAATCACAGCGTCTTTCTGCCTTGTCAAAAGCAAAATATTAATGTATGCATGCAGACTTTAATTATTAATTATAATATTATATTCCAACGTATAATTATTAGTGATAATTAAGCATTTAAATCATATCATCTCTTGTAAATTCATTTATTTTCATAATCTAATTGCTAATTTGCAATATCATATATTCTAACGCATGACTATTATAGATAATTAAGTATTCAAATAATATTATCTCTTGTGAATTATTCATTTTCTTTCAGCTTTCTAGTAAATTGTATAAAATCAAAATGGTTAATCGTCGCCAAGCTAGAGTTAAAAATGTGTCCCAAACAATATTGTTAGGATTGTTTACCCAATTTCGAATTTTCGCCGATGAATGTAAAGGGGCAATGATTGCGAATGACGAGGCAGTAGTTAAAACGCGAGTTGACAAATTAAAGCAATTAATAGACGAAATGAGAAAAACCCATAATGCCGTAATCACCGAATCCATTAATGATGAGATACCTGTTCCTTCCGATCTTATGGATCAATTCATTCGAGCACAGACCGAGGCTATGGACTTAGAAGTCCAATCATTGGACCGCTCAGTGACCGCACGTGTCACACCCCGGGTACCGGAAGTCCAGCTGCCCCCCCTTGATTTACCGAAATTTAACGGAGATATCACGCAATTTCAAAATTTTAAAACCACTTATATTCCGCTTATACACCGCAATAATGACATCGATGACGGACTTAAGCTAACATATCTAAAGAGTTGCCTTTCAGGCGAAGCCTTATCCGTCATAAGCCATTTGGATACTCTGGGCACAAACTATGCTATCGCCTGGGCCGCCCTAATTGCTCGGTATAACAACCAAGCAGCGCTCGCGTCTCGGATACTCCATGAAATGTTAAATTTCCAACCCATCGCGCATCCATCGCAAAAGGCCCTGGAATCCGTTCTTAAACTATTTTCTGAACTGGGTCACCAATTAACCGCGACTAACATCCCTGATCTGGGAGACTATTTTTTATTTTTCTTAACCTTCCGGAGTTTAGACCCCGTTACTCAAAAAGAATTTAAGTTACAATATCCTGAGGAGTTCCCTACGTTTTCTGAGCTGCTCAATTACATCACACGACTTCAAATTGCTACCGCATCCGTGTCGGAATTACCACCGTCAGATAATCGCCGTCGATCGTCACCTAAGAGGAAAGAGTACCCCCCTATGCATCGGCAACCGCAATCTGTCAATCGCTCTGCTCGTGTATTCGCAGCTGCGCTGCGGTGTACTTATTGTCAAGAAGCCCATAACCTTTATCATTGCCGAGAATTTAAGACCTTATCCGGTCGGGATCGCCTAGGGTTTGTTCGTAAAAAGGGTTTGTGCATCAATTGCCTCGGACAACACCCACCGGATAAATGTCAATCCACTCAGCGTTGTCATTTTTGCCAAGATTTCCACCACACCTTGCTCCATCGGGGCATCACCGGATCACCATCGCGTCCGGAGCCATCCATTAGCTCCCCCCTGGGTTCCCCTTGGTCAAATTCGCCAAATATTAGAACGCTTCCACCACGCCGCTACTCTGCTCAACGTCAAATATACAATAACCAGAGTCACCGATCCTCCCCGACGGTTCAGACGTTACACGCGTCATCACCACAACCCATGCACGGGTTGCCTGTCCTAGCCACTACACGGGATACGTCCTCTCGTAACTATATGACAAGCCAAGCATCGCATGAACCCATTTCCTTCGACGCACCGTTATGTTACCAGAACCCGCCGCCATCCTTTCGTCCGTATCAACCGACCCCACATCGAGATCGCCGCTTGTCCGAAGAAATCACTGTGCGCTCAGCTTCGCCCCCGGACAAATTAAAAATTTCTCAATGACCCAATTCTTCCGCCGTATCGCCGCCTTCCTCTCGCGCCCGACCTCAATGCTCGCCTATCGTGTTCGAAAAGGATGCTTCCTTGTTACACCGCCGCTATCAATTACCACACAACCGTGTCGCCGATAATTCTATACCGCTAACTCCCGTCTCGCATCGATCGCCATTAACTATGCTAGGATCCTCGGGGGGCATGACACCTTCACTGTTGCCCACCGCGCAGGTCTCAATATCGCGTTCTGATCACCAAGCTCAATCTTTCCGAGCCTTGTTAGATTCTGGAAGCCAGGTGAGCTTCATCACCATCAGGGCCGTGTCTCATCTGGGCCTGCCCGTATCATCATCCCCAGTCGGGGTAAGTGTCCTGGGGGGATCGTCGAACCTATCCTGCCCCGGGTATACTACCGCAACCATTCAGGTTCCGGACTCTGATCCGTTAAGCTTTCAGTTATTCGTGATCGAAAACATAACCCATTCACTTCCGGCCATGCCTGTGGACTTATCACCCTGGCCGTACATAAGGGAACTCCCGCTCGCCGATCCATCGCTATGCCATCCTGGCCCTATAGATCTCCTCTTCGGAGTCGACGCCCTCCCAAGAATCCTCCCCGGAATCGAACCATCGCATAAGGGTGGACCCACGGCATTGAATACCATATTTGGATGGTGTTTCATGGGGGAATGTCGTCCTCGTCGGACAAAGCGCCATATTACCTGGGCCAAAGAAGTAAAAGATAATGAAGACAAGACTTTTCGCCCCCCGCTTCGTTCCCGTCGTGCTCAATCTTCCGCAGATTTAACACCCAATTCCCCTTCACCTATCGCTAATACTGTCGCTCCTGAGCGTAACGAATTATCAGTATTTAACGCCCTCACCAATGTCCAATTAAACCTTGACCTCCAACGCTTTTGGAACCTCGAGGAGGTCACAGCCACTTCACCTCGTTTCTCCTCCGAAGAACAACGTTGTGAGGAATTATTTAGAACATCCGTCTCCCGCGATGCCCATGGTCGATACATAACTCCGTTACCTCTAAAATCGCTCGACTTGGGGGAATCTCGTTACAGAGCAGTGAAACAGTTTCACCGACTCGAAGCTCGCCTTCATCGGGAGCCCGCGTTACGTGAAGCCTATCTCGCCTTCATGCGAGAATACTTGGAGTTAGGCCATATGTCTGCCGTTCCTGAGCCTGATGACGCTTCCGGTATCACATACTACCTCCCTCATCATCCTGTACACCGCCCTGACGATCCGCCCTCTAAAATTAGAGTGGTGTTCAACGCTTCGGCGCAATCCTCAAATGGAAAATCACTAAATGATATTTCTTTTACCGGGCCAAAGTTACAATCAGATATTGTCACTTTAATTACTCGCGCTCGAACGCACCGATACATTTTCACTGCCGACATTCGGCAGATGTATCGTCAGATACTAGTGCCTCCCAAACATCAAGATTTACAAAGAATCGTATGGCGATTCTCACCCGATGAGCCGATCCGCTCTTATCGCCTCCACACGGTCACGTACGGTGTCAGCTCCTCCCCGTTCCTTGCTATTCGAACTCTTCAGCAATTAAGTCAAGATGAAGAGGCTCGTTTTCCTCACGCCGCCTCCGTTCTTCGCAAGGACACGTACGTAGATGATATTATTACTGGAGCCTCTACGTTGCCAGAAGCCGTTCAATTAAGGGACGATCTCATCGCTCTATTGCAATCCGGAGGTTTTGAACTCCGCAAATGGGCTGCGAATCATCCTCAAATTCTATCCAATCTAGCAGCCGAGCATTGTCGTGTTGGGACTCATTCATTCGAATTCTCTTCCGAAGATGACTCTACCATTAAGATCCTCGGTCTCGTATGGTCAACCGACACAGACACTTTTTCTTATCGCGTGTCTTCTGACAAACTTCCCGCTACCAAACGGCTTATTCTTTCCAAATTAGCTCGCATTTATGACCCTCCCGGATGGTTAGTTCCCGTGACATTCACCGCAAAATTATTAATCCAACGTTTATGGGTCGGACACTCTGATTGGGATGAACCCGCTCCCCCTGATATCAGCCGGGATTGGAACTCCTTTCAAGAAGAACTGGAAACAGTATCTCACGTTTCTATCCCTCGCCGCTTTCCTTATTATCAAGAGTCGCGCAGTTGCCAACGCTTAGTTGCCTTTTGTGACGCTTCCGAGCTGGGTTACGCCGCCGCTATATATTTGCATTCCACCTCCTCTTCCGGGGAAATCGCCGTCAGCCTCTTAATGGCCAAATCCAGGGTAGCCCCCTTGAAAAGAGTATCACTCCCGCGATTGGAACTATGTGGCGCTCACCTCCTTGCTAAGTTAACCGCCAAAATTACAGAAATGTTTTCCCAGCCATTCGAAGACCTGATAGCCTTTTCAGACTCCGCTGTAGCTCTCGCCTGGATCCGTGGCGAACCCCACCGTTGGAAAACTTTCGTAGCAAACCGAGTAACGGAAATTCAAGAAAGCATACCCCCTTCTCAATGGCGCCATATTGAAGGTAAGGACAACCCTGCCGATTGCGCTTCTCGCGGGATTTCTCCTAAGGAATTAGCCAATCATGTCTTATGGTGGAAAGGTCCGTCCTGGCTCTCTCAACCGCCCTCTTCATGGCCTACCTCGCGCATCGACGTACCTCCTGGTCTCGTTGATTCTGAACGGCGAACCACTCACAAAATTATCTCATGCACCGCCCTTACCACTCTTAATTTAGAGAGTCGCTATTCGTCTCTTTCTCGGCTGCAACGCGTCACTGCGTGGTGTCTCCGCTTCGCACATAACGTCAGGAAACCCGCGTGCCGCTCCACCGGGTTTCTCTCCGCCGCTGAGCTATCTGCCGCTCTAGACATATTAGTTAAGGCCATTCAACAAGTCGCTCTCACAAATGAATATCAAGCAGCCGATAACCCTACATCAAAATTGCACCTTAAACGTACTCTGCAATTATTCATCGATCCGCGGGGGGTCCTCCGCGTAGGTGGACGACTCCATCATGGCCCACAACCGTTTTCCGCTAAACATCCGGCCTTGCTTCCTAAAGATCATCCTTTTACCAACTTAGTCATTGATCAAGCCCATTGTCAAAATCTGCACGCTGGTCCCTCTGCTACACATTCCTTTATTCGTCAGCGATTCTGGATATTGGACGGGAGAAACGTAGTTCGGCATCGCCTCGCTAATTGCAACAAATGTTTCCACGTTAAGCCTCAACCACTCATCCCCACCATGGGACGCCTGCCCCATGATCGTATCACACCCACATACCCATTTTCAAAGGTAGGAATTGATTACGCAGGCCCTTTTTCCGTATCTTCTGCTCGCATCCGAGGATGCCGCGTAACCAAGGCATATATCTGTGCATTTGTTTGTTTCACCACTAAAGCCATTCACCTAGAACTTACATCCGAACTATCCGTTGCAGCCTTTCTAGCTGCCTTTGCTCGTTTTTGTGGTAGACGGGGACGTCCTTCAGATGTCTACAGCGATAACGGAACCAACTTTGTAGGAGCTAGCCGTCAAATCAGCGAAGTCGGTCGTTTCTTCCGAAACGTAAATACTCAGGAAACTATTGTTCAACATTCCTCGCGCGAGGGCATTCAATGGCATTTTATTCCTCCCAGGGCTCCCCATTTCGGGGGTCTTTGGGAAGCCGCGATTAAATCTACTAAACGCCATCTCCGTACCGTAATGGGTATTCAGGTTTTATCTTTCGAGGAATTCTCAACATTAGTTACTCAGATTGAAGCCGTACTCAATAGCAGACCTTTATGTGCGCTTTCATCCGACCCTCATGATCTCGAAGCCTTAACTCCCGGACACTTTCTTATCTGTCGACCGATAACCGCCCCCCCCCCACTCAGGACCTATCTGATGTGCCCATCAATCGCGTGGCGCGCTGGAAACTTACTGACAAGATCCATCAGTCCTTTTGGAAGCGATGGACCATCGAATATCTTCACACACTCCAGCAGCGATCCCGCTGGACGGAGTCCGCCCCCGAACTAACTATCGGTGCTCTCGTGCTGATCCAAACCGATAACTCGCCTCCTCTGCGTTGGCCATTAGCACGGGTTACCGAATTGCATCCCGGAGCGGACGGTATCGCCCGAGTCGCTAGCCTCCGAACCGCTTCCGGCATCATAAAGCGCCCAATCACCCGCATATGCCCTTTACCATCTCAATAATGCCACTTTCGTGCCATGGGCGGGGGAATGTTTAGTCGCGAACCTGGACTACCTGCCAGATGGAACCAACCAATCATTGCCTCTTGAATCAGAAATACGGTACCGCCAAAACCAAGGAGAGGGGGAGCGACGCTATTGAGTCACTTCGCTTACTTGCTATCAGGACGCCGAGCGGAGCAGTTCCATCAGGCCTTCGCAGCTACGACCATCGCACACTCCGATTTCAAGCCGCTCTTCATATGAGAACGTCCAGAGGTCTTAAAGTTTGTTACTCGCCAGAAGCTATGCTGAGCTGATGAGAATTGAGTATACATCACGCAAATTGTAAGTCACATTGCATTATCATAAGGCTTCAAATTGTCAACTAATTTTCTCCGGATGATCAACGTAATTCATGATATCATACTCATTGCTCCTTCATGCCGTGATCACTGGCGAAGATAATACTAATTCGCACATCTTCGTGCCTTATTGAACTCTTCAGTATAACGTTCATTTTGTTGTTTATATCTTTGGCCATTATGCTAGCATGGAGCATTTCTGTTATTCTTAATTATCGCTCCCATTCATGTTAATAATTTTTTTCTTCTTTTTTTTGTCTAAGATTTATTTGTTCATTAGATCGCTAAGTTACATATTTAGTTTTAAGTTATTTCGTAGACGCTATTATTAATTTGAATCTTTTACATGTATATTAATAGTATTTAAGAAAATCTCGCATGTTATTGAAATTAATAAATCAAACGCTTTGTTAATATCTGAGCTTTCATTCAATTCCCGAGGTACTTCCATTTACTTCTATCAAATTTTATTCAGTCTAATCACGCCTAACATATAAATTATCCACAACGATGGATTGGACGTGGAGGAGTAGTACCTTGGCCACCCAGATCACCTGATATGACACCCATGGATTTCTTCCTATGGGGAACCTTGAAGCAGGAAGTTTATTCGGTGTAAATCAACTCAAGAGAGCAATTAAGAGACGAAATCATAGATGCAGTGCACCAAATATCATCAGAACAATGTTTACCTGCAATTTATCAAATGAGTGCTAGATTTAATGCTTGCATTGGTGCAAGAGGACAACATTTTGAGCAATATTTACATTAAAAAGAACATAACATAAATATAAATGTAAATAAATAAGTATAGAAATGAAAACTTGTTTTGTTTCTTTTTTTGCGATTTTCTCTAAAAATAAGCAAAAACGAGCAAATCTCTAAAGGACTTTTTGTCTTAGTTTTTTGGTCCCCTATAAGTTCCTGAAGTTTTGCCATTTAAATTCGGGACACCCTGTATAGTACCATATGAAAATTAAACAAACAAAATTAAAAGACTTTGCTAGAGATTGCCTATTAACCAATAACTTTACAACAATAACGTCCCTATTGGATTACTTAACCCAACAATTTAAAGAATCACGAACGGTTGAACAGTCAAAGAGAGAATTAATGCATACCTTTCCTCATAAAAGAAAACACCCCATTGATTTCATTAATCGCATAGCTAAAATTAGATCATTAATATTTTCACGTAGGTATACAATTCGATGATGAGATTGTAGAGAAAACGGCAATGATGAATTGTATAGATCGAGAAATTAATAGTCATATACTACATAATTGACATTCTAACTTGTGGGACTTTGGTACTGACAAACGTTGACCAGATTAGGAATGCTATTCTGAATCGATGTTCTGATATCATACTATATACGTCTAGGAGGGAACAGAGTTACTCGAACCATCATAATCAAAAACCGCAAAAAGACTTTTAAAAACAATTTAATAACCCTGATTTCCGCAGAAACGAATATTATAAAATCGTTTAGACAACCAAATTACCATGAACCACATTATAATAAATTTGATAATCGCGAATATCGGTATTCCCAAAATAACTATCAATACAAACCGCGTGAATTCCGTCAACCACAAAATTTCCAACATGAAAATCGCGAACAATATCGGCCGCAATCGTGGGATCAAAAGAATAGTTGGAGGCAAAACGAGAAATCGAGTGAACCTTTTCCATCTAAACCATTTAACTCGAATTCCCAAAATACATTTTCTATGAGAACTGTCTGCAGTAACGAAGTACACTATCTTTAAGAAGCAAATGATAATTTAAGAGCGCGACTTTCGGAATTTGAAAATAAATTCGAGCATTTTTTAGGACTAGGCAGACCAGAACCGGAGCCACCGAACGATACGACCTAAATTTATGCGATGAACTTCTTCAATTTACGGATTTAAAAGGCGATAAATGGCTTGTTGACACTAGCTCACATATTAGTTATATAAACCCGACGGAACTAAAATACTTTCGGAAGAGTTTATCGTTAACACTCCTACTGGTTGTAAGTCGGGACATGATTTTAACAAAAAATTTGACATTCTATTAGGCATCGGTACTATGCGAAACATTGGGATGAATATAAATGTAAAAGAGAACGAGCTTGTTATTAAAGATATATTTATTAGGAACGGAAAAATATTAAAATTAAGTAAATTAATGAATGAAAATAAAAATATGATAAATGATAAAAATGAATGTATTAATAAAGAGATACAAATAAAAAGTAATAATGAAATGAATATA
Source organism: Arma custos (assembly GCA_037127475.1). NCBI lineage: Eukaryota > Metazoa > Arthropoda > Insecta > Hemiptera > Pentatomidae > Arma > Arma custos. Next base: position 226,321,944 of record CM073759.1, read on the forward strand.
AGTAACAAAGAAAATGAAAAAGATTTAAATATGATTAATATTGAAGAATCAGTAAGAGTTTCGCATTTAAATAAAGAAGATCAAACTTCAATAATAAATTTACTAAATAAATATCCGCGAATTATAAAATCGGAAGAAGAAAAATTAAATAAAACCAATTTACTAAAACATGAAATAAAATTAAAAACCGACCGACCGATTTATACTAGAAATTACCAATATCCTCAACAATTTAAACAAGATGTAGATCGCGAAATAAAAAAAGTACTAAATACGGGAAAGCAACTCACCTTATAATAGCCCAATTTGGGACGTACCTAAAAAACCAGACGCAACCGGTCATGGAAAATTAGAGTCGTGATTGATTATAGAAAATTAAACGCCGAAACTATACCGGACAAATTCCCCCTTCCTAACATTGAAGATCTATTGAACCAACTAAACTAATCCAAATATTTCTCAACAATTGATTTAGCTTCGGGATTTCACCAAACTGAGATGGATGAAGACTCTATTCCTTAAACGGCATTTTCAACTGATACAGGACATTATGAATTTACTCGCATGGCGTTTGGACTGATGAATGCTCCACCCACATTTCAAAGGATTATGAATTCTTTATTAGCTAATATGACTAAGGTACTTGTTTATATTGACGATATAATTATTTTTTCAAAAACAAAGGAAGAGAAATTTAAACATATAGAGGACGTACTATCAAGATTAAATAAATATGATTTATCTATCCAACTTAACTAAAACAGAATTCTTCCATTCAGAATTGCCATTCCTAGGACTCATACTTACGCCCGACGGAATCAAAAAAGATCCACGAAAATTAGAAGCAATCGAAAAATTCTCACTACTAACGACGGAGAAAGAAATAAAGCAATTTTTAGGATTAACAGGTTATTCTATTATTATTGTATATTATTATTATTGTAAATTCAATCATAATTTCGCACGCATTGCTCTACCATTAACTTCAGGTCTAAGGAAAACCGAAAACATAAATCCAGAATTATATAAAGACGCGTTTCAAAATTTAAAATCTATGCTTATTAATTCCCCAATATTAATTTATCCTGATTTTTCGAAACCGATTATATTAACAACTGGCGCCAGTATCGCGGTTGGCGCCGTACTTTCTCAAATTTACGAAGGTCAAGATCAACCTATTGCATTTGCTTCAAAAACTATATCTAGTACAGAATCCAAATACTCGACAATTGAAAAGGAATTATATGCTATAGTATATGCTTGTAAACATTTCAAACCGTACTTGTATGGACAACATTTCACAATACGAACATACCACAAACCCCTCCAATGGACATTTTCAATGAAAAATAACAATACCCGAATAATGAAATGGATTTGCTTATTAAGCGAATTCAGCTTTGATATTAAATATGTTGAAGGACGGACAAACCAAGTCGCGAATGCAATAAGTAGAGTAAAAATCGAAAATAACACTAAAGTATAAGAATTAAATGGCGTAGAAGATATGGACATAGATATTGAGATTTTAATTAATAATGATGAAACTTATTACTTATTAATAAAAATCTCATCATCTTATTGCTTTCTTCAAACACTTCAGAATACCAAGAACTTTTAAATGATATCGGAAGCACCAGATATTGAAAATATTAACGACACGGAAAGTCCTGCAATGCAACAGTCTCAAGAGAGTAGTCATAATCAATTTTTTATTGTGACAGACAGACCACTGAATGTAGAAAAATACCAAATTTTCATAACTCACGGAAACGAAGAACAGATAGAAAAATCTTTTAATAAATTCTGATACAAAATCGAAAAACTATATCGAAAAAAATTATTAGAAGTTGTCAACCTAATGCTACTGATGGTATTTATCGCGAACCAAACGTGGAAACGGTTAGAGGTAATTACGAAGGAATATCCTTAAAAATTTCAAAAATTTGTGGAAGATAAATGCCCAACAGTTAGAATTAAAAGGTATAAATAAACTAATTGATATTCTAGAAAAAGTGAAACAAACGATTCTAATTCAAGATTATCACTTCGGAAAATCGTGTCATCCCGGAATTATGGAAACATATCAAAAATTAAGAAGATATTATTATTTCCCGCGGATGAAAGATGGAATAGTGGCAGGCATAAATAAATGTAGTACGTGCGCAAAAATAAAATTTGAAAGGAATTAATTATAAACTAAGTTTCAAATTACCCCTACTCTGGAAAGAACGTATTAATGATAAATACGCTGCATTACCAAAGGAAATTTATTATTACGATCATTGATACGTTTTCAAAAAGATTATATGCTGAAATTACTAGATCAAATAACGCCACAAATATTCTCGATTTTATAACACGATATATGGCAGTGTATCCGCAACCAATTTAAATATCGCGGTCTGAACTTTTAATGAAACGCTTAACAAAGATTTAAAGCTTACGCCAAACGAAATAACATTAGGTGAAATTGTTGATCCCGATCGAAATGAACAAATTATTAAAGAAAACATTGTTCAAAAAGATCACGATAAATTAAACATAATTCACAAATTAGCTAATAATAAAATATGCGAAGAAAAAGATAAAAGAACCGAACAGCTAAACGAAAACCGAGAAGACCCGCCTGAAATCGAAGACGAAGCGTACACAAAACGAAGAGTCAGGACAAAAGATGAAAATGTTTACAAGCCCATTAAAGCTTTCGTGGACAAGAACAAGATAGTGCATGCTCATATTAACATCAGACGTCCAAGAAAACAACATGAGAAGACATGTGATATGCTTACAGATGACACGGGACCTGCTGTTGATATGGACACTCCTGATAGCAGCTCAGACAGTAGCTTATCAAATAACTGACTTAACACATTCTGGAGGTCTAATGACATTTAAGCTCGCTGATTCTTACGTTTTAGAAAATTACGAAACGGTAATACATTATTTACACTTTTATGACTTGATTGAGAATATCTAAACAATTAAACAAGGACTCATACATTTTCCTGCTAAAGACTCAATATACAATCTAACTGTTAAAACATTAGTTATTTAGAAGATAAAATAGAATCATTAGCAAATCGTCAAGGAACTAAACGCGGTATTATTAATGAACTTGGTTCTGCAATTAAATGGTTAACTGGAACTTTAGATAATTCAGATAAAGAAAGGTATGATTCAATTATCGAAAATCTTAGTAAAAGAACGAAAATCCTATTGAGACTAATTTAATTAACGAGCTTACAATTAACAAAAACCTCATCTCTAAATTCAATGAAGACATTTAGAAACTTCTAGAATAGAATTAGAAAGCCTGTCATGGGCTGATCATATTCATATTCCTGAAATGTTGCAATTAATTTCCTCAATTATTGTATTATACTTATTTTTGTTTCACATATACCTCAAGTATTCAAAATTAAAAAGCTCTTTAGTATGCACCAACCAACGGCACCTACAGCATAAGGCATGCCGCAGCAGCCCTTCAACCCCTGGGCTCACTCTTAATTTCGCTAGGAAGTAGAACAGTGTACGTGTCATTAGTATTGTAACTTATGTACATACGCGCTAACGTATCCAGGCCAACCATTTATGAACATAGAGGGATTACCTGCTTGTAACAATATAAAATAAACTGAAAATAACAATAAAAGAGAGCAAACATATACTTTAAAAACTAAACTAAATTAATTAAAAAGAAATCAAATTATTTTTAGATATATAGGCAAAACAGCCTCGACAGATAGTACTATTAAAGCATAACGTTTAAATAGTGACCAAGCAATAGATGTTGCCCATTTTTTTTTTATGGAATAACTGTTCATGATATTTTAAAATTATAAAAAAGTGTTATCCTTTATACGGGGACGAGGAAATAATTAAAATTTAACATGAACTTTATTCTTAACCCACATTCGGCCAAAATTTACGATTTATCTCTTTGGAGTTGTCAGTCAATGAACCTCGTTGCCATCTTAGTCAGTTGATAGAACCTTCCTCTGCCAACGATTATCTTGACTTGGAAGAGAGATTGATTTCATAATAATGGAATTTGTTGGTAAGCAGTGTATTTATATTTCATATATCTGGTGTGATTGCCATTTTAGTATAACTGCCCTGGAAATGTAATTAGATCGGCAAAGAGCGATTGCAGATGTTAGGTTTTTTATGTGGACGAAAATGGTCTGGGTGGTGGTCAAAAATTGCTCTTAAGTAGGGAGAACTGTTTATTGAAGAGCTGTTTATTGTTTAGTTTTAGTTTTGTGGGTTAGGTTTTTATTTTCTTAGAATATTTTGCTGAACTTAAGTAATTTTTATTTTTGACATCTTCACATAATTTTGATCACACACATCACATCACAAATTAAAAACGTTTTCTGTATATTTCTATGCTTAAAGTACAATTTTGATGTATGGACCTAATTATGCGAAACAAAGAACAGAGATTATTGTCTGAGATAAAGTTGACACACATCTATTTCGCTAACCATTAAACACTTACCTTACAAAGTACCAACTTCATTCCATATGAGCTAATAATTAGATTATTTAGTTTCCTAATTGCACAAGATTTACTTAAGATCACAAATTTTATATTTTTCATGTATCTTTTTTTAATTTCTCAGATAACGCTGGAATTTATATTAAAGAGGAAATGAACGATGAGGCTGAGATTACTGGTAAGTTGTGCCCTTTGAGATCAGTGAACTTTAGATATTGTGAGGGTTCAGAACTTTATGTGCGATTTGTCCTTTCATAATCAATTTATTCAAAATTCTTAAAATGTGACAAGTTGTTTCTGTTTCAAACATTTATTTCTTGCAACAGATTTTAATTTTTATGAGCAAATGATTCTAGTTGCTCAAGAAATAATTATGTTCCCAAAGGATCATCTTGAGTTGAAATAACTAAATAAATTAATTTCTTTCAACATAACAAATTAAAACTGCTTTCTTTATATTTCTGTGCTTAAAGTACTATTTTGTTGGATGGATCCAATTATGTGAAATATGGAACAGAGATGATTGTCTGAGATAAAGTTGACACACATTTATTTCATTTACCATTATACACTTACCTTTTTAAGTACCAACTTCATTCCATATGATTTAATACCTCCAAATTTTCTTCTATATTTATTTTTGTTTTTATAGCTGTTAAACCATGCATCATATATGTGAAACAAGAAGAGATGTTTAGCTCTGATGAAGGTGAGAAATATTTGTTTTATTAACCTTTAAACTTATTTACAAAATTTAAATATAATTCTTTATTAGTTAAGATTTTATTTTTCTCAAGCAATTGATATTCAATAGGTCCGAGATGTTCTTCCAAGCCCAATTGACCATGATTTTGTGCTTATATCTCTTTTTTGCAGGTTTTATTCTATTTTGGGTTCTATATTGTTATGAGGTACTTAATTGATTTTTTAAAGATTTAGTGTTCAGTGATAATTTCAAGGTAAACTAATTTTTTTTTTTTATCACACTTCAACATTATATTTAAAATTCAGATTCTAGTTTCTGTCCCTTCGATATGTGATATCAATTCCACGCAGCTCCCAAAAAATGAGGCTTAATGTTTATAAGGCAATTGTATTCCATTATCTTATTTCATCCAGGATTTGGGAGCATGGCACTGCTAGGTTTAAAAACTTCAATACATAGTCCTTTGTTGCACTGGTCGCAAAAAAAAACAGTTTGCTTCTGCTTGTCATTCGCTTCTTCTTGTATACAACTCAAAAGAAGAAATAAACGATGAGGCTGAGATTACTGGCAACTTGTGCCATTTGAGGTCTGTGAACTTAGATATTGTAAGGGTTCAGAACTTCATGTATGATTTGTCATTCCAAAATAAATTTATTCAAAATTCTTAAAATGTGACAAGTTGCTTATAGTTTCTGTTTCAAACATTTATTTCTTGCAACACAACACAAAATGTTGAGTGACTTTTTTTCAATTTTTTAGGAAAATGTCTCTGTAATGCAATCTAAAGTAGTGGTCCCAATCTTTTCTGAACGTTGACTATTATCTATTTCTCCCTTTTCATTTTGATTGTTTACCTAATATTAATTTGAAGTAAAGCTTAAATATCGAAGCAATTTTATTAATTTGAACAATTTTATTACCGTGCATAAAAACAACGAAAGCAATTTTGTAGTGGTATTCTTAATAAAACAGAAAAAAAATTAAAATGTATACTTTTTACTGTTTTTTTTTTAAGGACAAAGAAGTGGAATAATTAACTAGGACCGTTGGCGTTCATTTAATAACAGGAAATCATGGTTTTATTAAAAATAAGAATCAGGAAAAATTAAGAAAGTTGGCCTTTGAAGTTTGATAAAATAAATGAAAGTTTCAAAACTTTGTTTTACCTTTTCAATGGCTGCCTTGTGCTTAGTAGATTTCAGTTAAAGCTTGGAAACTGGCTTAATGTTCGTAAGTTCAGTTTTGTGAGGAGCTGGACAACAGAACTAATTCCTTTTCAATCAATGAAATGTGATGACAGGAACAAGATTAGAAGCAGTTTAGTTTTTCCCCACTATTGTTGATAACTGTCCATAACCTTTGTCCTGGCTAACTCCGTAATCTCTCAGGTTTTAAATGAGTTTTGACTCGCAGTCATACTTTAGATATATACTAAAAACCCCATATGCAAAGAGTTATCAAGCTTATCCAAAGCTTCAATATTTCCAACAAGAATGTATCTAGAATCCAATCCGGAATTCGTAACTTTGTAAAATTTACTTATCTGGTGCAGGCAACTTTTATAGTGCAGTACTATTTTAATTTGCCCTATTTGATTTCTCATCCACCCCTCTTATTTATAGCCCCGTTATAATCCAAATCCCTCCCAGATTGGGAACCATTGGTCTGGAACCTCCTGAAGAAGCAACCAGAGGCCTCCCCTATGAAGCCACTGAAAGAGTTTTGCGCAGTTGCAAGAGAACACCCCCGACTAGTTAAGTATTTTCGTTCACTAGTTTCACGGCAGCCTTAAACCTCAACTGCGTTTTCAAACAGTTAAAGATTTAAATTCTTATCCTACGAAATACTAAATTTATTATATTTCAGTTATTACTTATCGCCAAATTCTATATCCCCTTTCTATCCTTGATAATATTAAACAAAATTAAAAAGACAAAAATATTAAAAAAGGAAAGCAATTTAATAGCACTTACACAAATAATTCAAAATAAGATGAGAGTCAATCCATTTGAAATCACGCAGTCACTGTTGCTCAACATTTTTTATTTTTCTGATTCTTTTATCATGGATTCCCTATGGGTAGACATGAACAAAACTCCAATTGAAAAAAATTTACAAGGCATATGTTTTTATTGGCAGCCATTTTTAAAATAGTGATTTGGCGAATTTTATAAAGAAACAGGGTTTTTTCAAGAAATCAGAATACTTTAAAAACCAGTGTGTTCAGCATGAAATGATCTTCAAAACGGTTATATTTACTTTCCATATCATGCAAGAAAGTCAGTCAAAATCTTTCTCTAAAAGCTCGGAAAAAATTAAACAATCTTTAATTTTTAAGACCATAAATTTTTAGGTAGGAAAAGAGACTCACTAATAATATTTTATTTCTGTGTTGAGTACTCATAACACTACCAGCAGCCTAAGTTTTAGTCTTGAGAATGAACTCCTTTTTTTTCTACATACCAAAAGCACATTAATGGCAATTTTCATCAATCGGAAAAGGAACTGACCGAAAACAAGTGAAAATTGTACATAAAATCCTTTATACTAATCAGAATATCACACAAAAAAGTTATGGCTGAGACTCAACTACATTTTGTGTTATAGAGATGTGAATTTCAATAAAAATGCTATATTTTTTATTACACTCGTGCAATGCTTAATTATCAACTATAGGCTTAAAATTATCTTAACTGACAAAGTTAAATGATGCTGCTGCAATCACTAAATTAACAATACATTTTTAGTTACTTCTTTTTTTATTAGAATGGACAGTAATAATACTTGTAGTACCGCAGGTAAAATTCTTGTACTTGACTTACTTAGGTGTTTCATGTACCACACTGGTGTAAAGTATACTCATACTAATGTTTTTCTCTTTATTTTTGTGTTTTAAACTTTACTTGTCTGATGATACATGTGTATTATCAGTCAACACCAATCCAGTTATTCCATCCAAAAGCCTCCAATCCCATATCACTTATCTTGAAGAATGGTGTCAAAACTGGAGAATTAAAATAAATTCTCAAAAATCGCATTAAATCACTTTTACCTTACGTCGTAAAACAATGACTTCCTGCCCTTCAGTATCCTTTAATAATATCCCTCTGGTGCCTGTAGAACAGATCCGATACTTAGGGTTGCACCTTGACAAACGATTAACCTGGAATCCTCATACAAGACTGAAAAGAAAAGAAACCGCAAGACGTTTCAGGCTACTTCAACACTTACTAGACAAACGCTCTAAGCTCCCAATTAACTACAAAAGACTCACCTACATGACCATCATACGACCTATTTGGACTTACGGAGTAGAGCTTTGGGGCTCCACTAAGCCATCGAATTCCTCTCGTATCCAATCCTTACAGTCCAAAATCCTCAATGGTCCTTATTTTGTTAAGAATAAACTCATCCATAACGACCTTAATGTCCCTTTTGTTGCTGATTTGGCCCGAACCCGGTATCTATCCTTTCATAACAAACTTCATTACCACTCAAACCCTCTAGTTTCAAACCTAGCTTCCTCTTCAATTCCCGATAATCCTCCGAGGCGTCTGAAAAGAAGATGGCCACGTGACCTCCTTACTTGAACTTTGATTTGAGTACTACCGGTGGGTAGTTTCTCTACTTGTCATTATATATCACTTAGCCTATTTACTTGTTGTATTAATGTAATACAGTTGTAGATATCAATAAATAAATTTTAAAAAAACAAAAAAACTTTACTTGTAACAACTTTCCAGCAGTAATTTTGATTAAGGTGTTGAACTAACGTGATATTTCATTGCACAGTTTATCAGTTATGTTATGTGTTCTTCCAGACATCGTTGAAAGTTCCAATGGAGTCACTTTCCGTACTATTCTGTTCGCAGGAAACCAAGCAGTATCATTTTTTGACAGTTGAAAGGCAGTTTTTGGTCCAGAAGGATGAAAGAAATGCGCCAAAACATCATTGTTATCTTCACTATTGTCTACAACTTTTTAAAGCCACCACTTCTCATCGTATATACAGTTAACAAAGTGATTATTTATGAAATATGACACATTTGTAAATAATATTGAAGTGTGAAGATCATCAAAGCTCAAGTAATATAACACCTTATATGATTGCATATATCTGTGATATCCTCATCCTGTACTGTGAATTAGAATTTTTTAACAAAATAACCTATCACTAAACTGTGGTTATCTTCCAAGTTTTCTTTAATTTCCTTGAAATGTTGAGCTTGAGCTTTTGTTATATAATGATAGGTTTTTAAAAGCATAAGCTATAAGAATGCAGAAACTCCTCACTGGGCATTACTTGTGCTATGAGCTCAGCTGTATCAGTTTGCACCCACTGTTTGAAAACTACTTCATCAGGCAGATTTTCAATTTCATTTTGTAAAACATCAAGCAGGATATCTTATAAAACTCACATTATTTTGTTGCAACATGAGAATTGATGTGTCTGTTGACATTTTACAAAGGGTTTTAAGATACGAACATACTTACATATTTTTTTAATAAATGGGCATTTTTAACTTAAGTATTGCATTTAAATATAGACTAAGTTAATTATTTTAAAACATGAAATAATAATTTCTATAAATATTCTTTTAGGCTTCCACGACCACTATTATTACAAAAGACTTTGTTTATTTCTTCTGGTTTAGACAGTGTAGATAAATTGAGAAATTCATTCTCATCTCAGCCCTGAGGAAGTCATCAGCATAGTTGACGAAACGTTGGCGAGAAATTTATCTACACGGTCTTAACCAGAAGAGATAAACAAAGTCTTTTGTAATAATTTCTATATTGAAGCATCATTTAAATTTGTCAATTAAGATAATTTTAAGCCTAATTTAGCATTGCACGAGTGTAATGAAAACGTAGTGTTTTTATTGAAATTCACAGCTCTATAACTCGAAATGTAGTTGAGTCTCAGTCACAATTTTTTTTTTTTTGAGATATTCTTATTAGAATAAAGAATGTTATGTACAATTTTCACTTGTTTTCATTCAGTTCTTTTCAGATATTGACGGATGAAAATTGCCATTAATGTGCTTTTAGTCATTTTTAAAAATCCGTAGGAAAAAAAAAATAGTTCATTCTCAAGACTAAAACTTATGCTGCTGGTAGTATTATGAGTACTCAACTCAGAAATAAAATATTATTAGTGAGTCTCTTTTCCTACCTAAAAATTTATGGTCTTAAAAATTAATGATTGTTAAATTTTTTCCAACTTTTTAGAGAAAGAGTTTGACTTATTTTCTTGCATGTTAGGGGAATTAAAATAAGGTCTTCTTGAAGGTCATTTCACATTGAACACACTATTTTTTAAAATATTCTAATGTCTTTAAACATGGCTTCGTAATTAAATTTTCAGCAAACTCCGTTTTTTCATTAAATTCATTAAAACATCATTCTTATAATTTTTTCCTTTTTTTAAAACTGGATTTATTTGAATTTCATCTACAAGAAAAAAAATAAAATCGGCTTCCAGTTAACTCCTTTATTGTTTTATATGATAAAACGTTTCGACACTATGGTGTCATTTTCAATTATTTATTTTTCTGCATTCCTTAACTTTAAATAAAATAACAATAATTACAATAATATAAAATTTGTTTACATAAATGTCCAAAAGATAACATACTATGAGTATAAATACCTGGAAAGTCAATATTTTTTAAAAATCATTTTTAAGGAGATCTTTTGTCCTCCATAGTCAAACTTATATTCCATTACATAAAAACCAAACCCTGATCCTTGAACCATCTAATCCTTTTTCTTATTTTTATTAGTCATTAGACTTTAGTATAAATATAACTAATTATGTTCTAAAAGGTACATTAATAAAGTAAAATTAAATTTTTTTTTTTTTTTTTATTTATGAATTTAATTTATTTATTTATTTTACTATATAATTTTTAAATAATATTTTATCAAAACAATTAATTAATTTTGAAAATATATGGAAATTTTTTTTTTTTTTTTTTTTTTCAAAATATAAGTATTCTTATGATCTATTATTTTTTAATATCAAAATTATGGATGAATATAATTTACTGATTTCTCCTGCCTCTTTTCTATCGTTTACAGCATTTTCTAATTTATCATTTATAAATAAAGCCTCTAAATTTTTTCTTTTTATAGTATTATCTTCTCTATGTAGAATTTTAGGCTTATCGAAGTCAAAAGTGTGCAATTCCTTTTTACAATGTGCTGACAATGCTGTACTTGTTTTAGCTTTAGGTTTAATGTTATTTTGATGGTGATATATTCTTTTTTTTAAGTGTGTACTTGTTTGTCCAATGTATATTCCATCACAATTATTACAAGTAAGTTGGTATATTAAATTTTTGTTTTCCATAATTGGTATCTTATCCTTTTGACTTGTTATAATGTTTTTGATTGGGTTTCTTGTTTTGTGTGCTATCCTCATTTCTGGTATGTCATAAATTTTAAAGGTTGGTTCGATTTTTTCTGATAAGCCTCTGATATAGGTTATACTATTATATTTAATTTTATTATGTTTTAATTCTATATCTTGTGCTTCTGTTACTATATTAATTTTATCATTGTCTATAAGTGGATCTATGTTATTAGTTTCTTTTACAAAAAAATTAGTTATTTTGGATTGAGAAGGTTTAATTTTTATTGCATTATTTTGGCTATGTATTTTTGAAAAGTTAGTAGATTCTTTTGTATTTAATTTATTTTTTATATTTATAGGTAAGTGATTATCTTTTATATTTAAATTGATTTGTTTATGCCATAAATCTTTTATTAGTTTGATTGGAAAAGCATAGTTAAGAAGGATTTTGAATATTTTGTTTTTCGTTTCTTTTAAAAATTCTACATCTGTTAATTTTATTGATCTATTAATTAGATTTAATGCTATGTTTTTTATTTGATGTCTCGGGTGATTTGAATAATAACACAGGCCAACGATGAAAAAACTTTTGTATTGAAAAAACCTTATTCCTATAGTATTTAGGGTGATGAATCCAAATATGATATTAAAAAAGCTGTATCACCCACAATTTCTTCACATTGTATAGTTAAATTTATTAAATTAAGGGATTTTTAAAGAATTGAACACCTTTAATATTTAAAATAAATAACTGAAAAACTAGGTCTATAGGTGTGGATGAATTTGCTAGCACTGTTGAAACACATTTGGTATATACACCAAAAGGTTGTATTCTTTTTTCTGTCAAAAGCTGATGTTTTGTTTCCTGTCAACCTAACTTCACTTTCACGTTTCCTGTACATGTGCTCAGTACAATGTCTAATCGCGGTTGTAAATACTCTGCTGACAGTTTTTGTTATATTTCTGGTGAGCTTGTGATTAAAAAACAACAACAAAAATATTACAGACTTTGTCAAAAAGGTTGAACTTAACGTGGTGATCAGGATAAATCTTGGGCCCCGCATAAGGTATATTATGTATGTGTCGAAGATCTAAGAAAATGGTCGAAAAAGGAAAAAAAACCTTTAATTTTTCTCTTCCTATGATATGGAGGGAGCCAAGAAATCATTCCGATGATTGCTACTTTTGCAGTGTCGATATTACTGGCCATAACTCAAAAAACAAGGAGGTGATAAGCTACCCTAACCTTCCGTCCTCCATCCGACCAATAGGGCACGGTGTAGATTTAGCGGTCCCTGAACCAAGAGATGATTTAAATTCTATTCCAACGGAAGTATTTTCTGATGTACAATCGGAGTTAGATGAACAAGATGATGAAGAATTACCAGTGTTTTACAGAAAATGTAGAGCCTAAACTGTTTACTCAAATCGAGCTTAACGACTTGGTTAGGGATCTTGGCGTAACGAGAGAAAAAGCTGAATTGCTTGGCTCTAGACTAAAAGAAAAGAACTTGTTGGTAATTGGAACCAGCATTAACGTTATGTGTAGGTACAGGAAGAGAGAGCAACAATTTTCCAAGTTTAGGAAAACTGTGGGTGATACAAAAAAACTAAGGCCATATTTAGATTCAGCACATAGAAATCTATAAAGATCAACTATTAAAGTCAAAAAAGTTTTTAAAAAAACTATTTTTGTTGGCCTGTGTAATTAAGTAATTTACTGGAGGTGATATCCTTTTTATACCATTTTGTTTTAAGGTTATTATTTTGTTTTCTTATGATAGTAAGGTCTAAAAAATTTATTGAGTTATTATTTTCCAATTCTTGTGTAAATTTTATATTTTTATTTTGTTTATTTAGGATTTTACTAAAATTTTCTAAATTATTTTTATTTGTGATAATTAAAATGTCATCTATGTACTTTACTAATAACATAGGGGGGTTGTTTAATTTTTGTAGGCTATCTTTAATAATGTAGTTTAGTACTATACCAGATATATTTACAGATAATCTGCCTCCCATTGGTAATCCTTTTGTTTGTTTAAAAAATTAAATAAATTAAAATTAAATAAAGTTATTATTGCTTCTACATCTGCTATCATTTGATATATATTTATTTTTTTATTTTTTGGTTCATAATTGAAATTATCGCCTAAACTTAATAAATTTATAATATTGATAGGTATTTCTCTAGAAGTTAGGTTGATTACTCTATTGTCTAAGTGTAAGTTATTATAATAATAAAAAATATTAAATTGTTTTACACATAAAATAGTGAATTTAGACAAAAAGCAGGCATTCTGGTTAACCAATTCAATAAGAAAAAAATTGAAACTAACTATAGAAAAAATTTCAGATAAAAATTTGCAAGTTTTAATTACAAATATATGTGAAAGATGGAATAAAAATATTAAAGAAATTAAGGTAAAAAACATTAATATCAAAACAAATAAACCTAATAGGATGAAATTCAAAAACCCATATAATAATAGCGAAATTTTAGATAAACACAAAACAACTATATACTCTAATAATATCCAAGGAAATAATCAATATACCAAAAAACAATTTAATATTTTTTATTATTATAATAACTTACACTTAGACAATAGAGTAATCAACCAAACTTCTAGAGAAATACCTATCAATATTATAAATTTATTAAGTTTAGGCGATAATTTCAATTATGAACCAAAAAATAAAAAAATAAATATATATCAAATGATAGCAGATGTAGAAGCAATAATAACTTTCATAGACACTCCAGAAAACCATAAAAATGGCTTACGGAATACCATCAGTAAAAACATATTAAATTATTTAAATAAAGAAAAAAATAAACCTAAAAATACACTAAATAGATTCACTCAAATTATAAATAAAGATATCCTAACTGCAAAGATCTTCTTTAAAAATAATGAAGATCTATGCATAATTAAAAGTGATAAAACTAAAAAATTAGCTAAAATAACTAAATCAGACTACAAGAGAAAGATTTTAGACATTTTGAATGATAAAGACACTTACAAAAGTATAAGATACAACCCGATGAATGAACTGAACATTAAAATAAATAAATATTTAGAAAAGTTAGTTAGATACAGATATATAGATAACAATTTTAAAAATAAACTATCAAATAAATACTACAGTAACCCTAGAATTCACGGTTTAATCAAATTACATAAGGAAGGATATCCTTGCAGACCTATTGTAGATGGAACAAACAATCCAACAGATAACCTTTCAAAATTTTTAAATAAATCCTTAGATAATTTAAATAACAGTAACGAATATGACATTAAAAATGCAATTGAATTAAAAAATAAATTAGATAATATGAAATTAGAGCAAGAACAGATAATAAGTAGTTTGGATGTGGTATCTATGTTTCCAAATATACCATTAAAATTAGCTTACAAACTTATAAATGATAATTGGGAAAACATCGAACCATATACTAGTATAAAATGTAAATCCATTTTTTTGGAAGGTATTAAACTATGTACAGAAAATGGATTTTTTACTTTCGAAAACCAATTTTTTAAACAAACAAAAGGATTACCAATGGGAGGCAGATTATCTGTAAATATATCTGGTATAGTACTAAACTACATTATTAAAGATAGCCTACAAAAATTAAACAACCCCCCTATGTTATTAGTAAAGTACATAGATGACATTTTAATTATCACAAATAAAAATAATTTTAGAAAATTTTAGAAAATTTTAGTAAAATCCTAAATAAACAAAATAAAAATATAAAATTTACACAAGAATTGGAAAATAATAACTCAATAAATTTTTTAGACCTTACTATCATAAGAAAACAAAATAATAACCTTAAAACAAAATGGTATAAAAAGGATATCACTTCCAGTAAATTACTTAATTATTATTCAAATCACCCGAGACATCAAATAAAAAACATAGCATTAAATCTAATTAATAGATCAATAAAATTAACAGATGTAGAATTTTTAAAAGAAACGAAAAACAAAATATTCAAAATCCTTCTTAACAATGCTTTTCCAATCAAACTAATAAAAGATTTATGGCATAAACAAATCAATTTAAATATAAAAGATAATCACTTACCTATAAATATAAAAAATAAATTAAATACAAAAGAATCTACTAACTTTTCAAAAATACATAGCCAAAATAATGCAATAAAAATTAAACCTTCTCAATCCAAAATAACTAATTTTTTTGTAAAAGAAACTAATAACATAGATCCACTTATAGACAATGATAAAATTAATATAGTAACAGAAGCACAAGATATAGAATTAAAACATAATAAAATTAAATATAATAGTATAACCTATATCAGAGGCTTATCAGAAAAAATCGAACCAACCTTTAAAATTTATGACATACCAGAAATGAGGATAGCACACAAAACAAGAAACCCAATCAAAAACATTATAACAAGTCAAAAGGATAAGATACCAATTATGGAAAACAAAAATTTAATATACCAACTTACTTGTAATAATTGTGATGGAATATACATTGGACAAACAAGTACACACTTAAAAAAAAGAATATATCACCATCAAAATAACATTAAACCTAAAGCTAAAACAAGTACAGCATTGTCAGCACATTGTAAAAAGGAATTGCACACTTTTGACTTCGATAAGCCTAAAATTCTACATAGAGAAGATAATACTATAAAAAGAAAAAATTTAGAGGCTTTATTTATAAATGATAAATTAGAAAATGCTGTAAACGATAGAAAAGAGGCAGGAGAAATCAGTAAATTATATTCATCCATAATTTTGATATTAAAAAATAATAGATCATAAGAATACTTATATTTTGAAAAAAAAAAAAAAAAAAAAAAATTTCCATATATTTTCAAAATTAATTAATTGTTTTGATAAAATATTATTTAAAAATTATATAGTAAAATAAATAAATAAATTAAATTCATAAATAAAAAAAAAAAAAAAAATTTAATTTTACTTTATTAATGTACCTTTTAGAACATAATTAGTTATATTTATACTAAAGTCTAATGACTAATAAAAATAAGAAAAAGGATTAGATGGTTCAAGGATCAGGGTTTGGTTTTTATGTAATGGAATATAATTTTGACTATGGAGGACAAAAGATCTCCTTAAAAATGATTTTTAAAAAATATTGACTTTCCAGGTATTTATACTCATAGTATGTTATCTTTTGGACATTTATGTAAACAAATTTTATATTATTGTAATTATTGTTATTTTATTTAAAGTTAAGGAATGCAGAAAAATAAATAATTGAAAATGACACCATAGTGTCGAAACGTTTTATCATATAAAACAATAAAGGAGTTAACTGGAAGCCGATTTTATTTTTTTTCTTGAAGATAAAACATCATTTTAAAAAATGTAGCTTATAAAGTTTTTTCATATGGATTTTCGTGAATCCATAAGGAAACTAGTCCAGGATCCATGGTCCATTTTTGTACTTGATTACTATCAAGCTGAATGAGACTCTCGATTGTGGTAGCTAACAGAGATAGCAAGGATAAAATATGTCAATTTGATGATTCTCAAAAATTTATTACTAACTGGATTTTTTTTTGTTAAATCTCAAAATAATTATCTAAATTATTTGAAAAAATATTTGTCCTACAAAATGTATGGTTTGATCAAAGAGTCCGCTCCTTCCAACATGTATTGATAACGAGGTCATAAAAAATGATTACTAACCAGCTGATTTCTTTTTTTACTTAGTTAATCTTACTATTATTATAACTTTCACATTTATTTTAAGTTTAAGTTTGTATGTTTGTCTCTCTTTCACGCAAAAACTACTGAACGTATTTTTGGATGAAACTTTACAGTAATATAGGTTATACATCAGAATAACACATAGGCTATAGCAAGCGCGGATTTATGGGGGGGCGCACGGGTACACGTGCCCCCCCCCGTTAGTTTTCTAGGTACTGTGGAGAATCCATTATTGTACATAATTAAAGACAAATCACATGATAATAGTGGTTAAAATTATAGAAAGAACATGGGTGAAACTATGATTTTGATAACCTACTAATATTATAAGTGCGAATGTTTGTTACTCATTCACGCAAAAACTACTGAACGGATCTGGATGAAACTTATTGAGTAAAATAGGTTATATATCATAGGCTACAGCAAACGCTGATTTATGTGGTAGTACGGGGGCATGTGCCCCCCCCCCCGTTATCTTACTAATATTATAAATGTGAAAGTTTGTGTGTTTGTCTCTCTTTCACGCAAAAACTACTGAACGGATTTGGATGAAACTTTACAGTAATATAGGTTATACATCAGGATAATACATGGGCTATAGCAAGCGCGGATTTAGGGGGGCGCACAGGGGCACGTGCCCCTCCCCACCCCCGACAGTTTTAGAGGTACTGTGGAGAATCCATTATGGTACATAATTAAAGGCAAATCAGGAATTTAGCATCTTGAAATTTGCAGATAGGTCCTTTGTATGATTTAAGAAAGTAGTTTGGATAATTCCACCCTTATTATAATAAGGGTTCAAAGGTTGTATGGAATCCGTCCGTTTTGAAGTTAGACACCTGAAATTTTGTACGAGTAACCTATAGTGAAAAAAATTAAATTATTTATTATTTTAAATTATTGTTAAAAAGCACTGTCAAGAAACTTTATGCGGTAGTCCAAATTCTATGCGAGCGAAGCCGCAGGCAAAAGCTAGTTGTACATAATTAAATGCAAATCAGGAACTTAGCATGTTGAAATTTGTAGATAGTTTCATTGTACATTTTAAGAAAGAAATTTGGATAATTCCACCCTAAGGGTTTTCCCTTTATATAATAGGGGTTCAAAGGTTGTATAGGATCCGTTAGTTTTGAAGTTAGACATCTGAAATTTTAGATGTACGAGTAACTTATATTTTAAAAAAATAATTAAATTATTTATTTAAAATGATCTTTCACGAAACTTTATGTGGCAGACAAAATTCCACGCGAGCGAAGCCGCGGCCATAAGCTAGTATTTATATAATTTAACAGTGACATTGTCCTACAAATTGCGGTGCTCCAATTGAATACATATTTGAAATTAGTGAAATTAAAAATCAATTTATTTTCTGTATTTTGCTACTGAGTCACACTGGTACGCATGCGCAGAGCACGCGTTAGTGTCCATAAGCGTTATAACTTTTCTCAATTGACCACGCGTTTTATTTTGTCTCTCGAGAAATAATTACAAGAAATATTTTTTGTGCTGCAAAATAATTATGGAGTGTTTTTTGTGTAATTTGCTTTGCAAAAACCCTACTTTTCGAGAGAAAATAGAAGAAGTGAAGACATTTAATAAAGACATTTGTCTTCCTTGCAAAACTTTTCTATCTGCTTGAAAGCATCATCAACATGAATATCGAGATGTTGTATTACCTGAAACTTGGAATGACAAAGTAATAGGTTATCATTCATCTTGTTACAAAGAATTTCCAGTGAAATCTAAATATTTGTCTTATGAAAGCTAAGCCGATCGAATATTTTAAAAATATTTTAGGTATTTTATTTGAAAATATTAAAAAAAATTATAACATCT
Source organism: Arma custos (assembly GCA_037127475.1). Lineage (NCBI taxonomy): Eukaryota > Metazoa > Arthropoda > Insecta > Hemiptera > Pentatomidae > Arma > Arma custos. The sequence continues at coordinate 226,341,077 of CM073759.1, forward strand.
AACAATAAAGCAAAAGGAATATTTTTTACTTTATTTTTAAAATAATTGAAAAATAATTTATTTTGTTCATATTTTCACGTAATTATGTAAAATCGAGCATTAGTATTGTGAAATTATTGTTACATTCTTTAAACGATAATTTTAGAAAGTATATTATACTTAACATATTTTCTTAGTAAAGGGGAATGCCAAGATGCGGCAGAGTATCAAGTAGTTCCACCAGACATTCTGTTATTTGGATAACTCGTGTTTATTTTTTCTAAGATTTATGCAATATAAATAAAACCTGGGGAAGTACAAATTTTTGTACCTAGTTTACCAAAACAATAAAGTTATTTAAATTTTAAAAAAGACTTTTTTCACTGTATCTTATGTTACAAACAGGAAAACGAAAAAATGACTATTCTTGTCGGACTAGTGATACATACCTGTTTTCTTTTAGGACATTGTTTGATTTGGGCAGAGAACACACTAACCTATTATGTAATATTTCTGTCCTACAGTTAGTAATGAGAAAAATGGTCTTGTGGTATTAACAATTTCTGAGCGTAGGATGGGATAGCGTACCACGCAATTTGTAGGACAATATGACAGTTAAATTATATAAATATTAACTAAGTAAAAAAAAAAAAAATTCAGCTGGTTAGTAATCATTTTTGATGACCTTGTTATCGATACATGTTGGAAGGAGGGAGGGCGCTCTTTGATCAAACCATGCATTTTGTTGGACAAATATTTTTCAAATAATTTCGATAATTATGTTGAGACTTAAAAAGAAAAAATCCAGTTAGTAATAAATTTTTGAGAATTATCAAATCGACATTTTATCCTTGCTACCTCTGTTAGCTACCACAATCGAGAATTTTCGCAAAGGAAATTGTTGGGCATCTCATTGAAACGAAACTATTCACGAAGATTCAGTTTGATAGTAATCAAGTGCAAAAATGAACCATGGATCCTGGACTAAACCATGATAAAAGAATTAGGAAAATTAAAAATGTTCAGCAACATTTTTATATTTATATTGGGTGATTTAAAATGGATTGACCCATAAGTGATTAGAAGAGGTTTCAGGAGATCTGCTAAATTGGAAGTACCAATTTTATAATCTCTCAAAATTGTCAGAAATAAAATACATATCGTTATTTTTTGTAAAACAATTATTTATCAATTTATATAATTTAATTCCCTCAAATATTCCATTCCATATATTATTCATAAACATATGTGGTTATTAAGTACTCACTATTGTCTTGTATAGTGATTCTACAACTAAGCAATTCAAATAATGATCACTTAAAATACAATTTAATTAAAATATTTTATGGTCAAAGAAAATTTCAACTACATTTTTATTTATGATTTAAGTTATTATGAGTTTGAATTGTACAAATATTAAATGGCATTTTAGTTAAATATAACTATTCTGATATTAATTGAATTCTAACCTTTAAACTAAAGTTGATTAAAACAAATTGTACAACTCATGCACTGGGCGCTGGATGTAGGGAAGTGGAGACCCCATCGCCAGGCTCTAGGTTCGCAATCAGCTACTGGTCCTCCAGGCTGGTGGTTGAGCGGAGGGGCCAGCTACTCCACCCTCAGAAAACATGTATTGCTGTGAAACATCAAGGAATTAGCCTCGGATTTGGACTGTATTCAAAGAATCGACCCTGCCGCACTCAAGGATTTTAAATTAGCCACATGGAATGTACGATCATTATATAGGCCAGGATCTTTAAAGATGCTACTGGATGAGCTGTCTAAATATAAGATAGATATAGCGGTGATCCAAGAGATGAGATGGACAGGATCTGGCATTATGGAGATGAAGCATCACGGAAACTTTCTATAGCAACCTCGAAAGTGCCTTCGATGAATGTCCTCGTCACGGCATAAAAATAGTTTTGGGAGACCTCAATGCACAGATCGGTAGAGATTCAGTTCTTTGGCCCCTAGCTGGAAGACATAGCCTGCACAATAGGCCAATGATAATGGAACTAGGTTGGTCAATTTCGCAGCATCACACAATATGGTTGTTGGGAGTACCATGTTAGACAGGAAAGATGTCTACAAGGCAACATGGGTTTCTCCAGACAATAACTCCAGAAACCAGATTGACCATGTTCTCATCAGCGGAAGACAGCATTCTATACTTACAGCTGTTAGAACCTACAGAGGAGCAAATTTAGATAGCGATCATTACCTGGTAATAGCACGTATCCATGCCAAAATTGGCAACGTACATAAGACTAGAGGTCAAGGAGAATAAATACTTGAAAGCTGCAGGAGCCAGAGTACAAACTACAGTTTCTCTCCTCAGTAGAGTCAGTACAGTCCTCTGACATTCTTTTTAAGTGGCCATACCATTTCAATGTTCTTGTTTCTATTGCGAAGAGTATCGTTATTTCCTGATCCACCAATTGCCTAATTGTTCTATTAGGGATGTGCTGAATTCTGGAAATAGCACAACAGTGTCTCCAGAAGTCCATTTCCACGGCCAACAACTTTGTTTCTTCCTTTTTTGTATAATCATCCATGTTTCGGATCCGTAGAGGATAGCAATTTCAACCGACGAGTATAACATCATTTTTTTTCATTTTTGAGGCTAACATTTCTTCATACATGTGAGTCTTTTGTAATTAATTGGGAGTGTATAGCGTGTGTGTAGTAAATGTTGAACTAGCTTGAAACAGCGATCTGTTTCTTGTCGTTTCAGTCTATTATGAGATTCTAAGTTAAACATTTGTCGAGGTGTAGTCCTAAGTACCAGAACTGTTCTGCAGGAATCACTAGGATGTTATATAAACAGACTAGGAGGACAGGAAGTCATTGGTTTACGACCATGGGTAAAGGTGATTTGACATTATTTTTTAGAAATTTATTTTTATCCTCCAGTTTTTACACCATTTTTTAAGGTCAGTTATATGAGATTTAAGGGTATGGGATGTTATAACTGGATCAGTGTTGATTGATTATAGATATGTACCATAAGTATGTGTGGTAATAATAGTGTTAGGACAGGTTGGGAGCTGTATACACCATGTATAGGATTGTGCTGAGGATACTGCCTTGAAGGACACTAGCAGATTGAGAAAACAGGGATGAGTAGATATTATTATGGTTTACTTTGAATGAAGTGTTAGAGAGATAGGATAGGATAATGAGAAAGTAGTAGGTTGGAATCTATTGAGTTCAAAAAGCAGCCCCGGGTGCCAGAATAAATGTCACATGTTTTATTTACTGTTTCTTTTTTTTTTTTTATCTCATTCTGTAATAAAATTAATTATTATTTTGACAGAAGGATCCAATTATGTGAAACAAGAAACAGAGATGCTCATCCCAGATGAAGGTGAGACACATCAATTTTGCCAAATTTTAAATACTTATCCTTTAAAAGACAAACTTTATTCCATATTAGTATATGACTCTAAATTTGCTTATGTTTTTTTTTTAATAGTTGGCATCACCAGCTTCATAATCTATCCATCTCATTCTGGGCCTACCTATCCCTCAACGTCCCCACAACTGCTTCGCCCCATTAATACCCTTGAAGTGGCAATCATTTCTATTCTGGTGACATGACCTGCCCACAGAAAACAATTTAATTGTATCACTCTAGTGATGTCTATGTCATTAAGTAGGTCACAAATGTCCTCGTTTGTTCTCCATTGCCAATTCTTCTCTAATATTAACAGGACCGAAGCTTCGTCGGAGTCAACTTTCAAAACTCTGTAGCTTATTGTCTTCTGACTTTTTGATGGTCCAAGTTTTAGAACCGCAGGTAAGTATAGGGCGTATAAGGATTTTATAAAGAATTAATTTAGTTTGCCTCGAGATCTATTTACTGGAAATGATACTTCTCAATGCAAAGTTGCATTTGTTGGCAGCCACTAATCTGTATTTAATTTCTGTCCCTCTTCTATTGTCATGTGTTACTTGCAATCCAAGGTAAGTAAATTCATACAGCTGTTCAAAGTTATATTTTCCGAATGAAACCTTTGCCCCTACTTGACTGGTTGTCTCTTTGTCTTGTCCTTGTTTGTGTATGAAGATTAAAAACGTGATCATATGAAAATTGTCTCATATGAATCTGCATTGATACGGGCTACCCTCTCGCTCTACAAGGAAGCAGTGAGATTCCTCAATAATTGGCCACCTTGTGTATTGGGCATATCATAGTCTTTTACCAGTCAGAGGCATTGGTTCTTCTTCCCAAACTGGTACGATTATATTATGGAATGCCTTTATCAATTGTTCTTAGTTTAAGATCATTGACACTCATTTAAAAAACAGCAGTTTATGGTTTTAAATATTAGGTATAAAATGAGATATCAGAAAAAATTAAGAAAGTTGGGAGTTCAAGTTTTATTTTTCCTTTTCAATGGCTGCCTTTTTTCTTTTACCCCTTTAAAAGGATCGTTAATTTATTGGCACATTCTATACTTGAGCACACTGTGTGTGTGTTAGCAAGACTGAGATTAGGATGGGTCAGGATGAAATCCCAGCCAAAGTCCTCAAGGAGCAAATGTATGGTGTGAGAAGAGCAGGCCGACCACGACTTAGGTGGGAGGACTGCGTATCTTCGGAGGCCCGCAATTATTTTTATTGGATGTCTGCAATTGGAGGGTAGCAGCACTTGACAGAGAAAACTGGTGGTCGATGCTGGAGCAGGCCAAGACTCGAACACAAGGGTTGTAGCGCCGAATAATAATAATAATGTGGTTGCATGGGATTCGATTAATCACCTTTTTTTTAGTTAAAAACAATTTATTGACATTTTTGTATTTAAAAAATAATCATAAAAAAAAAAATGTTCGTGCATTACTTGATACATACGAGGGGTGATCAAAAAGTTCCAGGACTGATTTTTTATTAATTTATTTAAAAAATCTACAGGCTATTGGACGTCGTCCCCTTCAAAGTACTCTCCTTGGGAAGCTATACATTTTTCCCAACGATGTTTCCACTGTGTGAAGGACTTTGAGAAATCATCTTGTGAAATGGTGTGTAGCTGCTCCAGCGATTTTTGTTTAATGTCATCTACGGACTCAAATCTCTTTCCCTTCATGGGTCTCTTAAGTGTTGGAAACAAGAAAAAGTCTGCAGGGGCAAGTTCAGGTGAATATGGAGGCTGGGGAATGACCGTCATTCCATTTTTGGTGCAGTAGTCGCGAATGAACAGGCGCATTGTCATGATGCAGCACCCACTCACCGCTCCGCCACAACTCTGGTCTCTTCCTCCTTATTGCCTCACGCAAATTTCTCAGGGTTTGAAGATAACGAAAGCGGTTAATGGTCTCACCTCGTGGAAGAAATTCATGGTAAACAACACCCTTCCAGTCGAAAAAAACAGTAAGCATGACCTTGACGTTTGATTTGACCTGACGTGCTTTTTTGGGGGTTGGGGAGGATTTTGTCTTCCATTGTGATGACTGGACCTTCGTTTCCACGTCGTAGCCATAAACCCACGTTTCATCTCCAGTAATGACCTGTTTTAAGAAGTTTTCATTGGCATTTGCCATTTCAAGAAGTTCCTGACAAACTTGAACTCTGTGTTCTTTCTGCTGCTCAGTCAACAGTCTCGGAACAAACTTTGCAGCCACCCTTCTCATCTGCAAATTTTCTGTTAAAATCTGTTGACACGAACCAAATGAAATGTTCAATTCTTCAGCCATCTCACGAATGGTTAGTCGACGATTAGAACCCACGAGACTGTTCAATCTTGCAACATGATCGTCGTCAGTCGAAGTTGATGGGCGCCCTGAACGAGAATCATCTTCACACGATGTCCGGCCTTCCTTGAACCTTTTGTACCACTCATGACACCTTGACCGACTCAGACATTCATCACCGAAAGCCACTTGCAACATTTGAAAAGTTTCAGTTAACATTTTACCCAACTTCACACAAAACTTTACGCAAACGCGTTGCTCTTCCTTTACATTCATTTCACAAAATCGCCGAACACAAAAAACTTTTTTTTACGAAAACAGCAGTAACTTTGCAATGAAGAAGGTTATCAACAAACTGAATAAACAGCTGAGCTCAGGAAGAGTCACGCTAAACAATGCTGCCAACCGCACTGCTCTATGACACTCCATTGCCGCGCAATCTCAACAGTCCTGGAACTTTTTGATCACTCCTCGTACATAGCAAGATTTATCAATGTTTGCTTCCATCTTGATCGCACCTAAGTCTCTAATTCTTTAATGTAGTTATTTTATTTATTTAAACCCCCTTTATTTTCTTACGGTAACATGTGTTTTGACAATATTAATATATCGCACTGTTTTAATACAGTTGTAAGTATTACGTATTAGTTCTAGGATATCTAATTGTATACAAGTTATTCTGTATCACAGGTGAGAGCCCATCTCCACGCCTAACTCTCCACTTAAGGTTGGCTACTTTATAGAGGCTAGATGAGCCCCAGGAGGGTTTACAGATCCCAGAGAGTCTATCTATGGTAGTTAGCACATTAAGTAATTTGTCTGCCACAGCCAGATTTGTAAAAGGTGATTGTTGGTTGAGATTATTGATCCATTGAGGATTTATTTTAATGTTTGACGGTTATTTTGTATAATCGATAGCTAGCATATCAAAAAAGTCTTAAATTTTTTAAGTATTATTGTCTCCTTTTTTGGGGCATTGCAAAAGTTCTTGAGGTGAAAACAAAATTTTCTTTTTTATGAAACTCAAGTAGTAGTACTAGTATTGGGGGCTACAGTCCTTGCAGGATCTGGGCCTCTGCGACCATTCTTCTCCATTCCTCGAGATCTCCAGCGAGTCTCCTCCAATTTTTTACCCCTATACTTTTCAAAACTTGCTCCAAATCATGGATCCGCCAACACCTGGGCCTGCCCCTGTTATTTTTTTTCTCCCAGTGCACCATTTAACATAATTTTAGGCAGCCTGTAGGGCTCCATTCTTTCCACGTGCCCTAACATCTTACCTCATCTTCATAATAGCATAGAGAGTATCAGACTCACCATACAATTCCATTAATTTGGTATTGTTTCTAGTTCTCCACCTGTGTAGGGTAGCAACACTACACCCACTGGAGGAGTTTTTAAACATTATGGAATAGGTTTTTAAATTTCTATGTTCATGGTGTTTTTAAAAAAAAATATCTCTCTCCCTCTCCCTCTCCCTCTCCCTCTCCCTCTCTCCCTCTCCCTCTCCCTCTCCCTCTCCCTCTCCCTCTCCCTCTCCCTCTCCCTCTCCCTCTCCCTCTCCCTCTCCCTCTCCCTCTCCCTCTCCCTCTCCCTCTCCCTCTCCCTCCCCCTCCCCCTCCCCCTCCCCCTCCCCCTCCCCCTCCCCCTCCCCCTCCCCCTCCCCCTCCCTCTCCCTCTCCCTCTCCCTCCCCCTCCCCCTCCCCCTCCCCCTCCCCCTCCCCCTCCCCCTCCCCCTCCCCCTCCCCCTCCCCCTCCCTCTCCCTCTCCCTCTCTCTCTCTCTCTCTCTCTCTCTCTCTATCCCTCTCTCTCTCTCTCTCTCTCTCTCTCTCTCCCTCTCCCTCTCCCCCCCTATCTCACTCTCCCTCTCCCCCTCCCCCCCCCTCACTCTCTCTCTCTCTCTCTCTCTCTCTCTCTCCCTCTCTCTCTCTCCCTTCCTCCATTTGTGTGTGTTCTATGTGCATATTAATGTGGCTACTAATTAACGAAATTGACATTGCAATAAAATTTATTTTTATTTTATACATAATTACTATCACCTTCAATAAACACCCCTTCTCTATCCGTACAACGCTCCATGCGAATTTTCCATTGTTGGAAACAGTGCTGGAAGTCATCTTCTGTCAGCTCCTTCAGGACTCGTGCTGCTTTCTCTTTTACAGCTTCCACAGACTCAAATATTGTTCCTTTTAATGATCAGATTTCACCTTAGGGAACAGATAGAAGTCACATGGTGCAAGATCTGGTGAATAAGGTGGATGTTCTAACACTGGGATGCTGTACTGGGCTAGGAGCCTCTTGACAGATAACGCTGAATGAGCTGGCACATTGTCTTGGTGGAGAACCCATGATTTGTCCTTCCACATTTCGGGTCGTTTTTTCCGTACTCTTTCACGTAGTTTTGCTAGTACCTCAAGGTAGTAAGTAGTATTGATTAATAGTTTGACCTTCAGTTTTCAGTTTTTGACGTTGAAGGGTGACCTGGCCGCAAATCATCTTCAACGTCTTTTTGGCCATCTTTAAAACGCTTTAACCATTTCAAAAACACGTGCCCGCGAAAAAAATTCACTGTCGTACAGTTCTTTCAGTAAATTATAAGTTTCAGTAGCGGTTTTTCCAAGTTTGAAGTGAAATTTCACAATAATTGGTTGCTCTATTATTACACTAACCATTTTATCCGGCAAAACAGAAAAACGACACTAACACGAACATAGCCTCTGACTAAACAGTATTGTTTACAGAAGCGAGACTAAATACATACTAAAGGGAAAGCTTCACACTAAACAGCTGTCAGTCATTGGCGTATGCGTACATGTTCCCCAGCAACACCAATCTCGTTATTTAATAGCCACACATCGTAAACATATTTTCCTGTTTATATACTTTAAAATATTGTTCATAGGTACCAAGGAATCATTCGACAATGTAGATGTTCAACATACTGCTAAAGTTCAGAGAACATACCTAAAGAAACAAATTAATGAAGTTGAAAATATTTACCAGAGTTACCATTTTGAACAAAATGGACCTAATATTTCAAAATTAAAAAGACATACAAGGACCCTTCATTCAGTTAAGAAGCCTCATCAATGTCCTCATTGTGAGTACAAAACAGTCAAGCAATCTCATTTAAAATTTCATATAATGGCTCGTCACACAAGTGAGAAGCCTCATCAATGTCCTCATTGTGAGTTCAAAGCAGTCACAAAAAGTCATTTAAAAAGACATATAATGGCTCGTCATACAAGTGAGCAGCCTCATCAATGTCCTGATTGTAATTATAAAGCAGTAACAATAGGAAATTTAAAAAGGCATGTTATGGATCATCATACAAGTGACAGACCTCATCAATGTCCTCATTGTGATTATAAAACAGTCTCAGAAAGTGATTTAAAAAAACATATGATTGCTCACCATACAAATGAGAGACCTCATCAATGTCATCATTGTGACTATAAAACAGCCTCACAAAGTGCTTTAAAAAGACATATAACGACCCTTCATACATTTGAGAAGCCTCATCAATGTCCTCATTGTGAGTTTAAAACATTCAAGCAAAGTTATTTAAAATTTCATATAATGGCTCGTCATACAAATGAGAGGCCTCATCAATGTCCTCATTGTAATTATAAAACAGTAGCAATAGGAAATTTAAAAAGGCATATAATAGTTCGTCATACAAGTGATAGGCCTTGTGAATGTCCTCATTGTGACTATAAAACAGTAACAGAAGATAAATTAAAAAATCATATAATGGCTCATCACACAAGTGAGAAGCCTCATCAATGTCCTCATTGTAATTATAAAACAGTAGCATTAGGAAATTTAAAAAGGCATATAATGGCTCGTCACACAAGTGATAGGCCTTGTCAATGTCCTCATTGTGACTATAAAACAGTAACAGAAGATAAATTAAAAATACATATAATTTCTCGTCATACAAGTGAGAGGCCTCATCAATGTCATCATTGTGACTATAAAACAGTCTTACAAAGTGATTTAAAAAAACATATAATGGCTCGTCATACAAATGAGAGACCTCATCAATGTCCTCATTGTAATTATAAAACAGTGACAATAGGACATGTAAATAGGCATATAAAGGCTCATCACACGAATGAGAGGCCTTATCAATGTTTCCATTGTGATTATAAAGCTGTTACTAAGCAGCAATTAAAAACACACATAAAGGCACCACATATTGGTGAAAAGCCTCATTATTCTTTGTAGAATTTACTTTATTGTTATAACTTGTATTTCATATAAATCTATTATACCTGTCAAGGAAATTATAAGCTAAGGAATAATTTTAAAAATATATTAAAATATTGAATCCAAATCGTAAATCGGCAGGAACAATATCATTAAAAATATCAAAGAAGTCTGGGGCAAAGGCAGTGATTCGTTACAGCTTCTTGAATTCTGGCAAATTTGGCAAATGGAACTTGGCTATGCCACTCCTGCTCTTCTCACTGAGCCTCTCACCTACTGATAACCATATTTTTAGACAACTGTACTGATATTATGAAATTAAAAAATTATATATCCAATAACATTAGGGAATGCGTTTTCTGAATTTATGCATTTTAAGGATTCTAAATTCTATGCAGAGAGCGTATGGAAAAGTTACCCATATCCCACATGTTGGCAGAAATATGTAGAATGTAATGCAGATTATTTTAATTAATAAAAACAGTTAAAAGTCATTAGTTTTTTTTCCTTCAAAACTCTAATCCTTTCTTATTTTCCGAAACAACCCAATAATATTTGATGAAGGAGACACAGTTCCTCTCGGTCACCGAGCCTCAAGCTAAAGGTCTGTAAAACCTAAATGGGAATTCATATAAGAAGAGGAATGTGGCTAGAGGAGTCTAGAATTAGAATTATATTATTACATTTTGTACATTAAATTTCCATTAATATAAATAAGAAGATAAGTGTTATCAGAATTACCAGTGTTCAGGTTATAAAGAATAGCCTATAACAATCCATAGCTACTGCTAAACCGCAAGTACCTGAAATTTTTTTGAATTTTTAATTCTAAAAGCTGCTTAAAAATCCGATCGAACAACTTGAATTCTGTTTTACCATGCCAGTAAGATAATTCGTAAGCCATTATGAAATAGTCATTGCATGATGATGATATAATGCAGATATCAAATATTAGAAAAATAAATACTATCAAAATTTTCAACGCAAATAGCGATAATAATATTTGAAATGTTCGTCAATCAATACTTTGCATTATCAATAAATTTGTATAAACATTTATAGTTATTTAGTACTCACTATTGTCGTTTATAGTGTTTCTACAATTAAACAATTCAAATAATGATCCCCTAAAATACAATTTATATAGAATCTTTTATGGCCGAAGAAAATTTCAACTACATTTTTATGTATGATTTAAGTTATTATGTTAAATGACATTTTAATTAAATATAATTATTCTTATACCAATTGAATTCTAACCTTTAGCTAAAGTTGATTAAAACAAATTGTATAACTCCTACATTGGCTGTTGTCATCCAGCACCCTTTTCCGTTTCTTTCCTTACCTGATCTCATTCCGACTTCATGTGACTTAACTTTAAAATTCTTTTCTCCCAAAATTGTATCCGGGTAAATTTAATTCATTGAATTGATGAAAAAAAAGATTTATTAGTTGGAATTTGAATTTGGAGAATGGTCCTTCACTTCATTTATTGTTAAACATCCAACTTTATTAAAAAATCTTAAAATTTGCCAAATTTTTTATTGTTTCTGTTTTAATCATACATTTCTTCCTGCAGATTTTCACTTTTATGACCAAAATATTCAAATTATTCTGCTTGCTCTAGAAATAAATGAATTTCCAAAGGATCATTTTGTGATGGCATTACTAATTAAATTAATATTTTTTAAAAACACAAATTTTGAAATTTATTTATTGAAATTACAACTGTATAATATTAATTCATCGAATTATAATGAAAGATATACAATGGCATGTGTTGGGGGGAGTGACACTTTAAAGGAAAAATGACCAAGGGTGTAAGTCTGCAACCCATTTCAATGGCCGATCATTTGAGCACCTATAAAATGAAATAAAATAAAAATAGTATTAAAAATAAAAAACATTGATTAACCGGGAACTATTGAAATGAAAAAAAAATTTAATGAACGAGAGAATTACAAACAATTAAAAAAATATATAATTTTGAGTCATTCATTCAAGTAAGTAAAAAAAAAAAAAAAAAAAAAAACCTTTTCCAGTCAAGCATTTTTTCTTTATTTAAATACGTTTCAACATTCTTCAGTCATTTTCAATTTATATCTCTTATAAGTCCCTTTTTTTTATTTAATTTAAATATATTTTTTAAATAGTTATAAATTTGTACACATTTTTAACCTTTTAGTTGATTGTCAAATAATTTAAAAATTTTCTTATAATACTTAGAGTTTACAATGTACTCCATGGTCATTATTAAAGAAAAAATGTTTGACTGGAAAAGTTTTTTTTTTTTTTACTTACTTGAATGAATGACTCAAAAAGATGTACTCCAGTAACATAAACAAGAGAATTAAAATTAAAAAAAATATATATAATGTTTAATGAAAATGATTCATAAATATGAATACAAAATACAAATTACAAAAAAAAAGAAACATGATTGGCACGCCTGTCATTTCATGAAAGAAAATTGAACTCAATTAAATAGGAAACTATTAAATTTAAATACAAAAAACAATAATTTTAATACCTGATTAAAACAAAAAAATTCTTTCCGATGTCTTCTCCTCAAGATCAAGGCCTTAATTATTAATATTACTGCAAGATGCCTGATGTGGAGGAGCGAAATAGTACGTCGGAGAGACCGGCGGCATTAACTTTATAGGACCGGTGATCTTCGGTGCAATGAATACTCCCGATGAGTATCACTGGTGATGTACCGGCGGCATCGAACAAACACAACAATCGGCGGTTCTGCGAAATATCCTCACGGTGTTCCCTCACCTGAAGTCAGAGGCGAACTTACTTGAGTGAATGAAAAAGACGAGGTGGGGGTTCAGTTATTGCCTATGCTTAACCCATAATTTATACACAATTAGTGCAATAACTGAACTATTAAACCTATTGCAAAATAATAATAATAGTAGAAAGGAGATAGTTGGGGGTGCAGTCAAACAAAACACTGAATAAGTGCTAGACTTATATTTATGTGCCGACGTTTCGACCTATAGTGTAGGTCATCTTCAGGGCTATGTGAGAGAAACATAGTGACATGTAATGTAGAAAATTAAAATAGTGACAGATATGAAAATTAAAGATAACGAATATTAAAAAAGTGACAGAATATAATACAATTAAGATATAGACAGATTTAATAAAATTAAAGATAATAAAAAGAAATTAAAATAGTGACAGATATAATAAAATTAAGATAAAGACAGATTTAATAAAATTAAAGATAATGAACAGAAATTAAAATAGTGACAGATATAATAATTAAAGGTAACGAATATAAAATAAAATACAGAAAATAAATGTACAGAAAGGATAGAAAAGTAAAAATTATATAAAGGGAAATAAAAAAGATAATAATACATTTTTAACGATGTTTCTCTCGTACATTGAATTAAAACTTAAATTTTTAAACTAGTTATAAATAAAATTATCCTGATTACAAAACAAATAAAATATAGTAAAAAAGCAATTTCATTTATTTACTGGGCCTTAACAAACCGCCCACCAAAAATTTGCTAAATTTAATATGTTATCGTACTTCTCCTGTTGGTCTGGTAGAGGTAGGAGTGGTGCTAATTTGGTTACGGGTCCAATGTATTCACCATTATTAGTTTTTACCCGAACTACTCGAACTCTGCCATCATCTCTCTTAAAGATTTCTGCAACTCGACCGGTGGATCAATGCAGAGGTATAGGATTGGAACGGTCGTAACACCGTCCACCAAATTTTAAGTATTAAAATTTCTGTCAGGTCAAACCTCTGAAGGAGGCAACAAGGATGCTCAATGAGCAACTGAAACACTTATTCTCCTGTTGGGGATTTTAACTTGACTATCCTAACAACACTATCTTTATTGAGGTAGATCTCAATAATTGTTGCTGGTCAATAGCAAGGAGTTATTTGGGATTCACTGACTTGTACTAATTTTTCTGTAGTGAGTATCCAGTACTGTCCTTTATATGATGAACGAAATAGTTGAGATCCAAATTGTAAACAGCATATATGAAGATGATCTACGAGCTTGGTTGTAAAACAAACTTTATAATGTACGGTCATATAGTCCAATGACTGTCCTGTCTCTCGCCCACCCTCAGAACACCAGGGGAATACAAAAAAGGCACGACAGATGGTAATTTGATATTTAGTGTCGTAAGTGACGAGACTTCTTGTAAATGCCCGCCTCAGAACATTAGGGAAATCCAAAAGGGTTGCTAACAGTTTTCTCACCTTCTCCGTTGGTGATCTGAAGAAGCTCCTAACGGTAAAAATGATCTTGAGAAACTTTTATTTTAACGATTTATAGTTATATCATTCACACATGGATTGATTAAATTCTTGCTTTTACAATGGATGCTATTCAGTATATATAAATATACATGGCTAGTTTATCTTCCTTGCTGCAGTGATCAGTCGAAAGTGAATTTGGTTCGACTAATCATGGAAATCCTCCATTTCTGAAACCTAAATACCTTGATGGTTGTCTTAATTGAGACCATACAGCAACAGTACTAGCAGCTCTGCTCACGTGTTCTTTCTTCATTATTTTGCTGTGAACTCTGCACGTGCTTTTGCCATTCTTACTTCAGAACTGTGATAAATTCTATAAACCTTAGAGATCAAATTGAAATCTAGAAGAACGGCAGTATTATATTCTAGTGTAACAGAGAGCATAAGCACGCCGGCAATGATGCCACTGGCACCACCAATCTCGCATATGGTTTTAAACAGACCATAGGAACCTACAACCACTCACTCCAGAGGCCATGACTGTTGTTGCAGGCATTTGAAATGCAAATATAAAAAAGAAAACCATAATGCAAATGTACCCACCTTAATAAATTAATTTCTGGTTCTTCCCCTGAATGTCTGTAGTAGATTAACGGGTAAACCCTCAATGAGGAAAGCAAAGAATAATAAACCAAAATAATTCCCAGATTTATTTGTCACACTATCTTTACATGATTAAATTATAAAATAAAATAAAATAAAAAAATAAAACAATTCTTCTATTATAATGCAATTGGGAAAAAAACACAATGCAAAGCCTTATGTTTCAAATTCAGTAATACACCCACTAACCGGTCGACGTTTCGTCTATTCAGGCATTATCAAGACACCAAAAACAAAAAGGGGTTATGTGAATCACATCTCGAAGAAATTGCCTGAATAGGCGAAACGTCGACCGGTAAGTGGGTGTATTACTGAATTTGAAACATGAGGCTTTACATTGTGGTTTTTCCCAATTGCATTAAAATGAATAATAGTGTTTCTTTTTGAGCTTTTGGCTCTAGTTTATTCAATTCTTCTACAAATAATCCAACAAAAAAAAAGTGGATTTTTCATAAATAAATTCAAGTATAACTTTACCTGGCCAGATATTTTTTAATCGAAATGTTATTTGTGAGAGTAAAGAAAACTCAACACGAAATAGTAATAAAAGGCGTACGACCTGATGACTGTAGAGTTGCAGTACGTGTTGGGCCGATATCGACCTGGAGAACGGCATTACTTGACGTCAGCTGAGCGTGAGTCTTCGAATTGTCCTATAAATGTCTAGGTCGAGAGAGATTTAATTTAAACAAAATTACTTTTCATTAAAAAAAAAATGACGCACGAACTAGGTTTTATCAGTCTATTCTTGGCGCATAAAACATAAAACTGACGTTAGTTAGATAAGAGTCAAAGTTAATCCTCCTGAAGTAAACAAAGCTCGCATGGCGTATTGTTCTAGTTTACCGTTAATGCAATTTTAATTATAATCTTTAAACATTCATATTTTATAACACATAATAATTTTTTTTCTTCTTCCTTCTTAACACTATTACCTAATTAAATTGTTTAAATAAGAAAGAAAAGCCAATATTCAAGTTACTGTTTAAGTAAACAAAAAAAACAACAAATTATAAACATTAAATTTATTGTGAGAGCTAATAATTACGGCATACAGAGGTGATAATCCAAATGCTTTGAAGTCACTAAAGTTGATAACCCATATGAGGGCTATAAACATATTGGCAAACGACAAAAGGAAATGGAAAATCCATAGAATAGAAAAGTATCTTTATTCTGGAACTAAGTCACATTAGATATGAACCAAATATGAACAGAAAAAGTGAAGGACCATTCTCCAAATTCAATTCCAACTAATAAATCTTTTTTTTCATCAATTCAATGAATTCAATTTACTAGGATACAATTTTAGGAGAGAACGATTTTAAAGTTAAGTCACATGAAGTCGGAATGAGATCAGGTAAAGAAAGAAACGGAAAAGGGTGTTGGATGACAACACCTAGCACCCAATGCATGTGTTATACAATTTGTTTTAATCAATTTTAGTTATACGACTAGCACAGTGCGCTGGACGGAACATATTGCAATTCAACCCTGATAAGACTAAATATATAATATTTACTCGAAGAAGGAATTCAGCTCAATTAAGCATAAAACTCAGCAAGACCCTACCGACTCAACAGGATACACTTCAAGTACCTTGGCGTACTTTTTGATCGAAAACTCAATTGGAAACGCCATATAGACAACATATATAACAAAACACTCCAGGCTATAAATCGAATGTCAGTTGCTGCAAGAGTTACTTGGGGTTTGAAGTCTAATGTTTTGAAAATTGTATATGGCGATAATAATAAACAAGTTTATCGCCAAGCTAAACAATGAAAGCAAGAGCTTTAAAGCACATCCAGTAAAATGTGGGAAAACAACAGCCGTTAATAGGAAAGAAATTGCAAATCTATTTTGAAAAAGCTCCTCATCAAGGCCAGACTGTTAAGTCTTTAGAAACCATCGGAAGCCCAAGAATCCCTAAACTGCTTTGAACAAGGGAGATGCCAATCTTTTTGTATCTGATTTCAACATTTCTGAGCTAAAGCACGCTGTAAGCAAAATAGTGTGTGGTAAAAGCTGCGGACCAGATGACATATACCCTGAATTTATTACCCATTTGGGAAAGACAGCCCTAAACACGCTACTAAAATCTATAAACGAAATAAGGCATCACGGTATTGGCCAGGCATCTGGAAAAAGGCAATAATTATACCAGTCTATAAAAAAGGCAAAGATCATGAAAAGCTCCAAAGCTACAGACCTATTAGCCTGACATCCATCCTTTATAAAGTGATGGAGAGGATGGTAAACCACCGACTGAATACGTATTTAGAACGCACTAATCTAATCCTAAATGAACAAGCAGGTTTCAGAAAGCACAAGTCCACCACAGACCAAATAAACAAGCTATCTCAGTTCATGAAAGATGGATTCCACAGAAAGATGGCTACACTGGCGTGTTTCATTGACTTTGTGATGATACAAAGATACAGTGAGCAGAAAACTCCTTCTCAACAAAATCGTTGAGAGCGGGGTGGCAGGAAACATGCATATTTGGTTAAACTACGTTCTAAGTCAACGTTTCATGAAAGTCCGTTACGGAAACACAAGCTCCAAATTCCGACAGCTAAGACGAGGCCTTCCACAAGGCGCCGTTATCAGCTGCACCCTGTTTAACCTCTACTTGAACGACCTAATCGCCGAATAAAAAAAGAACCATCCCGGTGTAGAAATGCTGTGCTATGCGGATGACGTCGTTGTCTGGGTGACCAGCAGCAATGTTGGCTCTCTAGAACAGATACTAAATGAAGCCCTAACTAAAATAAAAGCATGGTGCGCTGACAATGATATGATCATTAATGAGTAAAAAACCAACGCACAGCTTTTCACAGTCTCTACAAGGCAATTCATTCCACAGGTTCGCGTTGGAAACACCAGCCTGCCGGTCACGCGAACTACTAGGTACCTGGGTATCCAGTTGGACAGTAGACTGCAGTGGTCCGAGTACATTGAGGGAGCAGCAACCAGGACAACAAAGAGGATGAACATGAAGAGACTCACCGGAACGAAATGGGGTACATCCCAAGATGTACTGATAACTACATACAAATCATATATTCGACCGGTATTAGAATATGGCTCCGAAGCTTACAATGCGGCCTCCGACAACACGAAGAAAAACTAAGCATAGTGCAAAACAATGCATTAAGACTCATTTGCGATGCACATGACTTCCTTCAGAAGCACTTGAGGGTTGGGTTGGTGGACTCACCATTATGCCACTTATGTTTCAACGCTGAAGGAACTGCAGAACACCTTACGACCTGCGATGGCCTTAAGGGCGTCACTTGTGAGGCAACGATAGAGGGACGAGCTCGTTTATACTGGGCGGCACGGCGTCGGATGGCCGAAAGGCCACAAACGGGCGTTGGCGGAAAGAAAGAAAGAACTTATACTAAAATGTATTCTGTACTTATAATACTAAACTGATCTGTAATTATTAAAATCACATATAATGACATGTAATATGCTTACTGGAGCATATCCTAATATTAACAAACGGTCCCTCCGTAAGGACACCATGGGGAGAAAATAAAAAAAAATATATATATATATATATGTATATATATGTTCTACTTATCTTATCTTGTATATATATATTGTTCAGGCCGTTTGGCGTTCTTTTTGTAAATAAATTAACGCCATACAAGATAAATAGGTAAAATTTTAAATAGCACATTACACCTGATCTAGCGGTTGCTTGGGGCACGTTTCACTATTTCACACGTGTCACTGTTTTTAATCTAGTCTTGCGCATCAGTCACACAGATCAGTCACATGTTCTTTTGTTTAGCCCAGCTATCCAGTTCAATTTTAGCGAATCTAGTTCTTGACCAGTTCTCTACTTTCCGTGATTCCGTTCTATTCATGTTTTTATAAGTAATGCCCGTTTCACCTGCAAATAAGTGTGAATTCCCCTGTAGGATTTCTAAATCATAGGAATCCACCTGGAAGGCCGTTACCAGCTTCTTTTGGTCTTTGAGCGCGCTCAAGGAGCCAAGGTTTTATCGACGAAGCTGCCCGGTCTGCGTCTTGGGTAAGTAACTTTTATTTCTATGTTTTTTGGATTTCTTCATATTATTTCTCTATTGTTGCGAACTCTTTTAAATTACAACATACAGCCACATCCAGAGCGAGATTGATTCAACGAAACCACCTGCACTTCATTTTAAGAAATTTATAACCGAACTTACGAGCTTGTCTCAACATATATATATATATATATATATATATATATATATATATATATATATATATATATATATATATATATATATATATATTTATTTATTTATGTAATGCTGTAGTTTTAATAATGTGCTATTTTACATATATAAACGTTAAATTGTTGAGAATCATCATTTTAATTTATTTATACAAACTACTGATTAGTTTTAATAATATACAGCACTGTGAAAGCATAACGTTTAAATAGTGACCAAGGAATAAATGTTGACAAATTGAAGAATAACATTAACTAAAATAAATACTCCCTAATTTTTGTTACGGAATAACTGTTCAAGATATTAGCTGACGATACTTACAAACCTACTCATAAAAATAAGGTAACATGTCTTTTTTTGTGTGGCAATATACTATGAGTTGTATAGGTTTAATAAATAGAATGAGTTACTACTGCAATAATTTTAATTTTGAAGTATAAGTTTTGGCCAATTCATTTTACCGATTAATTATATTAACAATTTTATAAAACTCTATGGCTAAAAATCATAGACCTTGATTACCTATTAGATCATTCTGCATCTCGTTCAAATGAAGTGGGCAAATGCGGTATTGGAGTGAGTGCAGACTCAGCCTCTAAATATTTATATTTATGTAATGCTGTAGTTTTAATAATGTGCTATTTTACATTTTTTAAATGTTAAATTGTTGAGAATCATCATTTTAATTTATTAATACAAACTACTGATTAGTTTTAATAATAGACAGCAATGTGAAAACACAACGTTTAAATAGTAACCAAGGAATAAATGTTGACAAATTGAAGAATAACATAAACATAAACAGGAAATAACTGAAATTTAACCAGAACGTTATTCTTAACCCACATTCGGCCAAAATGTACGATTTACCTCTTTGGAGTTGTCAGTCAATGAACCTCGTTGCCATCTTAATCAGTTGATAGAACCTTCCTCAGCCAACGATTATCTTGAATTCAAAGAGAGGTTGATTTCATAATAATGGATTTGGTTGGTAAGCACTGCTAGCAAGATACTATGAATTTAGCCCTGTCGTTAGTTCTTTAATTATTTTAGAAATTAGAATTAGACTTTTCTTTTTTGTGGAAGTTATGGTTAAAAATCTATCAGTCATCTGATAAGCAACCTGTGTGTGAAGTATTGAGAGTATTTAGTTGTTTCATCTCTAATTTCAGGATAATTAGTAAAAGCCTGGTTACACTTAACTTGTTCATCAATCCTCACTCAAACTTGTAGCTATATGTTCTATGTTCCATCTCACCTTAATAGATTGATTTACCTATCATTAAGTGATTTAGTGATGTAAAGGAAAGTGTAATGACTTTAAACAGCTCAGTTTCTATCGTTTTACATTTATCATATAATAACAATTGATTTGCCCTTGGTGTTGAAGGTGTATTGATTGGCATTATTCATTTTATTACTATCATATGATTATTTTGTAAAACAAATCTAATTTATCGGCCTGAGACGAGGGGACATGATTGAAATCAGATTCTTGATTGTTCTTTTGTGAAAAAATATATTTCAGCAGCCAATAAACAGCAGAGTTTTTAAACAAAGAACTAAATATGTGTTTTTAAAAATTAGTTTTCTTTGTTATTAGAAACTTTTATAAGTTATTATTAAACAGATAATGCACATTAGGTATTCTGTTTTATTCAGAAACTATCATAGTTAGTTTTTTTCAAAATAATAATTGATTATTTCCCTTTCGCCAATGAAATACTTAAATAAAATTGAAATTGTCAATCTAAAATTCATTACGACTTAAACTAGAAAAGCTAATTAAAAAATTATTTGTTAGTGTAATTGTATTAAAAATGAAATTTAATAAAAACTAATTGCTAATATGTAGCAGACATTATATTTACTTGTTGTATTATTTTAGTACATTTGTAAATTTCATGAAATAAATTATTTTAAAAAATGTTATAGAAATAAATATTCATTAATAAATAAGCAATTGTGCCAATATTAGTGTAGATTTAATTCATTGAATTGTTAAAAGGCATTTTGAATTTTATAATTCTTAGCCTTGAAAACATTGAATTTGGACACGATATCAGAGAATGGTACTTCACTTCATTTATTGTTTTATAAGATTTGTTTAATATTCAGTTTTCATTTAATAATTAGATTATTTAGTTTCCCAATTGCATAAGATTTACTTAAGATCACAAATTATATATTTTTCATGTATCTTTTTTTTAATTTCTCAGATAATGCTGGAATTTATATAAAAGAAGAAATGAACGATGAGGCTGAGATTACTGGTAAGTTATGCCCTTTGAGATCAATTAACTTAAGATATTGTGAGGGTTCAGAACTTCATGTCCGATTTGACTTTTCATAATGAATTTATTCAAAATTCTTAAAATGTTACAAGGTATTAATTGTTTCTGTTTCAAATATTTATTTCACGTGACAGGTTTTAACTTTTATTGGCAAAATATTCAAATTAATCTGCTTGCTCAAGAAATGAATAGATTCCCAAAGGATCATTTTGAGTTTATATAACTCATTAAATTAATTTCTTTTAACATCACAGATTAAAAATGCTTTCTTTATATTTCTATCGTTAAAGAACAATTTTGATGGATGGACCCAATTATGTGAAACAAGGAACAGAAATGATTATCTAAGATAAAGTTGATACACATCTATTTTGCTCACCATTAAACTTACCTTGTAAAGTACTAACGAAGTACCAACTTGATTCCATGTGAGTTAATATTTCTAAATTTTCTTATATATTTATTTTTTTTTTATAGTCAATGAACCATGTGTTAATCATGTGAAACAAGAAAAGAATTTTATCTCAGATGAAGGTGAAAAAATTAAGTTTGCCAACCTTTAAATATATCTTATGAAATACAAAATATATTCTGGAGTAGTTTAGTAGCTCCTAATTCGCTTATATATTTATTTTTATAGTTGTTAAACCATGCATCATTTATGTGAAACAAGAAGAGATGTTAAGCTCAGGTGAAGGTGAGAAACATTTATTTTATTTACCTTTAGACTTATTATTCTATTGTGTTCCTGATGAAACTACAAAGGGAGGAGCCTGTGGGGAATTATCAATAATACCTGAGTATGAACACAGCGGATTCCAGTTTATTGAACTAAATACATTATATAGGTATACACACGGAGACAAATCTCACACCACCATTAGGGAACATTCTAACCAAGCGATTTATCCCTCCACATAGAATTGATTACAACACTACACATCGATTCACAACACTATTTCCCCCTGACTCTGATTTTGACATGAGGACCAAAAAAAACTTGTAAACTAAGTTTACACAAAAACAAATTCCCTAAGATCTCCGTGTTAACCTTTATTTACAATTTTTTTTTTCAACTTAACACCCAACTTTCCAATATTACAATTGACTAAAAAAACAAAATGACAAAATACAAAATAATAAAATACAGACTTTACATCTATTACATAGACATTTTTTTCTCGCATATATGACATGACTGATTTGGATATGATTTTATGAAATAAACTATAATACAAACAAAATTTTACCTCTAACCCTCATATTGACTGTGACTAAATCTCTGTGGCTTTTTAATGACTCTACCAAACCTCGACATTTGACTAAAGTCTTCTCCCTGATTATCTCTATTTACAGCTGACTTTTGGACTTGAGTGCTCTTTCGAGCTAGATACTCGTGATTTTTTCTTTCTGTTTCGTGTTTCAACGGAGACTTACATGAACTGATGCCAGTTGGCATTATGGCTTTATTTCTTCAGGATGATGACTAAAATGCAATTGACTTGGACGGATTTGATTTAAATGAACTTTCCTAACCACCTCATTGATTTTGACCAGATAGACTAAATGACTTAATTATGCACAAATTCTACCTGGTATCCATAATTTTGCATTAGGATGTTGTAAATTGACTAAAACTTTCTCATTTACTTCAAATGACTGATTAAAGACAACTTGTTAACATTTCGATTTAGGCTTATCACTTCTATACTCCTTTTGAGTTGTAATTTTCATTTTTTACTGAGTGGTTTTCAATATTGAATTTTCATTAACACTTGTTGGATTAAGTGTAGACAAAGATGTAGCAGAGTATAATTTAACATTGCTGATATAGGTGATATACCTGTAACTGACGATGGTACTGACCTATACTTATATAAAGTAGATGATAAAATTTCGGAAATACCTTCGTTTCTTGACCAATTTTTTACTAAAAGGCACTTGAATATCTGCACCGCATGTTCAGCTAATCCATTTGATTCTGGATTATATGGAGGACTAAAAATATGGTTAATTGACAAAACATTTCAAACATCTTCGAATTAAATGGTGGCACGTTATCTGATACTAACAACTTAGGTAATGAGAATCTAGAGATTACGTCTTGCAATTTAGATATTACCGAATTTGTATCCATTGATGACGACAAGAAGCATTCTATCCACTTGGAATGCGCATCTAACTAACGAAATTTCTTCCCTTTGAAATGAAATAAATCTACATGAATTCTGTCCCATGGCAAAGCTGCACGTTCCCAAGTATAACGCACCTTTTAATACCTATCACTCTGATTTTGCTGACATTTGAGACATGATTTTACTGACCATTCTATGTCTTGATCCATATTTTTCCAATATACCTATGACCTAGCAAACAATTTCGATCTGACTATTCCAATATTATCTTTATATGATTTATACTTTTATACGATTCATGAATTATCTTTAAACTGTTACCTGCTGCTATTCTCTGGGACCCTAGGGCAACCTAAAAAGAGCTGGGAGGAGTGAGGGAGGGGGAAATTTACAAGTACAGGGGGAAACTGGGTGAAGAAACAAACCCCACACATTTATCTATCAACAAACAAACGCTAATATATTGAAATAAAAGTTACATATAGCATCATGAAAATAACACTCTAATTTAACATAAGAATCACCCTCAATAATAGTACTTAATATGAACGAGACTCATATACCTGATGCTCCATCAATACTCATAGTCCCAAAATCCACTAAAATATTAATAAAACAAGTTCCATAATAAATAACAATCATCAAACCCTTTATCTATAACAATAATTCTATGCACTAATAATTCAAAGTCAACATTCCCCATCAGCAATCATCCCCTCATAACCGCTAAATAATAATAATATAATAAATTCCGATCCATCTCTGGTTGCAACGAATGACAAAGAAAATATTTAATGGTCAGGGTTGATTGATTCTATCTACAACTGAATTACAAGCGGGCTTCACCCAGAATAAAAGTCTGACTACAGTATAAGGCAAAGTTGCTACCTTCCATCGGGTGTCTTGTTGCTCAGGTTCCTGTTCTCACTAGTACCAGTCTTCAACTCTGCCTTTTTTAGAAAAACGGTGCGCTATTTGAAGGATTATTCCAGCTAGCGTAATTATTCTTACCCCTGGGCCGTAACGTGCTGCGATCTGGTGGTAATAATTATCCCAAGAAGTTAATAATTATATTTAACGTCTTTAAGATTTGAACCGATCGGATATTCCCAGGAAGGAATTGCTTACGTCATTTCCTGCCACGAGCTGGAATCGACGGTATGAATTGCTGACAGGGACACAAATCCTGGCATGAATTGTCTTAACAATACTTTCCTATTAAATAAAATATGTCTAACTATATATCTACACCTAAATCTAATCTTAAATTATCGCAGTCCATTACAAAAGCATTATTTATTAACGATGCTGGAATAACAACTCTATCTCCCAACATAAGGCAATCTTAATTAACTGACAAATGATTACGAATTGCAAAGTAAGATTTAATTGACTCATGCGTTTGATTTTTCCAGTTAGACTGGACACACGATATAACTTTACTTAAAATGTTATCTGCTTTGGTATGCTCTACGACCATGACATGCGAAATTAAAGGCAAAGATAATTACAATCAAAATCTGGCACTGGATTTTGACATTGGAAGACGGGACATTACAATTGCCTGAGGGATATTTTTTCTTTTTTTAACAACCATGGTGCAATTATATGCTGATATTATAATCGAGCATCTAATCAATCTTGTTTGAGCTTGTACCGGAAGAGATTTCATTTCTGACAACAAAGACCTAATTGCTTCATGATCGGTGTACAAAGTAAAATGTCGACCATACAAAAACTGATGAAATTTTTTTATTGCACACACTATTGCTAATGCCTTCTTATTTAACTGACTATATTTACATTGCGCGGAATTTAATGTAGCTGATTCAAATGCTAGAGGTTGCTCCACCCCATTTGCATTGTGACTTAGACGGATGTTTACCAGCTGCTGAAATTCATAATCCCAAAAAATCCAATGACTCGATTAAAAATTGACTTTTGCCTATATTTATTTTTACATTATATTCTTCTAACCTAGATAAGACTAACATTAAGGTATTCTGACACTCTTCTCGAGTTGATCCTCCAAGCAATACATCATCCAGATACACTCAGCAGTTTTTTATACCATCCAGTATATGCTCCATGACCATCTGGAATATTCCCGAATTAGACGCTAATCCAAACACTAATCTATTGTAACCAAAAAGACCATGAATAATGTTAATTGTTAGCAAATGTCTACTAACTTCCAATTGCAGGTAAGCATTGGTAAGATCTTAACTACAGAAAAATTTACAACCAGTAAAATTATTAAAGAACTCATCAATCTTAGGCAATGGATATTGATTAACTTCTATCTGCGGATTAATCAACTTCTTTAGGTCCACACATAAAAAAGTATTCCCATACTTTTTTGGTACGTTTGCTATGTACTGATGGGGGCGGCACCATGAAAGGGATGCGGAGCGGGGAAAATGTGTCATGTCGGGACACCTGAAAATACCCCTTAACCTTCAGACTTTTTCCATCGGCAGCTGTCAGTTTCCCTAAGAAAGGCTTCAGACTCATAATAGAGAAATATTTTGTATACATATTCCATGAGATAAGACCAGCCCCAGATCCAGTTTCTAAAAGAAAATTCAAATCAGTCATGTTTACAGTTAATAATACATATTTATCTTCCTGACTTAAGTGACCCACAGACCAATGGAATATAACAAAAATATCTACATTTTTGGTGTGAAATATGGACACCACAGAACCAAAATTTCTTCCTTCTTGATGACTTTCTTGACTGGTGACCGCTGACTTTCCGTGGTGGCAGACGACTGGTGTGGCCTGGTTTACCATAGTTGAAACAGTTCCATTTCTTCGCTGGACAGGATTCCATAGGATGTTTGACGGTGCACATATGAGTAGCCCGACCTTCCTTGGAATAAGAACCGGCGTTATCACGGCCGTAGGACTGACGAGATCTTTTATCTGCACTATTTGAAAACGTTGTTAACGGTTTAATGAATTTTTTGTTGTAATAATTTACATTGTCAACGGAAGAATTTGACATGACTTGTGATCGCTCTTTTGTTTTGAATTCCGAGACTAGTCCGAGATTCTCCGGTTGCACCAATAATTTGTTCAAAATCTGATTCGTTATACCTGATATTAAGTGATCTCTCAACACTTGATCCAAAAATTCTCCAAACTCGCAAAACGCTGACCAATTTCTGAGCACCATTATATATTCTTCTAAATCAGAAGTACCAAATTTTATAATAAATATATTCTCTCAAAATTGTCAGAAATAAAATACATAAGTTATTTTTTCCAAAACGATTATTTATCAATTTATATGATTTAATTCCATTCCATATATTATTCATAAAAATACATGGCTATTAAGTACTCACTATTGTCCTGTTTAGTGATTCTACAATTAATCAATTCAAATAATGATCTCCTAAAATGCCATTTTAATAGAATCATTTATGGCAAAAGAAAATTTCAACTACATTTTTATTCATGATTTAAGTTATTATGAGTTTGAATTGCACAAATATTAAATGGCATTTTAGTTAAATATAATTATTGTTATGCCAATTGAATTCTAACCTTTAACCCTTTAGCAACCGAATACGGCTGGGTCAGAGCGGGCTGGCTGGACTGATTGGTAGAAAAGTCAACCATGCCCGCTGAACCGATTACTTTTTGACTCTGAAATCATGTTTTTTTAATTTAATTCCTTATAGTTTTCCATCATCCTTTTTGATCCGAACTTAGAATGGTGAATGGACTGGAACTGGTGAATTCGAAAACATATTTTAAAAAAAAAAATTTTAATTACTGTAAATTAAGTTTAATTATTTAAAAAATTATGCAATTATATATTTTATTTTTTTGAAAAGTCTATGTACAAATTTATACAATTATAAATTCTTTTAAGTGTGATAAGTGCCGAAACACGACAGACACACTTTACGAAAAATAATATAGCCAAAAGTGAATTTGTACGACATCTGTTGTCATGAAAAAGTATTTCAGCTTGTCATGCGGACACCTAGATGGCTCTATGAACTGAACTACTATTGTAGCTGACGGTCTAGAAACGCCGGTGAAGTAAAACTATTATAATAGTAGCGAGAGCTTTTGTCATCCCAGCACCCTTTTCCATTTCTTTCCTTACCTGATCTCATTTCTATTTCATGTGATAACTGTAAAATCCTTTACTCCCAAAATTGTATTCTAGTAAATTTAATTCATTGAATTGATGAAAAAAATTGGAATTGGAATTTGGAGAATCGTCCATTACTTCATTTATTGTTAAACATGATTTGTTGTATATTCAGGTTCCATTTAATAATTGGGTTACTTGGTTTCCTTATTGTACAAAAATTACTTAATAATGTTTTTAGATTGCAAATTATATATGTTTCATGTATCTTATTTAATTTATCAGATAACGTTGGTATTTATGTAAAAGAAGAAAGGAAAAATGAAACTGAGATTACTGGCGAGTTATGCCCTTTAATATCTATGAACCTGTTACTATTGCAGTTTGAAACTTCATGTTTCATTTACTTTTTCATAGCCAATATTTATTTATTTTTTTTATTGATATCTACAACTGTATTACAATAATACAAGTAAATAAGCTAAGTGATACATGACATGAGATAATGACAAGTAGAGGAACTACCCACTGGTAGTACTCAAATCAAAGTTCAACTATGAAGGTCACGTGGCCATCTTATTTTCAGATGTCTCGGAGGATTATCAGGAATTGAAGAGGAAGCTAGGTTTGAAACTAGAGGGTTTGAGTGGGAATGGTTTGTTATGAAAGGATAGATACTGGGTTCGGGCCAAATCAGCAGCAAATGAGACATTAAGGTCCTTATGGATGACTTTATTCTTAACAAAATAAGGAGCATTGAGTATTTTACGAAGGATTTTGGATTGTAGGGATTAGATACGAGAGGAATTCGATGGCTTAGTGGAGCCCCATAGCTCTACTCCGTAAGTCCAAATAGGTCGTATGATGGTCATGTAGATGAGTCTTTTGTAGTTAATTGGGAGCTTAGAGCGTTTGTCTAGTAAGTATTGAAGTAGCCTGAAACGTCGAGCAGTTTCTTGTCTTTTCAGTCTTGTATGAGGATTCCAGGTTAATCGTTTGTCGAGGTGCAACCCTAAGTATCGGATCTGTTCTACAGGCACCAGTGGGATATTATTAAAGGATACTGAAGGGCAGAAAGTCATTGGTTTACGACGTTAGGTAAAAGTGATTTGATGCTATTTTTGAGAAATTATTTTAATTCTCCAGTTTTGACACCATTCTTCAAGATCAGTGATATGGGATTGGAGGCTTTAGGATACAATAACTGGATTGGTGTTGACTGATAATACACATGTATCATCAGCATACATGTAAGGATAGTATTAGGATGAGTTGGGATGTCTGCTGTGTAAACGGTATAAGGGATTAGGCCCAGGATACTACCTTGATGAACACCAGCAGATTGGGAAAAGAGAGATGAATAGACATTATTATGGTTTACTTGGAAAGTTCTTTTGTGAGATAGGATTGAAGGATTAGAAAGTATGTATGGGATAGGAATTTAAAAAGTTTGTAGAGCAAGCCCGGATACCAGACTCGGTCAAAAGCCTGTTCCAAGTCAAGAAAGATGCCCGAACAATATGATCCACGTTCCAATGCAGAGGAGACTACATCCACCATACAATGACATTGCTGAATAGTGGAGTGGGATGTTCGGAATCCAAACTGATGATCTGGTATTATGTGATTTGCATCAAGGATGGGGTACAATCGTTTGAGGATGAGTTTTACTAGGATTTTGCCCATGCAAGGTAAAAGAGAGATAGGACGTTAAGAGGATGGGTACTCTGGTTTTTTTAGGTTTGTGTATCATTTTTACAATGGATAATTTCCAGCGGTCGGAAAATATGTGGAGGATTGTACAGCATTATATATATGGGTAAGGATTAGAATGGCTTTTCTAGAAAGGTGTTTTAAGATATGAATTGTGATGAGGTCGTGCCAAGGAGCTTTGAGGGAAGGTAATCTGTGAATAATGTTGGATATTTCTGTAGGATGAAATGCTTTGGGTCGAAGGGACATTTTGGAGGGGAACATCTAACGCTGCTTTTATATAATTAATGTGAGTTGGGTTAATGATATCAGGATGCGGATGAAAGGTTTTGGGAAGGTATTGGCCAAATAACTGTGATTTTTCTCCGACAGATGTCCAATTATTTGATTCAGTAAGGAGTGGATGATTAAATTCTTTGAACTTTATGAGTTTTTTGGTGGTTATCCATAATGTTTTGTCGGTGGTTGTAAGATTTTCAGTCCAGGTATTAAATTTTGAATTTTGAACTTCTTGATTTCTGCATTTAGTTTGTTAGTTAATTTTGTATGGATAGTTTTATCTGCTGGATATCGAGTTCTATGCCACATTGATCTTGCTCTGCGTTTTTCTCTTAATAAGATACGAATATGCTGTGGCAAATCAGTCTGTTGATAGTTATTATTTGTGTGATTTGTGATATTGTCATGTAAACTGTTTCTGATTGATGTAAGTTTTTCTATGGCTGTATCAATGTCTTGTTTTGTCTCTAGTGAAATTTTTAAGTCCAGTTTGTCCTCCAAGTCATATCGAAAATCGTCCCAGTTGACACCTAGGTAATTTTATTGAAAATGGTTAAAATATGACAAATTTTTATTGTTTCTGTTTTAATCATTCATATCTTGCTGCAGATTTTCACTTTTATGAGCAAAATATTCAAACTATTCTGCTTGCTCAGGAAATAAATAAATTTCCAAAGGATCATTTTGAGATTATGAATGAATGAATGAATAAAGCCTTTTATTACAAAAAATTAACAGGAATTATTAAAATAATAAAAATTAAAATAATTTTTACTACAGATACTATATATTTACAATATTTATAACTTTTATAATATTATGAATTTTTTTTTTGCTTGTTAATTTATGTAGGTCTTCCCGTTAGGGAGTGATGGTCTAACTTCCCTGGAGACCAATTCCTACTGGGAGGTGGCGTTCGTTGTTTCTCTCCATAGTTGACTCCATGCTTCTTTGTCTCTGGCTGTCATTCTTTTTTTTTTTTTTAGATTATATTACTAATTAAATTAATATTTTTTAATATTAAAAATAAATAAAAATTCATTTATTGAAATTCACAACTGTATAATAGTAATTCATCGAGTAAATGTAATGAAAGATATATAATGGCGTGAGGTAAAGATAAGTAGAGTGACTACCCAATGGTAGTACTCAAATAACAAGTTCAACTTAGAAGGTCACAAGGCCAACTTCTTTTCAGATGCCTTGGAGGATTATCAGGTGTGGAAGAGGTTGCTAGGCTTGAAACTAGTGGATTTGAAAAACTCAAATTAAGTTTTTCATGAAAAGTTGATATCAGATTCAGACCAAATCAGTAACAAAAGGGACATTGAGATAATTATGGATGATTTTGTAACAAAGTAAGGAGCATTGAGGATTTTATAAAGGATTTTGGATTGTAAGGATTCGATACAAGAGGTATTCAATGGTTTAATGGAGCCCCAAAACTCTACTCCATTAGTCCAGATAGGTTTTATGACTGTCATATATATGAATCTTTTGTAGTAAATTGGGAGCCTATAGCTTATGTGTAGTAATGCAGAAGTAGCCTGAAGCGGTGTGCTGTTTCTTGTCCTTTCAGTCTATTATGAGGTTCCAAGTTTAACATTTGTCGAGGTGTAGTCCTAAGTACCAGAACTGTTCTACAGGAATCAGTAGGATGTTATTAAACAGGCCAGGAGGACAGGAATTCATTGGTTTACGACTACGGGTAAAGGCGATTTGACATTATTTGTAGGAACTTATTTTTATCCTCCAGTTTTGACACCATTTTCAAGGCCAGTAATATGAGATTTAAGGGTATGCTATAACTGGATCAGTGTTGATTGATTATAGATGTGTACCATAAGTATGTGTGGTAATAATAGTATTAGGACAGGTTGGGAGCTGTATACACGAAGTATAGGATTGGGCTAAGGATACTGCCCTGAGGAACACCAGCAGATTGAGAAAAGAAGGATGAATAGACATTATTATGGTTTACTTTGAATAACCTATTAGAGAAACAGGATTGGATAATGAGAAAATGTGAGGTAGAAATCTATAGAGTTCTTAAAGCAGCCCCGAGTGCCAGACTAAACATCACAAATTTAATATGTTTTTTTAATATTTCCATATTGTAATAAAATTAATTATTATTTTGACAGAAGGATCTGATTATGTGAAACAAGAAACAGAGATGCTCATCCCAGATGAAGGTGAGACACATTAATTTTGTCAAATTTTAAAAACTTATCCTTTAAAAGACAAACTTCATTCCATATTAGTACATGACTTCAAATTTGCTAATGGATTTATTGTTGTTTTTATAGTTGATGAACCATACTATGTCAATTATGTGAAACAGGAAGAAGAGGTGCTCATCCCGGATGAAGGTGAGAAACATTTATTTTATTAACCCTTTTATTCTTATTTACAAAATACAAACTTTACAGTTTATTATTTAGTTGAGACTCTGTTCTTCTCAAGCAATTGATATCTTTTTAGGAGGTTAGTTGAGCTGTAATTTATAAGTTATGAAAATAAGGTAATTTTAATTTCTTAGTTTATTTGTTATTTATTTATTCAGGGTTTTTACAATCAATGTATTCTGATATCCAAAATCTTTTCCGCCATAGCTTATTATTATTTTGCTGGCGTTACAGCCCTCATGCAAGTCCCGGCCTCCTCTGTCATCAATCGCCATGCTGTTCTATCGCTGGCCCTTGTTATCCAGCTTTTCACCTCCACTCTCTTGGCATCACCAGCTTCACAATCTATCCATCTCATTCTGGGTTTACTTATCGCTCGACGTGCCATTAGTACCCTTGAAGTGGCAATCATTTCAATTCTGGAGACATGACCTGCCCACAGAAAACAATTTAATTTTATCACTATAGTAACGTCTATATCATTAAGTAGGTCATAAATGTCCTTGTTTTTTCTCTGTTGCCATTCTCCTCTAATATTAACAGGACCGAAACTTCTTCGGAGTAAACTTTTAAAACTTTGTAGCTTATGTTTGTTTGTTTATTCATTTAACGTCACTTTATGCTGCTATGGCTCATTGGACAATGCTACAGTGGGAGTTCTAAATTTTGCCTATCCAAGTTTAATTAGGATAGGGATTTTTAACGAGTACCTGACATCTTACAGGCTTGGGACCCCCGTTTAACCGTGTAACTATGGATTTTTTTCTTTTTACTCAGTACTAAAATAAAACCACTTTGTAGCTTATTATCTTTCACATTTATTATATATCACATAACGATGGTCCAACTATAAGCAATAAGCAATAAACACAGGACGTATAAGGGTTTTATACAGAATTAATTTAGTATATCTTCCGAATGAAACCTTTGCCCCTACTTGACTCGTTGTCTTGTCCTTGTTTATATACGAAGATTAAAAATTTGATCATATGGAAATTGCCTCCTATGAATCTGCATTGATACGGGCTGATCTCTTGCTCTACAAAGGGAAGGAGTCATAGGAAGAGGATGTTCGAAAGGATCTTGTATATACAAGGAAGCAGTGAGATTCCTCAATAATTAGAACATTTGAATCGGTCACCTTTCTTGTGTATCATATCAATCTTAGTCTTGTACTACTCAGAGGCAGAGGTTTTCTTCCCAAACTGACACGATTATAATATGGAATGCCTTTATAAATTATTCTTCGTTTAGGATCATTGACGTTCATTTAAAAAACAGGAGTTTATGATTTTATTAAAAATAGATATCAGGAAAAGTTAAGAAAGTTGGGAGTTGGGGCTTGAAAACTTTCTTATTGCTTTATTTTTCCTTTTCAATGGCTGCCTTGTGCTTAGTGGATTTCTTAGTCTATTTTTATTTAATTACTTAAAAAAGTTATTAGTGCAACGACCAAAAAGTGAAAATTTGCAATATTATGTTAATGTGGTCATATGCAATTCGATTAATCACGTTTTTTTAGTTAAAAGCAGTTTATCATATTATGAACTTGAAGTTTTTGTATTTAATAAAAAAAAATATATGTTTGTGCATTACTTGATACATACATAGCAAGATTTATCAATGTTAGCTTCGCAGCTAAGTCTCGAATTCTTTAATGCAGTTATTTTATTTATGTAAACCCCCTTTATTTTCTTACGGTAAAATGGGTTTTGGCAATATTAATATATCGCACTGTGCTCTCTTTTAATACAGTTGTAAGTATTACGTATTAGTTCTAGGATATCTAATTGTATACAAGTTATTCTGTATCACAGGTGAGAGCCCATCTCCACGCCTAACTCTCCACTTAAGGTTGCCTACTTTATAGTGGCTAGATGAGTCCCAGGAGGGTTTACAGATCCCACAGAGTCTATCTATGGTAGTTAGCACATTAAATAATTTGTCTGCCACTGCCAGATGTAAAAGGTGATTGTTGGTTGAGATTATTGATCCATTGAGGATTTATTTCAATGTTTGATGGTTAATTTGTGACATTGATGGCTGGCATATCAAAAAAATCTTATTATATTTGTTGCGGGGGAGAGGGGCCTTTCACAATCGAAACGCAAATCTCTTCCCCTGGGCGTTGCCAGTTCCACTAACGGTGAGAAAAAACAGAGTAGGGAGGGGGTAAGTGATAACACCAGGGTGAGTCACAGAGAAATAAATATTCGGTGCGAATATAACTTACCAGAGGAAAGGTAACCTGTAATTCAAAAATTTTTAAATCTAAAAAAACAATGACAAAAGATAAATAAATAAATCAATTTAATTAATTTATAAACATTCACCCCTTCAGCAACTTACAGAGAGGGAAAAAAAAGAAAAGAAATGATAAACCAACCTTTCCAGTTAACGATTAATATATATAATTTATTAACTATAATCTTATAAAGAAAAAGAAAAAAAAAATAATAATTTTCTTATAAAGGAAAAAAAAATAATAAAAAAAAACAATCTTTGTACAACATAAAATGGGATCCCTCCCATTTATAATATACTTATAATATATACCAGGTGGATGAAAAAATAACCTAGTTATAATGTCACAATGAAGTCAATAAAAGTATCAGATAAACAAAACCTTGTTGATAAATAGTTTATCAAACAAGGTTACCTTCTGCTGATAAGATGTGCGATGCTGAATGCAGCCGGTGGTGGGGATGCAGACGATGGTGGGGGGCGCCAATGCTCACTCCGTTGACAGCCTCCAAACGATGCACGAAAACGGCACTCCAGCGGTGGTGGGTGAAGAGGTGGGGAGGCAGACGATGGTGGGGGCGCTCCAACTTCCACTCGCATGACAGTTGCCGATGATATACGAAGACGGCTCTCTAGCCGTGGTGAGGTGGGGGTTTGAGAATATTTCGGCGGTGCCACACATGAGCTGCTTCGTCTATATCTGGTCCCACACTGACTCTAATCAGTAGTTGAAGAGGGGATTTCACTCCTTAAACTAGCCTTTGTTATTGTTATGCGACCAAAGGTTGTGACAAAAAGACCGGACTCTTGCATTAACAACGTAAATGGCAACTTTTAGCATTCTCTATTCATCATCTGAGAATCTTTAATAAACGTCTTTGGCATTGAAATAAAATATAATCAAACCTTACATTTTCATTATATTACACATTGCATATTATACATTTTCTTAAATTAAATTATCCATCATCAAATTCTTATAAGTAAAATTAAAATTTTGTACCTATTTACAATACAATAAACAACAACAAAAACTTTTTCTCAGAAACTGGAAAGGAAATAAATCGAAATTAAAACTTTCAATTTATTTTTTACCATTAGTTTACAGGGGCAAAATAAAAGAGACAAAAATACAAAAAAAAAGTACTCGGGCTTAAACAATATTTATAAATTACTTATTCTCTCCACAGTGCACTGTTGTAACAAAACTTTAGGCAGCTTGTAGGGCTCCATTCTTTCCATGTGCCCTAACCATCTTATCCTGATCTACTTTATAGCACAGAGGATATCAGACTCACTATACAATTCCATTAATTCGGTATAGTTTCTAATTCTCACCTGTGCAGGGTAGCACCACTGCACCCACTGGAGGAGTTATGAAACTCCGGAACAAGTATTTCCTGAAAATATTAGTCAGCCTCATATCCATCAGAAGCAATCCAAATACGTTTTTAAACATTATGGAATAGGTTTGTAAATTTCTATGTCTTTGATAGAGACGAATATAGTTGACTGGAAGATCTAATGAAGGATATAATTAGTCTGGAGGTGCAGGCAAAATAACACTAAATAAGAAAAAACTTATTTATTATATATAAGTTAGCCGGTGCACCCAACGGCTTCTCTCTTCAAATCGCCCTGAAGATGACCTACACTGTAGATCGAAACGTGGGCACATAAATATAAGTCTAGTACTAATTTAGTGTTTTTTATGACTGCACTCCCCAACTATCTCCATTCTCCATTTTATCATCCAATCAACTATTTTCCTCTCATACATGAATTATAGAATAATTGAGTATGGAAAAGTGGAGACATATAATGGGATGTATAAAAAAAAATGACCGTTTTATCAAATTCCAGAGTTCAAAAGTCTGTAAATATTTTAATGCTATTTATTATTTACCAACACTTAATAATCCCTTTAGAGTATTCTCAAAGCTTGTTTACTAACACTGGACTTCTTAAAAAAAAAAAAAGTCTCAGTTTAGTTATTTATTTCAAAGAAGAAACATGAGAGTGTCCTACGAAATTCTCATAATTTTAAGACATTACTGGAAAAAAAATTTCACAGCCGCTGAAGCAGCTCTTGAAATTATTAAATATGAAGGGGAAGGTGTCCTTGACTAGTGCACTGCGCGGTGTTGGTTTGAAAAATTTAGCAGTGGAGATACGACGTTGGAAAGGAAGAAGGTCTCCAGGTGACCATTAATGGATATTGATGAGTTTCTGAAGGAAGCTGTTGAGTCAAATCCGCCAACAAGTAATTACGAACTTGCCAGGGAGTGTGGTGTGTCGAAAGATACTGTTAGTCACCATCTAAATATATCGAAGGAATAATAATACAAATATTTAGTTTAAAAAACGGTCATTTTTTTTTATACACCCTATGAGCATAGGATAGTTTATAAAAATGATTAACAATAATAAAATGACAAAATGTGTGAACATAAAAGTGATAAAGTAAAGAAATATAAAAAGTAAGATAATTGAGAAAGTAAAAAGTAAGATACAAAATGAAAAATACACACAGAGTTACAAATGTAAAACTGGTGAGACATACAAGTATGGAAAACTAGTAATACATGTAATGGTATAAAATGTATGAAAATAATGTATAAAAAAGTTATAAAAA
Organism: Arma custos; assembly: GCA_037127475.1. Lineage (NCBI taxonomy): Eukaryota > Metazoa > Arthropoda > Insecta > Hemiptera > Pentatomidae > Arma > Arma custos. The sequence continues at coordinate 226,377,928 of CM073759.1, forward strand.
TATGAATACATATTAATACTAAGTAAGATGTAAATTTATAAATATAGAAGAAATTAATAGAGGGTAATGTATGTAAAATTACATACATAGCATAAACAGATTTCAAATTTTAGATGGTATGTGTGGAAGGTGGTAAATATGAATACACAAATATGATGTTTATGTAGAAGGAATATATTAGAAGTAAAGATAAACAAATTCTATTATTTAAATGATGATAAATTATAGATAAATAATAATAATGGATGCTATTGCAACATGTGATGGATGCCACGAGGTGAAAGGAGAAATGGGTGTGAGGAAAAGAAAAGGAGAAGGTTGAAGGGAAGAAATAAACATAAAATGGGTACTAACCAAAATAGGAGAAGAGACTAGGCTAACTATCAACTATGTCTGGTCAACTGATTTAAAATACGTTAAAGCAACGGAAGTCTCGTCCCCACCACAGTGCGGTCTCTAACTAAATACCAAAATGAAGGAAGATGTAGGAAAAATGAGGACACGTAAATAATATTAAGGAAATGAAAAAGATAAGGTGACATCTAAGAGTAATTATGGAGAAATAGGATATAATAGCGGAATAATAAATATCGTGCCAAGGTGTCTTAAATGTCTATAAAGAAAGAATATGTTAAAATATATATATATATATATATATATATATATATATATATATATATATATATATATATATAAAAAATCACATATATAATGGATAAATGACGGAAAGGGTAACTATGTAAAAAAATTGAATATTTAGGAATAGTTTTAGGATAGATTTTGCTTGTCAGTCTTAAGATTGATAGGGAGTGATTCTAAATTAATATGTATGGTTTCAGAGAGGATAGGTTTATCATAATTGGGAACTGAAGCTATGATTGAGGTATTTTCAAAGTAAAAAATGTGGTTTAAAGATAGGGCATGTTCGGTTAGGTTAAAGTTTAGAAATGGTTAGGTTATGGGAGGAAATGGAGTATTTATGTTGGATAATGTGGTCTTTAATGAAGTTTTCTGTTTTGCCGATGTAGGAGGAGTTGCAATTGGGAGTGGAACAGGGATTACCATAGACAACTTGTGAGCGTTGTTTAAGGGGAATAGAATCTTTGACACGGGCATATTGGAGAGTTTATTATGGGATTTGAAGGCAATGCGTAAATTGGGATAGAGAAATGTAAGGATTTTTGAATGAAATTAGAGAGGGAAGGCAAGTATTGCAAGAATCTATATACAGGAATAGATGGCGGACGTAGTGACTGGGTGAGAGTGGGGGGGGGTTTGTAGTCATGGATGAGTTTATTTACAATATAGGGAGGAAAATTGTTTTTGAAAAGGATTTCTTTAATGCGGAGGGTGTTGCTTTCATTGAGGAAGTGGTCAGAGAGGGGATAGGCCATGGTGGATGATATTTTTGGCGACGTTAATTTTTTAGGAATTGGGGTAGAATGGATTTGAGAAGGTCATTAAGGACAATATTGGAGAGGTCCGGAGCGAGGGGATTTCCCATGGCAAGTCCAGAAATTTGGTTAAAGAACGGTCTATGGAAGGTGAGGTAGCCAGATTCACAACAAAGTTTTAAGGATTGGAGGTATGAGGACCGGTTGAGAGAGGCGTGAGGTTCTTTGAGTGACCAATTTTTATAAAGGTATGTTGGTTAATAAGATTTTTACATCAAAGGAGAATAATAATGAATAACCATACCAGATAATGATCTGATGGTATGGTGAGGGATGCTAGTAGATCTCGTAGGTGAAATGAGTTTTGTATATCATATGGGTTATTACAGCTGAGGATTTGTAAGGATGGAAGTAAAAATTGGTTAAGTTTTGTTGATAGGGAATTGATTTTAGATGTAATAGGACGGAGAGGGTTGTTGGGTTTGTGGATTTTGGAAAGGCCATAAAAGCAGGGGGGCTAAGGAATTGTAAGATATAAGGTTTCTGTAAACAAGGTAGGTAATTAATTTGGAATTGACTATGTTTTTTAGGTGAAAGTTGGATTGTTTTTGTAGGGAAGAGGTAGGATCTCGGGGTATAGGTTTATAGGTGGATATGTCTGATAGCAGAGAATTCATTTTGTTATTGTGTTCTGTAAGATCGATGATTACAGTTAAGTTACCTTTCTCTACTTTTGTCATGGGATTTTAGGAATGAACATCTATCTAATCTCCTTCTCCCTCTCTCTCTCCCACTCCCGTCTCTCTCTTAATTTACATTCCTGTGTGTTTTATGTGCACATAAACATATTTTCCTGTTTATATATTTTGAAATATTGTTTATAGGTACCAAGAAATTATCCCTCTCTCTCTCTATCCCCCTCCCCATCTCATTCTTCTCCTCCTCCTCCCTCTCCCTCTCTCCCCCCCTCTCTTCCCCCCTCTCTCTCTCTCTCCCCCCTCTCTCTCTCTCCCTCCCCCCCTCTCACCCTATCTCTCTCTTAATTTATATATGTGTGTTTTATGTGCATATATAAATATTTTCCTATTTATATATTTTGGTATATTGTTCATAGGTACCAAGGAATTATCCGACAATATAGATGTTCAACACACTGCTAAAGTTCAGAGAACATACATAAAGAAACAAATTAATGAAGTTAAAAATACATATCAGAGCTACCATTTTGAACAAAATGGAGCAAATATTTCAAAATTAAAAATGCATATAACGACCCTTCATACAGTTGAGAAACCTCATCAATGTCCCCATTGTGAGTTTAAAACAGCAAGAGGAGAATCTCTGAAAAGGCATATAATGGCTCGTCACACAAGTGAGAAGCCTCATCAATGTCCTCATTGTGAGTTTAAAACAGTCACACAAATGGTTTTAAATAGGCATATAATGGCTCGTCATACTAGTGAGAGACCTCTTCAATGTCCTCATTGTAATTATAAAACAGTAACAGAAGATAAATTAAAAAGACATATAATTTCTCGTCATACTAGTGAGAGACCTCATCAATGTCCTCATTGTGAATATAAAACAGCAAGAGCAGAATCTTTAAAAAAACATATAATTTCTCGTCATACAAATGAGAGGCCTCATCAATGTCCTCATTGTGAGTTTAATACAGTAACAATAGGAAATTTAAAAAGGCATATAATGGTTCATCATACAAATGAGAAGCCTCATCAATGTCCTCATTGTGAGTTTAAAACAGTGACACAAAGTTATTTAAAAGAGCATATAATGGTTCATCATACAAATGAGAGGCCTCATCAATGTCATCATTGTGAGTTTAAAACAGCAAGAGGAGAATCTCTGAAAAAACATATAATGGCTCGTCACACAAGTGAGAAGCCTCATCAATGTCCTCATTGTCACTATAAAACAGTCTCACAAAGTTATATAAAAAAACATATAATGGCTTGTCATACAAATGAGAGACCTCATCAATGTCATCTTTGTGACTTTAAAACAGCAAGAGGAGAATCTTTAAAAAATCATATAATGGTTCATCATACAAATGAGAGGCCTCATAAATGTCCTCATTGTATGTTTAAAACAGCCACAAAAAATGTTTTGTATAGGCATATAAAGGCTCATCATACAAGTGACAGCTCTCATCAATGTTTCCATTGCGATTATAAAGCAGTTACTAAGCGGAAAATAAAAGCACACATACAGGCACTACATATTGGTGGGAAGCCTCATTATTTTTTGTAATTTACTTTATTAATATAAATTGTATGCCATGGAAATCTATTATACCTATCAAGGAAATTGTAAGCTAAGGGATACTTTTGAAGATATATTAAAATATTGAATCCAAATCGTAAATTGGCAGGAACAATATCAATAAAAATATCAAAGAAGTCTGGGGCAAAGGCAGTGAAACATTAATACTGAATCGCATTCTAACCAAGTTGAAGTAATGCATCAGAAATTAGCAATAATGAAGCCTTCTTTAGTCAATCGAAAGGGCCTCATTCTGTTGCATGACAACGCTCAGCCACATATCTCACAATTCACACTTCCCAAAAATTGTTGGAACTTGGCTATGAAAGGCTGCCACCCCCCCTCTACTCACAGGGCCTCTCGCCTACTGATTACCATATTTTAGACACCCGGGCTGCTATTTACAAACTAAAAAAATTATTGATCAAATAACATTAGAATGTAATTTAGATTATTATAATCAATAAAATCAGTTAAAAGTCATTAGTTTTTTTTTCTTTTAAAACCATAGTCCTTTATTATTTTACGAAACATCCCAATAATATTTGATGAAGCAGACACAGAGCCTCGAGCTAAAGGTCTGTAAAAGATATATGGGAATGACGATTAATGTCATGAAGAGTGAAGTGAGTTGAGGGCATCAAGCAGAGCTGGTTGTTTTAAATTCAAATTTTCTATTTAATTATATCTCTACATATAATACTTACAATTATTTTCTTTCTTATTCAGACATCTTTTCTGCCTTGTGGTGCAGAAATTTTGCATTAGAAGCGCCACCCGTCTCTTTCAAGGGCTACTCTCCTTGCTGTCGCCCATCTCATCCCTTTTTCTTTAATGATATTTTGGAGGCTATTCTTCCAGGTCACCCTTGGCCTTTCCCTGGGTCTTTTTCCTGTTGGTTTAACCTCCATAGCTTTCTTCGCTGTCCTACTGTCTTACTTTGTATTCGGTAGTTCTTGGTCTTCCCCTCTATTTTCCACAAGTACCTCATTACCATGCTTTGGCGTCGGGTCCGACCACAGTGCTTTAGTGCCCAGGATTCACTTCCATAAGTGAGAATAGGAACGTATGTCGATTATGTATATTATAATTATATACATTTGTTTAGTCAAATAAATTTATGATTATTTAACTATGAGATTAAATTATTTTATATTTATTTATTTATCATTTTACGAATAAAAATTTGTCTTCAATATTTTTAAATTGAAAGATAAATTTAATTTATTAATGTGCACGAATATTTATGACTGGCTATGTATACTAAGATACATTTGTAAATGATGTATTTTTTTTATCTCTGTATAGATTCTGTGGATACTCATTTAATTAAGTAAATTAGTTAAAAGGAAAAAGATAGTAACGAGGACTTGCGTGCATTCATTTCATATGAGTATTAATGATGTGGAAGAAATGCTATTCATTACTGGTGATATAGGATTTGAAACCCATAATTTTGCACATAATACTCCATGATGTCAGATAGAATTACTTACATTATGATTACTCACTTCGATTTATTATTTTTTATTTGTAAGTAAACTGTCAGTCAACAATAACTGCATGTTTTATATAAATATATATATATAATTACATAAATAATATAATTTTAATTTATTATTACAAACTACAAGGAATAGAAGCACACATGACCTAATCTTCATATTGAGACAGATTTCCAAGAAGATAATAGAGAAGGATAAAGAAGTCAATACATGCTTCGTGGACTTAATTAAAGCATTTGATAGAATCAAAAAGTAAGACCTAATATATGAGACATCGAGACATGTGGATCAAGCTCTGTAAGCAGGCTCCTCACACTGCTTTAAGCAGTAGAGATTAAGTAAGTAAGTAACACAATCTACCGACTAGTTTTAATAATAGACAGTACTGTGAAAGCATGACGTATAAATAGTGACCAAGCAATAAATAGGTAAAAATGTTGACGAATTGATGAATAATATGAACTTAAATAAATACAGTCCAATTTTAAGGAAGAAATAGTTGGGGGTGCAGTCAATGAAAACATCAAAATAAGGATAACTTATTTATTATGTGCCGACGTTTCGGCCTACAATGTAGGCCATCTTCAGGGCGAATAAAACAACTTGCAGGTTAGGCCGCTCAGAGATAAGTCAATATGAGTGAATATGAACGAAAGTCAATATCAATGAATATGAACGACAGTCCAATTTTGTTTATGGAATCACCGTTCATGATATTTTAAAATTATAAAAAAGTGTTATCCTTTGTCATATATTTCTATTTAAATTAATGTAATTCGACATGTGATTTAAATGTTAGTGTTCATTCTTATGTGAATAAAGCCATAGATTGGTTACTTTTAACTGTCTATCTTATTCATTACAACTTGTTCACATAAGAATTATGGAAAGTATTATGAAGCCAGAAAAATTTAACGAGGACCCGGAGTCTAGTGATGCCTCTGAACGACGGTCTTATTGGTTCAAAACATTCAGTAACTTTTTAAAGAGTCTTCCAAAATCTGAGCAAGTTACAGACGAAGTAAAATTAAGTATACAAACGTTCTTGAAGGTATTTATAATGAAGTTAAGAATGAGGTTTATGCTCGGCATCTCCTAGAAACCAACCTAGTGAAACTCTTGGCAAGTATTATCAATCTTTAAAACTCCTCGGTAAACATTGTAATTTTAAATCTACAAATGCTGAAAAATACGAGGTGATTCAAGTTGTGATGCGTTCATTACTGGTCTAGCGTCTTCCCAAATCAGACAACGTTTACTTGAAAACGCCCAATTAGAACTAATAACAGCTTATAACCAAGCTCTGGCTCTTGATCTAGCCCAACAGTATTCAGTTTCTTATTCTGATCCTTTTGTTAATTCTGTTGTACCTGATAGAGCTAAACACACAGATCACAAATTAGAGGAAGATGACCAACGGGAGCATCCCTCCATAGCTGCGGCTGTTATCAAATGCTTTTTCTGTCGAAGTCCTAAACATCTTAGATCTCGTTTTCCAGCCCATGGAGCTGTCTGCAGGAGATGTGTTAAGGTCGGCCACTAGTCAACTGTTTCTCGTTCTCCAAAAACATCCAAAACTTCTGCTTCCATTAAACCTAAGGCATACTCAGTTGCAGCCCCTTCTTGCCTTTCTAAAGCCACAGTGCCTATTCTAGTCAATGATCACAGATCAGATGCTTTAACAGACTCTGGAAGTTCTCAAAGTTTTATCAGTTCGAAGGTTGTAAATTCTTACAAATTCCAAGTTATTCCAGCATATAGGAATGTCTCTATGGCATCTGTAGATCTCCTTGATGACATTAAGGAACAACCTAGTCACTCTCCAACTTCAGAGTCACACTTATTCTAACGTACATTTAGCTTTTATACATAATTTATGTGCTGAATTAATAATTGGGCATGATATTTTAGCACAACATGACTTCGTCATCGTGAAATTTGGGGGTGATAAAGGTTCTCTGTCTTTTTGTAATCTCTCAGCTGCCAAAACCCCATCTGTTCTACTATTCACAAATTGATCTCCTGAAATCAAACCGATCGCAATAAAATCACGCAAACATTCCGCCTCTGGTACGTATGTATATTACAAATGAAATTATTAAATTACTGTCTGATGACATAATTGAACCAAGTTATTCTCCTTGGCGTGCTCAAGTTGTGTTCAAACAAACTAAACATTACCGCAAGAGAATGGTAGTATATTACTCACAGACGATAAATCGTTTTACTTTTACTCGACGCTTATCCCTTACCAAGAATCTGTGATCTTGTCATTTTGTAGCTAAGTACAATTATTTCAGTACGATCGATCTTCGAAGTGCTTATCACCAGATTCCAATTAATGAAAAAGATAGAATTTACACTGCATTTGAAGCCTTAGGGCAATTATATCAATTTAAAAGAATTCCATTCGGTGTAACTAATGGTGTAGCAGCATTTCAAAGAGCAATAGACTCTATTATCGATAGTGAGAATTTGAGTGGAATATTTACGTTGGATGACGTAACAGTAACACAAATTGAACATGATGAAAACCTCAGGAAATTTTTAAATATAGCAAAAAAAATATAGTCTCGTAATAAATAATGAAAAATCAAAATTTTCAATTCGACTCTTAGGACATCTAATATAAAATAATGCAATCAAACCTGATCCTAATAGACTTAAATCACCTCTAGACATGTTACCTCCAAATAATGCGGATTCTCTTCAAAGAGATATTGGTTTATTTGCACATTATTCAAAATGGATATTACGATTTTCAGAAAAATAAGGCCTCTAATAAAACAGCAAACAATTCCCCTTATCTAAAGAAACTTTAGAAATGTTCGAAAACTTAAAAAATGATGTTGCTAACAGCAGTGTTGCTCCTATCGATGAAAACTGTCCATTCTTAGTCGAAACAGACCCATCTGACAACGCCATTGGAGCCACTCTATCACAGAGTGACAAACCTGTTGCATTTTTTACTAGATCGTTATCTCGAAGCGAGAAGAGACATTCTTCTCTTGAAAAAGAGGCATATGCAATTGTCGAGGCAATTAAGAAATGGCGACATAATCTCATGGGCAAACATTTGACTCTTATGACAGACCAAAGATCCGTAGCTTTTATGTTTGATTAAAAAATTTCATAAAAAATAAAGAATGACAAAATTATGCGATGGCGTCTTGAATTTTTCAATTTTAAATTCGACATAATCTATATACCAGGAAAATTCAATGCAGCTGCTGATGCATTATCAAGATTTTGTAATGCTACTAGCACACTCACTAGACTTATAAATATACATCAAACACTTTGCCATCCAGGGGTTACTAGAATGTATCACTGAGTTAGGAGGAAGAACCTCCCGTATTCCTTAGAATTACGTTTTCCTTATTTCCGTAGAGAAGAAATAAGGCAAGTAACTAAAAACTGTTGCGTTTGCCAGGCAGTAAAACCAAAGTTCTATAAAATTGAAGGAGCTCTAATCAAGGCTGCACAACCCTTTGAAAGCTTAAGCTTGGATTTTCAAGGACCTCTTCCTTCTACTACTCGCAATAAATATTTTTTAATAGTTGAATTTTCAAGATTTCCTTTCACTTTTCCTTGTCCAGATAAGACTTCATAAACTGTTATTAAGCATCTAAATTATTTATTCAACCTATTTGGCATACCGTTATACATTCATTCAGACCGTGGAACTTTCTTAATTTCTCGAGAATTGAAATCATTCCTGGATTACTGTATATCTTATTCATTACATCCTTTCTACGGGCTATAGTTTATTGACGAGGAAACAACTAAAATTTAACAATAACGTTATTCTTAACCCACATTCGGCCAAAATTTACGATTTACCTCTTTGGAGTTGTCAGTCAATGAACCTCGTTGGCAAGTTAATCAGTTGATAGAACCTTCCTCAGCCAACGATTATCTTAAATTTAAAGAGAGATTGATTTCATTATAATGGATTTTGTTGGTAAGCAGTGTATTTATATTTCATATATCTGTTCAGATTGTCATTTTAGTATAACTGCCCTGGAAATGTAATTAGATCGGCAAAGAGCGATTTATGTGGATGAAAATGTTCTGGATGGTGGTCAAAAAATTGCTCTTAAGTAGGGAGAACTGTTTATTGAAGAGCTAACGTTTAGTTTAGTGGGTTAGGTTTTTTATTTTCGTAGAATATTTTGCTGAAATTTAGTAACTTTTGTTGTTGACATCTTGAATCAGTTGATATCAGATCAATAAAAGGTACAGAACTTTTAATGGCCTAAGGTAGGTTAGTATAATTTACTATATGCTACAGTAGAATTTAGTCCGTCCTGTTGTTGGTTCATTAATTTTTTTAATACTGAGAATGAAACTCTTTTTTATGGAAGTTATGGTTAATAATCTATCAGTCATCTGATAAGCAACCATTGTGTGAAGTATTGAGAGTATCTAGTTGTTTCATTTTTAATTTCAGGATAATTAGTAAAAGCCTGGTTACACTTAACTTGTTCATCAATTCTCACTCAAACTTGTAGCTATATGTTCTATGTTCCATCTCACCTTAATAGATTGATTTACCTATCATTAAGTGATTTAGTGATGTAAAGGAAAGTGTAATGACTTTAAACAGCTCAGTTTCTATTGTTTTACATTTATCATATAATAACAATTGACTTGCCCTTGGTGTTGAAGATGTATTGATTGGCATTATTCTTTTTATTACTATCATATGATTATTTTGTAAAACAAATCTAATTTATCGGTCTGAGTCGATGGGATGTGGTTGACATCAGATTCTTGTTTGATCTTTTGTGAAAAAAATATATTCCAGCAGCCAATGAACAGCAGAGTTTTAAAACAAAGAACTAAATATGTATTTTTAAAAATTAGTTTTCCATGTTATTAGAATCTTTTATAAGTTATTATTATACAGATAATGCACAGTAAATATTCTTTTTTATTCAGATACTATCATAGTTTTATTATTTTTTTTTCAAAATAATGATTGATTATTTCATTTTCACTAATGATATACTTAAATAAAATTGAAATTGTCAATCTAAAATTCAATAAGACTTAAACTATGAAAGCCAATTAAAAAATATTTATTTTAATTTTTTTTTAGTTGTTATAATTTTTAATTGAAAAGAAAAGATAGGTCCAGGACCGGAACTCGAACCTGGGTCTCCCATGTCTCCGTCAGGTACCAAGTACTCTTCCAACTGAGCCATCCTGGTTCGACCCTCGGTCAGTTACATCCTTTCTCTCTTCACTGATCCCATATCCTTGTGTACTCGCAATTTGCGATGAATATTATGATATGTATGTATAATATATGTGATAATATATGATGTAAAATATGTATGATATCGAGTCCTGGTCATGGCCATATCTTTTATTTTCAAATAGAAATGTTTAATTAAAAAATAATTTGTTAGTGTAATTGTATTAAAATTGAAATTTAATAAATACTAATTGCTAATATGTACCAATCATTATATTTACTTGTTGTATTATTTTAGTATAGTTGTAAATTTCATTATATAAAGTGTTAAAAAAAAATAAATATTACTTAACAAATAAGCAACTGTGCCAATATTAGTGTAGAATTAATTCATTGAATTGTTGAAAGGCATTTTGAATTTTATAGTACTTAGCCTTGAAAACCTTGAATTTTGACACAATATCAGAGAATGGCACTTCACTTCATTTATTGTTTTATAAGATTTGTTTTATATTCAGTTTCCATTTAATAATTAGATTATTTAGTTTTCCAATTGCACAAGATTTGCTTAAGATCACAAATTATATATTTTTCATGTATCTTTTTTTAATTTCTCAGATAACACTGGAATTTATATAAAAGAGGAAATAAACGATGAGGCTGAGATTACTGGTAAGTTGTCCCCTTTGAGATCTGTGAACTTAAGATATGGTGAGGATTCCGAACTTCATGTCCGATTTGTGTTTTCATATTAAATTTATTCAAAATTCTTAAAATGTTACAAGTTGTTTATTGTTTCTATTTCAACCATTTATTTCTTGCAATAGATTTTCATTTTTTTAAATACTTCATTGGAAAAGATAAGATATGGCCAGGACCGGGACTCAAACCCGGGTTTTTCACCTATCCGTGGTGACGCCTCAACCATCTCGGTCACCCTGGCATGTTTCTCGGCCAACCCCATAAATTCTTTTCACAGATCCTACATCTTCTCATTTTCATTTTCATGAGCAAATTATTTTGGTTGCTCAAGATATAATTATATTCCCAAAGTATCATCTTGAGTTGATATAGCTAATTAAATTAATTTCTTTTAACATGACAAATTAAAAATGCTTTCTTCATATTTTTATGCTTAAAATACGATTTTGATGGATGGATCCGATTATGTGATACAAGGAACACAGATGATTATCTAAGATAAAGTTGACATACATCTATTTCGCTAACCATTAACCACTTACTTTACAAAGTACTAACTTCATTCCATATGGGTTAATAATTAGATTATTTAGTTTTCCAATTGCACAAGATTTACTTATGATCACAAATTATATATTTTTCATGCATCTTTTTTTAATTTCTCATTGTTTCCTTAACTTGAACAATTTTATTACCTTGTATAAAAACAAAGAAAGCAATTTTGTGGTGGTGTTCATAAATAAAACAGAAAAAAATTTAAATGTATACCTTTTACTGCTTTGTTTTTTAATAACAAAGAAGTGGAATAATTAACTAGGATCATTGGCGTTCATTTAATAACAGGAAATCATGGTTTTATTAAAAATAGGAGTCTAGAAAAATAAATGAAAGTTTTAAAACTTTGTTATTCTTTTATTTTATTTTTTAAATATTTTGTTTTATTTTATTATAAAATATGTAGTATGTGTTTTGTTCGTTTGTGTCTGTATTTTGGTGTTGTTGTTTTTGTATAATTTCCTATTTCTTATTTGAGTGTGTTGTCTGAAAGTTGGCATGAGATGAAGAATCTGAGGGTTTGTTGGTGTATGAATTTTTGTATTGTTGGGATGTCCAGTTCTTTGTGCATTGTGGTGATTTTAGTGTATATTGGATAGTTTTTTATGATTCTTAGACATTTGTTTTGGAAGATCTGTATTTTATTAATGTGTGTTTTGCTAGCTAAACTTCAGACTGGGCATGCGTAAGTTATCATGGGTCTAATGACTCCCTTATATAATATTTTCTTATTTTTTTCAGATAATTTTGACTTTTTGTTAAAGTATGGATACATTTTGTATAATATTCTGCGGGCGCTATTCAGTTTATTATTGATATGATTGTTGAATAGTAGTTTGCGGTCTAAAGAAATTCCTAAATATTTAATATGGTTTGATACAGGTATTGAGATATTGTTAAGTAGTATGGTAGAGGGGAGTATAGGTCTTCGTTTTGTGAAAATTATAGCTTCGGTTTTGTCAGTATTTGTATTGAGTCCCCATTTTTTCAGATATTTGTTAATTTTGCAAAATGCTTCCTGTAGACTTTTAATTATTGCAGTTATCTTATAGGATGATGACAGTATTGCTGTGCCATCAGCGAACAGTGCGATATCTACATTATTGATTTTTGGGATGTCATTAATAAACAAATCAAATAATATAGGGCTGAGACAGGAACCTTGCGGTAGACCCGCGTTTGTGTATCTATTTGTTGAGTGGCTCTTGTTTGATGAAATAAAGAATGTTCTGTTAGTTAAGAATGAGTATATTGTTAGAATTAAGTATCTTGGGATATTGTATTGTATTAATTTGTAGATGAGGGATTGAGGAGAAATCCTGTCGAATGCTTTTTCTATGTCAATGAGGATCATGCGTGTATGTTTTCTTAGGTTGAAATTTTTAGTGATTATGTCAACCACTCTCGCCAATTGACCGGTTGTAGAGTGAAAGTGCCGAAAGCCAAATTGTTCATTTATTAATATATTGCTATCAGTTATGTGCTGGACCAGTCGGTATTTTATTATTTTTTCGTAAAGTTTAGAGAGGATGTTTAGTAAGCTAATGGGTCTGTAATTGGATGTAATTTCAGGGTCTTTATGTGGTTTGGGAATGGCTATCACTTTTCCTCTTTTCCAAATATTCGGGAAATAATTTAATCTGAGGCAGGTATTGAAGATTTTGGTAATATGTATTATCGTTTTCTTGGAGAGGTGTTTTATTAATACTGCTGGAATATTATCAGGTCCGGGTGATTTGCTAATGTTTAAGGTTTTAATTAATTTTGCGATTTCTCGGTGAGAGGTATGTTTAAAGTTGTTTTGTTCAGGTCTGGTTGTTCTATAATAGTTTACAGTTTTTTCACTTTTTTTTTATGATATGTTGTGGTTAAGCTGTTTGATGAGTTTTGGATATTCTAAAAATGATCAGCAATCCGTGAGAGTTTTTCTTTCGTATAAAATATATATTTATTATTATCTATTTTTAGTGGGGGAATGTTCGGTTTGGTTTTCGTAAAAATCTTGTGGATTTTCCAGAAGGGTTTATAAAGTTACTTAAAGGGTTGTATTTCTCCCATTTAATTATGCAGCTGCATACTGTTTTTATGTGGGTCATAATTTGTACCTGGGTTTGATCTTGTAGTGTGATTATCCAAGCTGGTAGTTTGACTGGGGTTTCTTCTTTCTTCTTAATCATTTGTATTATTTTACTTACTTTCAAACCTTTAGAAATTAAATCTTGTTTTATGTAATCTAGTTCTATGTTAGGGGGAACACCTTTTAGGACCATTTTTGGTTGAATTTCATTCTTAGGTGTGTAAGTATGAAATTCATATTCTTTTTTTGTTAATTCTTCTCTTAATATTTTAAAATCTGTTGAATTATATGTAATAAAGATTGTTTTATTTCTTTTATATTTGATGTTAATTTCTCCAGTTAGGTTTTCTTTTAGGTTTTTCATTAGATCTTTATAATTATCAAATGTTTGGTGTACTATGATTGGAGGGTACGATTTGACTTTATTGCATTGGATTGATTCACACGTTGATTCAGCTAGGTCTTCATCATCTGATAATAAAGAATAGCTATTGCTTACTGGGACAGTATAATTGTTAACGACTTTTCTTTTTTTTTGAAGCACTTTTTGGATCCATATTTTGTTTCGCACTGACCCCTGAGCGCTCCGCGGTTATGTTATGTAGATCTTGTACACTAATTTTCACTAGTTAACACTGAGTATTATATTTATATTAACTATTGATTATTAGTAAGGTTATTTATTCACGTAAGCGCACGTTAAACACTTATCCACTGTAAAGGTCAGAGAACAACGCCTGATTCTTTTATTTTATTTTTTCAATGGCTACCTTGTGCTTAGTGGATTTCAGTTAAAGCTTGGAAACCGGCTTAATGTTCGTCAAGTTCAGACATAATTCTCCTTTGAGGTAAACGTCCAAGTTATTTTTTTCTTTGTGAGGAGCTGGACAGCAGAACTAATTCCTTTTTCAATGAAATGGATAAGGGAATGGTTTAGTTTTTCTCCACAATTGTGGATGAGTGTCCATAACCTTTGTCCAGGCTAACTTCATAATCTCTCTGGTTTGAAATGATTTTTGTCTTGCAGATATATACTAGAAATCCTGTGTGCAAAGAATTGTCAAGCTTATCCACAGCTTCAATCGCTCAAACAAGAATGGATCTAGAATATGCCAGCGGTCTGGTACCAAAAAAGGGCTTTAGGTCGCAATAAATTAAAGAGATCTGTATTTTTGATATGTTGAAAGGGTATGTCTGAGTTCTGAGCTACTCTCCTTGGTCATTTTTTCCAAATAATCCAAATACAGGCAAGCGGCCAGGTGTTTGAGGATCGCAAAAAGTCGAAGAGTTGCACTTTTGATATGTTGTAAGGGCATGTCTGAGTAGTGTAAATCCAAGTTTCAACCGAATTTGGTGGTCAAAAACTTTTGGTGGTCTATAAACCTCGGGGAGACTGGGCGGCTCCCCCCCCTCCTGCATCGTAGTGCCTACTAGTACTACCATTATTTTTTGTATAGATACTTTACCAGTAAATATTTATACTTCACAATAAACAAGCTGTTTTAGATCAATTTATCACGTACAAGGTCATTTTCTTAAAACATCCACTTTCCCTGATTCTCCTTTTTTTATT
The DNA here is from genome assembly GCA_037127475.1 of Arma custos. Lineage (NCBI taxonomy): Eukaryota > Metazoa > Arthropoda > Insecta > Hemiptera > Pentatomidae > Arma > Arma custos. The sequence continues at coordinate 226,393,217 of CM073759.1, forward strand.
AACAAGAGAAATATAATAACTACATGCCTCGTTATGTGTTTAAATTAAAGCTAATTAAATTTACTACAACTCCATTTCACTTTACTTTCATCATATTATCACTCCTTTAGTTGGTGTTCCTCACGAAAGTCGGCCAAAACTTAAAATTTGGACTTTTTGAAAAAAAAGACCAATTTTCAAAAGGTTGTAACTCAGAATCTATTGCACCTACAGGCCTTGGTCTGTGCTTAAATTAAAGCTTATTAAATTTACTACCTTGACTTTTATCGTAGAATCACTCCTTCGGCTGGTGTGGAAGAAGGGGCTCGTAATAATAATTCACTAACCTTCTATCCGAGCGAATTTGTCGGTTGTGAATTCAATAAAAAAAAACCTGATAGCTTAATTGGGTGAAAATTTCCACAAATACATATAATTGAAGCTATAAAAGGAAAGAAAAGAAATTCATCAAGTAAATACAAATAAAAACATACAAAAATGAGTTAATATTGATGATAATTGTTGACCTATGATAATTTATGTTGAAGAAATTGGTCCGGGTAGAGGTCACTGAATGAAATTATCAAGTAATTTCAGAAGATCTTTATTGATAGCCAACGTTTCGACCTACGCTGTAGGCCTTCTTCAGGGCTATATGCAAAATACAGACAATTTAAGAAAACGGTACAAATATATTAAAACATTTTAAATATAGATAAACTAAAAGAAGGTGAATACAGGCAAAAAAAAAAAAAAAGAAATTGATGAAGATGTACAGTAAGGTAATTATGAAGGTTAAAATGTAGAAAATAATAATAAAACATGAAGAAAATAATAATAAAACAGAAAATGTTGACAGTTAAAAAATTAAGGTATTACAGATAAAAAATAAAAACTGAATATAGAATAGGAATGTGAAATGAAATATACATATAAATTTAAACGTATAAATGTAAAATATACATATAAATATAAACATATCTACTTTTATACAATTGATATTTTACACTTATACAAACTCTCTTCTTACATTCTCTTATGCAGATAATATTCTTTACACTAGTATAAAGTATTTTCTACCTATCAATATTAATACTGTATTTTCTAAAATATTTTTTATTTTATTTTATATAATTCGTTTCTAGATTTTTATAATTTTACAATTTTTCTTTCTTTTTTTTTTTTTTTATTACCTATAATTTTTAGTGCGTAATTCTTATCACTTTCTAATATACCCATATTTCACATTCCTATTGTATATTCAGTTTTTAGTTTTTATCTGTAATACCTTAATTTTTTAACTGTCAACACTTTCTGTTTTATTATTATTTTCTTCATGTTTTATTATTATTTTCTACATTTTAACCTTCATAATTACCTTACTGTACATCTGTATCAATTTTTTTTTTTTTTTTTTGCCTGTATTCACTTTCTTTTAGTTTATCTATATTTAAAATGTTTTAATATATTTGTACCGTTTTCTTAAATTGTCTGTATTTTGCATATAGCCCTGAAGAAGACCTACAGCGTAGGTCGAAACATTGGCTATCAATAAAGATCTTCTGAAATTACTTGATAATTTCATTCAGTGACCTCTACCCGGACCAATTTCTTCAACAAAAATGAGTTAATGATAAATATATAATGTAAAAATAGAAAAAGAGCAATTATAAAAATTATTAATGTGCACAACTAAACCTAAGAAAATACAAAGAAAGTTATTTAAAATTAAATAAAAAAGTTATGAAAAAAAAGAAAATGCATTAAGCTGTTATCTACAATTATTTACATAAAAAATGAAATTAACTTTTTTACTAAAGAGATGAGTCTTATAACAAAAAATTACTGGTCTATAAATCAATGAAAAACTGTGAAATGAACTGAGTTCTTGATAGCGATGACTTGATAATTCGAAATAATGATGAGTAGAAAAATTAAATAAATATCTCTTACCGGTAAGTCCAAAATTTGATGAAAATAGCGTGAAGTTTTACTGATGAAATTTGACAAATTCAAGATGAAGAAGATGAGAGAGTGGCGACAAAATCAAGTGTAGAGTAGCAAGAAACCTCACAGGACAACTGTCTTGAGATTGATCTTGTTTTGTTTTTTCGAACATTACACTTACTATTAAAACATATGTTTTTAAAATTACTCCATTAATTCTTTTGTTTCCTTTTAATAAATTTTATTATTATTAGAATTGTATATCAAACAAAAAACATCTGGCTTTTAATGGAATAAAATATTCGTTTGGAAATAAAATAAAAAATAGTTATTGATACCCACAGCTAGTGTTCCTCACGAAAGTCGGCCAAAACTTAAAATTTTGACTTTTTGGAAAAAATTTCAAAGACCAATTTTCAAAGGGGCATAAACTATTAAACCTACAGAGCTGTGGTAGGATTTAAATTATAGCAAATTTAATATACTTAAAAAATGGTTACTCAATTTTTTTTCAAAAATGCACAGATTAGGAGAGATACAGGCCAAAAATTGAAATAACTCCAAAAATTTCAAGGTTTTTCGGCCACCAAAAGTTTTCCCATCCGTTTTTCGGTTACAAACTTGGATTTACACTATTCAGACTTGCCCTTACAACATACCAAAAATGCAACTCTTCAATTTTTTGTGACCCTCAAACACCTGGCCGCTGGCCTAGAATCCGATCCGGAATTCGTAACTTTGTCAAATCTTCTATCTTTGATTCCAAGCTACCTGGCAACTTCTATGGTGCAGTACTGTTTTAATTTGCCCTATTAGATTTCTCATCAATCCCTCTAATTTATAGCCCCCTTATAATCCAAATCCCTCCCAGATTGGGAGCCATTGGTCTGGAACCTCTTGAAGAAGCAACCAGAGGCCTCCCCTATGAAGCCACTGAAAGAGTTTTGCGCAGTTGTAAGAAACCCTCCCGACTACTAATGTATTTTTGTTCACTAGTTTCACGGCAACCTCAAATCTCTACTGTGTTTTCAAACAGTTGAAGATTTAAGTTCTTATCCTACAAAATACCAAATTTATTATATTCTAGTTATTACCTACCCCCAAATTCTATATTAGTACCTTACTCCAATTTGTTTATATATTTATTGTCGTTTTTATAATTTATGAACCATGCGTCAATTATGTGAAAAGAAGAGATTCACCTCAGATGAATTCTAGTTGTCCGATTGGATATTTTTATGCGGTTTTTAAAATTGAAAATTAATAAAATTCCAGGTACTTGTGATTTAGCAGTAGCCATGGACAGGTTATCGGCTATCGCTTATAACCTGAACACGTGTAATTCTGATAACTTATCTTCTTATTTATGTTAATGGAAGTTTAATATACAAAATTTAATAATAAAATCTAATATTCGATCCCTCTAGCTACTTTCCTCTTCTTACATAAATGTTTTCCCAATACTTTCTACAACTCCCATTTCTATCCTTGGTAATAATAAACAAAATTAATAAGACAAAAACATTAAAAAAGGAAAGCAATTTAATAGCACGTACACAAATAACTCAAAATGAGATAAGTGATAAGAAGAGGTTTCATGGGAATCTGCTAAATCGCAAGTACAAAATTTTATAATAAATATAATCTCTCAAATTGTGAGAAATAAAATACATATCGTTATTTTTTGCAAAACGATTATTTATCAATTTCTATAATTTAATTCCATCATATATTATTCATGAACATACATTAAGTAATCACTATTGTCCTGTTTAGTGATTCTACAATCAAACAGTTCAAATAAATACAATTTAATTAGAATATTTTATGGCAAAGGAACATTTCAACTACATTTTTAATTATGATTTAAGTTATTGCGAGTTTGAATTTGCACAAATATTAAATGACATTTTAGTTAAATATAGTTAGTTATTCTTATATCAATTGAATTCTAGCCTTTAAACTAAAGTTGATTAAAACAAATTGTACAACTCATGCACTGGGCACTAGCTGTCTTCATCCCAGCACCTTTTTCCATTTCTTTCCTTACCTGATGTCATTCCGATTTTGTGTGACAGCTGTATAATCCTTTACTCCCAAAATTGAATCCTAGTAAATTTAATTTATTAAATTGATAGAAAAAATTTTGAACTTTATAAGTTAGAATTTGAATTTCATTTTCATGGCATCAAAATCTTGTGCCTTCTTTATCATTTCTGCATCCATATTAATATTACCCTCAGCAATATCGAAATCTTCAACTTCATCGTAATCTAATGTACGGTATACTTTTTCTTTCAAAACGTGATTTACTTTTTCCAATTTTCATTTGCCATATGGGGCCTTACTGTGACAAGAAAGCGCATGAAGCTTTAATGGAGAGCATCCTAAATCTTCTAAAGTTTTATTAGCATCCTCAATACTTTGCTATTTTATTTGTACTGGAGTAAATTCCTCATCTGGATCTTCTTTGTCACTTCCACTGTTGTCATTTTCTTCAGTTTTTTCCCCATATAAGTTTCGACATGTTGAGCATAATTTTTGTCCTGGTTTTATGTTTATTCCTCTACCAGTTAATGATTTTGCCAAAGCCTAACTTACTAGTCTCGAGGATTTGTTGTTTATTTTATAAGGGTCAGAGCAGGTTCTTTGATGACTTTCAAAAATCTTTAAATAATAGTAAATAATAATAGTAACTGTGATGTCGACATATAGAATTTTCTTGACCCTCAATAAGGATTATACTTGGACCTAAGCAATATCAAATCTTTTAAATCATCTTTCAGTTTAGAAAATTTGTTGAGATTTCTTGTTGACATATACGTTGTTAAGTGACATGGTGTCTCAAGTAATATTCCAAAATTATATGGATTCTAATTTTCCATTGTGATACAAGATGCAAACAAGTTGAAAATACTACTATTAAAAAAAAAATACCATTAACTAAATACTACACTTGATAACTTAATTTAAAAGAACACATTCAATTCATAAAAATATGAGCATGACAAAATGTTGCACAAATTTAAAACATGACCAGCTCCACAGAAAGACTGAGAACAACTAAACACTGATGACAAATGATCTGTTTGGTGCATGTCGATGCCAGCAGTTTCCATGTCTGTGCACGCAGAGCAAACTGCTGCAGGCATACAGCTACTGCTCTTCAGCTTCCTTTGGAAGCATTATTGTTAACTACTGAACTGATTGTTGTGAAATTTTAAACATAGATTCTTTATCACACCTGAACTGACATACACTATGTTTTCTATATCTCTACGCCACTAGGGGGAGCTTAAATGCAAAAATAGTACCGATAGAGCAATTGGTACCAAATTTTACACAATTTTATTGAAATTGGCATTATTTAAAAATGTACCCACAAAAAAGCCAATTGGTGTTTCATATTAATAAAATGCCCATAATCTTAGACTTTATTTGGAACCTTTTCCAGCTTCCCAGCTGTTTGGAGAAAAAAGTTACAAGCGTTTTGGTAAACCCTTGTTTTAGTTTCGGAAACCACAATAATGTCATGCAATATGAATTTTATTATTTCTTTTAATACTATGGCTATTTGAATGAATGCATTTTTTTCAAACTGTGTACTTCCATTAAACTGTGGAACAATTTCCAGGTTAAAATGTTTATTAATACCTGAAATGTTACTGTACGACAATAGCGGCATGTGGGAAGGTCCTCCAGTCTCAGCCTGAACATGTGGGCGTTGAGTCTATAATGACCCCTATATGCCGCTATAATTGTTTTTAATGCTTCTCTGTCCAGATCTTGAAGAGTCTTCTCATTGAAGCTGTCAAGGAATAATTTGGAATGTTTTAATCCTTTTGCCCGCACCAATATTGGTACGATTTGCTAAGGTAGATGGCCTTTATTCTACTCTTGGCGTAGCTGAGACTAATGCCGCATACTGGTTCGGGAGTACATGGAATGTTATCCAATCCTAACCTGGATAGCCTATCAGCTTCTTCATTGCCTGGGATGCCCGAGTGTCCAGGAACCCACTCAATGCTAACCCTGTTATTCTCTGCCATAACTGCATAGCTGTCCCAAACAATCCGTGAATTAGTACTGTGCCCGCTTAGTGCACCAATGGTAGCTTGACTGTCTGTGAAGAATGTTATCATTCTAGAAGACATCTGCTCCTCCAGTAGTCACCTTGCACAGTAGTTTAAAGCAAGTAGCTCTGATTGAAATACAGAAGTATGTCTCCCTAGAGAGATCCAAGTGCCTACCCTAGGTTTATCTTTCCTCCAGAATCCTGCCCCAGCACCAGTGACCGTAAGAGAGCCGTCTGTATAACAGTCGAATGAGAAAAATGAACAACAGAAAAATGAGAAAGTAGGAGATAGGAATCTATTGAGTTCATATAGCAGCCCTGGGTGCCAGACTAAATATCACCTGTTTTATTAACTGTTTCTTTTTTAGTGTAATAAAATTAATTAAAATTTTGACACAGGTGGATCCAATTATGTGAAACAAGAAACAGAGTTGCTCATCTCAGATGAAGGTGAGACACACTAATTTCACTTACCTTATGGTATACCCTACGAAATACAAAGTTTATTCTATTGTAGTTATTAGCTCTGAATTTGCTTGTGTACTTATTGTTGTTTTTATAGTTGATGAACCATACTATGTCAATAATGTGAAACAAGAAGAAGAGGTGCTTATCCCTGATGAAGGTGAGACACATTAATTTTGCCAAATTTTAAAAACTTATTCTTTAAAAGGCAAACTTCAGTCCATATTAGTACATGACTCCAAATTTGCTTATTTATTTGTTGTTGTTTTTATATAGTTGAAGAACTATGCATCGATCATGTGAAACAAGAAGAGATGTTCGTCTCAGGTGAAGGTGAGAAACATTAATTTTATTAACCTTTTTATTCTTATTTACAAAATACAAACTTAACACTTTATTAGTTAGTTGAGTTTCTATTTGTCTCAAGCAATTGATATCTTTTTTTGGTTGTTAGATGAGCTTCAATTTATAAATTATGAAAATGTGGTAATTTTAATTCCTTAGTTTATTTTTTATTTATTTATTCAGTTTTTTTACTATAAATGTATTCCAATACCCAAAATCATTTCCCGCCATAGCTTATTATTATTGTTATTATTCTGACGCTACAACCCCCAAGCGAGTCCTGGCGTCCTCTAACATCAATCGCCATACTCTTCTATCGCTGGCTCTTGTTATCCAGCTTTTCACTCCCACTCTCTTGGCATCACCAGCTTCACAATATATCCATCTCATTCTGGGCCTACTTATCGCTCGACGTTCCCCCAATTGCTTTTTCATTAGTACCCTTGAAGTGGCAATCATTTCTATTCTGGCAAAGGTCCAAGTTTCAGAACCGTAGGTAAGTATAGGGCGGATAAGGGTTTTATACATAATTAATTTAGTTTGCCTCGAGATCAATTTACTGGAAATGATACTTCTCAATCCAAAGTTGTATTTGTTGGCGGTCACTAATCTGTTTTTAATTTCTGCCCCTCTTCTATTGTCATGTGTTACTTGCAATCCAAGGTAAGTAAATTCGGACGCCTGTTTAAAGTTATATCTTCCGAATGGAACCTTTGCCCCTACTTGACTCGTTGTCTCTTTGTCTTGTCTTGTTTATATACAAAGATTAAAAATTTGATCATATGGAAATTGCCTCCTATGAATCTGCATTGATACGGGCTAATCTCTTGCTCTACAAAGGGAAGGAGTCATAGGAAGAGGATGTTCGAAAGGATCTTGTATATACAAGGAAGCAGTGAGATTCCTCAATAATTAGAACATTTGAATCGGTCACCTTTCTTGTGTATCATATCAATCTTAGTCTTGTACTACTCAGAGGCAGAGGTTTTCTTCCCAAACTGACACGATTATAATATGGAATGCCTTTATAAATTATTCTTCGTTTAGGATCATTGACGTTCATTTAAAAAACAGGAGTTTATGATTTTATTAAAAATAGATATCAGGAAAAGTTAAGAAAGTTGGGAGTTGGGGCTTGAAAACTTTCTTATTGCTTTATTTTTCCTTTTCAATGGCTGCCTTGTGCTTAGTGGATTTCTTAGTCTATTTTTATTTAATTACTTAAAAAAGTTATTAGTGCAACGACCAAAAAGTGAAAATTTGCAATATTATGTTAATGTGGTCATATGCAATTCGATTAATCACGTTTTTTTAGTTAAAAGCAGTTTATCATATTATGAACTTGAAGTTTTTGTATTTAATAAAAAAAAATATATGTTTGTGCATTACTTGATACATACATAGCAAGATTTATCAATGTTAGCTTCGCAGCTAAGTCTCGAATTCTTTAATGCAGTTATTTTATTTATGTAAACCCCCTTTATTTTCTTACGGTAAAATGGGTTTTGACAATATTAATATATCGCACTGTGCTCTCTTTTAATACAGTTGTAAGTATTACGTATTAGTTCTAGGATATCTAATTGTATACAAGTTATTCTGTATCACAGGTGAGAGCCCATCTCCACGCCTAACTCTCCACTTAAGGTTGCCTACTTTATAGTGGCTAGATGAGTCCCAGGAGGGTTTACAGATCCCACAGAGTCTATCTATGGTAGTTAGCACATTAAATAATTTGTCTGCCACTGCCAGATGTAAAAGGTGATTGTTGGTTGAGATTATTGATCCATTGAGGATTTATTTCAATGTTTGATGGTTAATTTGTGACATTGATGGCTGGCATATCAAAAAAATCTTATTATATTTGTTGCGGGGGAGAGGGGCCTTTCACAATCGAAACGCAAATCTCTTCCCCTGGGGGTTGCCAGTTCCACTAACGGTGAGAAACTTGAGAACGAGAAAAAACAGAGCAGGGGGGGGGGGTAAGTGATAACACCAGGGTGTCACAGAGAAATAAATATTCGGTGGGAATATAACTTACCAGAGAAAAGGTAACCTGTAATTCAAAAATTTTTAAATCTAAAAAAAACAATGACAAAAGATAAATAAATGAATCAATTTAATTAATTTATAAACATTCACCCCTTCAGCAACTTAAAGAGAGGGAAAAAAAAGAAAAGAAATGATAAACCAACCTTTCCAGTTAACGATTAATATATATATTTTATTGACTATAATCTTATAAAGGAAAAAAAAAATAATAATTTTCTTATAAAGGAAAAAAAAATAATAAAAAAAAAACAATCTTTGTACAACATAAAATGGGATCCCTCCCATTTATAATATACTTATAATATATACCAGGTGGATGAAAAAATAACCTAGTTATAATGTCACAATGAAGTCAATAAAAGTGTCAGATAAACAAAACCTTGTTGATAAATAGTTTATCAAACAAGATTACCTTCTGCTGATAAGATGTGCGATGCTGAATGCAGCCGGTGGTGAGGATGCAGACGATGGTGGGGGGGGGGCGCCAATGCTCACCCCGTTGACAGCCTCCAAACGATGCACGAAAACGGCACTCCAGCCGTGGTGAGGTGAAGAGGTGGGGAGGCAGACGATGGTGGGGGCGCTCCAACTTCCACTCGCATGACAGCCGCCGATGATATACGAAGACGGCTCTCTAGCCGTGGTGAGGTGGGGGTTTGAGAATATTTCGGCGGTGCCACACATGAGCTGCTTCGTCTATATCTGGTCCCACACTGACTCTAATCAGTAGTTGAAGAGGGGATTTCACTCCTTAAACTAGCCTTTGTTATTGTTATGCGACCAAAGGTTGTGACAAAAAGACCGGACTCTTGCATTAACAACGTAAATGGCAACTTTTAGCATTCTCTATTCATCATCTGAGAATCTTTAATAAACGTCTTTGGCATTGAAATAAAATATAATCAAACCTTACATTTTCATTATATTACACATTGCATATTATACATTTTCTTAAATTAAATTATCCATCATCAAATTCTTATAAGTAAAATTAAAATTTTGTACCTATTTACAATACAATAAACAACAACAAAAACTTTTTCTCAGAAACTGGAAAGGAAATAAATCGAAATTAAAACTTTCAATTTATTTTTTACCATTAGTTTACAGGGGCAAAATAAAAGAGACAAAAATACAAAAAAAAAGTACTCGGGCTTAAACAATATTTATAAATTACTTATTCTCTCCACAGTGCACTGTTGTAACAAAACTTTAGGCAGCTTGTAGGGCTCCATTCTTTCCATGTGCCCTAACCATCTTATCCTGATCTACTTTATAGCACAGAGGATATCAGACTCACTATACAATTCCATTAATTCGGTATAGTTTCTAATTCTCACCTGTGCAGGGTAGCACCACTGCACCCACTGGAGGAGTTATGAAACTCCGGAACAAGTATTTCCTGAAAATATTAGTCAGCCTCATATCCATCAGAAGCAATCCAAATACGTTTTTAAACATTATGGAATAGGTTTGTAAATTTCTATGTCTTTGATAGAGACGAATATAGTTGACTGGAAGATCTAATGAAGGATATAATTAGTCTGGAGGTGCAGGCAAAATAACACTAAATAAGAAAAAACTTATTTATTATATATAAGTTAGCCGGTGCACCCAACGGCTTCTCTCTTCAAATCGCCCTGAAGATGACCTACACTGTAGATCGAAACGTGGGCACATAAATATAAGTCTAGTACTAATTTAGTGTTTTTTATGACTGCACTCCCCAACTATCTCCATTCTCCATTTTATCATCCAATCAACTATTTTCCTCTCATACATGAATTATAGAATAATTGAGTATGGAAAAGTGGAGACATATAATGGGATGTATAAAAAAAAATGACCGTTTTATCAAATTCCAGAGTTCAAAAGTCTGTAAATATTTTAATGCTATTTATTATTTACCAACACTTAATAATCCCTTTAGAGTATTCTCAAAGCTTGTTTACTAACACTGGACTTCTTAAAAAAAAAAAAAGTCTCAGTTTAGTTATTTATTTCAAACAAGAAACATGAGAGTGTCCTACGAAATTCTCATAATTTTAAGACATTACTGGAAAAAAAATTTCACAGCCGCTGAAGCAGCTCTTGAAATTATTAAATATGAAGGGGAAGGTGTCCTTGACCAGTGCACTGCGCGGTGTTGGTTTGAAAAATTTAGCAGTGGAGATACGACGTTGGAAAGGAAGAAGGTCTCCAGGTGACCATTAATGGATATTGATGAGTTTCTGAAGGAAGCTGTTGAGTCAAATCCGCCAACAAGTAATTACGAACTTGCCAGGGAGTGTGGTGTGTCGAAAGATACTGTTAGTCACCATCTAAATATATCGAAGGAATAATAATACAAATATTTAGTTTAAAAAACGGTCATTTTTTTTTATACACCCTATGAGCATAGGATAGTTTATAAAAATGATTAACAATAATAAAATGACAAAATGTGTGAACATAAAAGTGATAAAGTAAAGAAATATAAAAAGTAAGATAATTGAGAAAGTAAAAAGTAAGATACAAAATGAAAAATACACACAGAGTTACAAATGTAAAACTGGTGAGACATACAAGTATGGAAAACTAGTAATACATGTAATGGTATAAAATGTATGAAAATAATGAAAGGAAAGTTATAAAAATATTAATTCTAAGTAAGATGTATAAAATAAATTTAGAAGAAATTAATAGAGGGTAATGTATGTAAAATTACATACATAGCATAAACAGATTTCAAATTTTAGATAGTATGTGTGGAAGGTGGTAAATATGAATACACAAATATGATGTTTATGTAGAAGGAATATATTAGAAGTAAAGATAAACAAATTCTATTATTTAAATGATGATAAATTATAGATAAATAATAATAATGGATGCTATTGCAACATGTGATGGATGCCACGAGGTGAAAGGAGAAATGGGTGTGAGGAAAAGAAAAGGAGAAGGTTGAAGGGAAGAAATAAACATAAAATGGGTACTAACCAAAATAGGAGAAGAGGCTAGGCTAACTATCAACTATGTCTGGTCAACTGATTTAAAATACGTTAAAGCAACGGAAGTCTCGTCCCCACCACAGTGCGGTCTCTAACTAAATACCAAAATGAAGGAAGATGTAGGAAAAATGAGGACACGTAAATAATATTAAGGAAATGAAAAAGATAAGGTGACATATAAGAGTAATTATGGAGAAATAGGATATAATAGCGAAATAATAAATATCGTGCCAAGGTGTCTTAAATGTCTATAAAGAAAGAATATGTTGAAATATATATATATATATATAAAAAATCACATACATAATGGATAAATGACGGAAAGGGTAACTATGTAAAAAAATTGAATATTTAGGAATAGTTTTAGGATAGATTTTGCTTGTCAGTCTTAAGATTGATAGGGAGTGATTCTAAATTAATATGTATGGTTTCAGAGAGGATAGGTTTATCATAATTGGGAACTGAAGCTATGATTGAGGTATTTTCAAAGTAAAAAATGTGGTTTAAAGATAGGGCATGTTCGGTTAGGTTAAAGTTTAGAAATGGTTAGGTTATGGGAGGAAATGGAGTATTTATGTTGGATAATGTGGTCTTTAATGAAGTTTTTGGTTTTGCCGATGTAGGAGGAGTTGCAATTGGGAGTGGAACAGGGATTACCATAGACAACTTGTGAGCGTTGTTTAAGGGGAATAGAATCTTTGACACGGGCATATTGGAGAGTTTATTATGGGATTTGAAGGCAATGCGTAAATTGGGATAGAGAAATGTAAGGATTTTTGAATGAAATTAGAGAGGGAAGGCAAGTATTGCAAGAATCTATATACAGGGATAGATGGCGGACGTAGTGACTGGGTGAGAGTGGGGGGGGTTTGTAGTCATGGATGAGTTTATTTACAATATAGGGAGGAAAATTGTTTTTAAAAAGGATTTCTTTAATGCGGAGGGTGTTGCTTTCATTGAGGAAGTGGTCAGAGAGGGGATAGGCCATGGTGGATGATATTTTTGGCGACGTTAATTTTTTAGGAATTGGGGTAGAATGGATTTGAGAAGGTCATTTAGGACAATATTGGAGAGGTCCGGAGCGAGGGGATTTCCCATGGCAAGTCCAGAAATTTGGTTAAAGAACGGTCTATGGAAGGTGAGGTAGCCAGATTCACAACAAAGTTTTAAGGATTGGAGGTATGAGGACCGGTTGAGAGAGGCGTGAGGTTCTTTGAGTGACCAATTTTTATAAAGGTACGTTGGTTAATAAGATTTTTACATCAAAGGAGAATAATAATGAATAACCATACCAGATAATGATCTGATGGTATGGTGAGGGATGCTAGTAGATCTCGTAGGTGAAATGAGTTTTGTATATCATATGGGTTATTACAGCTGAGGATTTGTAAGGATGGAAGTAAAAATTGGTTAAGTTTTGTTGATAGGGAATTGATTTTAGATGTAATAGGACGGAGAGGGTTGTTGGGTTTGTGGATTTTGGAAAGGCCATAAAAGCAGGGGGGCTAAGGAATTGTAAGATATAAGGTTTCTGTAAACAAGGTAGGTAATTAATTTGGAATTGACTATGTTTTTTAGGTGAAAGTTGAATTGTTTTTGTAGGGAAGAGGTAGGATCTCGGGGTATAGGTTTATAGGTGGATATGTCTGATAGCAGAGAATTCATTTTGTTATTGTGTTCCGTAAGATCAATGATTACAGTTAAGTTACCTTTCTCTACTTTCCTCACAATTAGATCTTCATGGGATTTTAGGAATGAACATCTATCTAATCTCCTTCTCCCTCTCTCTCTCCCACTCCCGTCTCTCTCTTAATTTACATTCCTGTGTGTTTTATGTGCACATAAACATATTTTCCTGTTTATATATTTTGAAATATTGTTTATAGGTACCAAGAAATTATCCCCCTCCCCATCTCTCTCTCTCTCTCTCTCTCTCTCTCTCTCTCTCTCTCTCTCTCTCTCTCTCTCTCTCTCTCTCTCTCTCTCTCTCCCTCTCTCTCTCTCCCTCTCTCACCCTCTCACTCCCTCTCTCTCTCTCTCACTCCCTCTCTCCCCCTCACTCCCTCTCTCTCCCTCTCTCTTTCTCCTCTCTCTCCCTCCCTCCCTCTCTCTCTCTCTTCCCCTCCCCCCCCACCCTCCCCTCTGTCTCTCTCTTAATTTACATTTGTGTGTGTTTTATGTGCATACATACATATTTTCCTATTTATATATTTTGATATATTGTTCCTAGGTACCAAGGAATTATCCGACAATATAGATGTTCAACACGCTGCTAAAGTTCAGAGATCATGCCTAAAGAAACAAATTAACGAAGTTGAAAATACATATCAGAGCTACCATTTTGAACAAAATGGACCAAATATTTCAAAATTAAAAAGGCATATAACGACTCTTCCTACAAATGAGAGCCCTCATCAATGTCCTCATTGTGAGTATAAAACAGCAATAGGAGAATCTTTAAAAATACATATAACGGCTCGTCATACAAATGAGAGGCCTCATCAATGTCCTCATTGTGAGTATAATACAGTAACAATAGGAAATTTAAAAAGGCATATAATGGCTCGTCATACAAATGAGAGGCCTCATCAATGTCCTCATTGTGAGTATAAAACAGCAAAAGGAGAATATTTAAAAATACATATAACGGCTCGTCATACAAATGAGAGGCCTCATCAATGTCCTCATTGTGAGTATAATACAGTAACAATAGGAAATTTAAAAAGGCATATAATGGCTCGTCATACAAATGAGAGGCCTCATCAATGTCCTCATTGTGAGTATAAAACAGCAAAAGGAGAATCTTTAAAAATACATATAACGGCTCGTCATACAAATGAGAGGCCTCATCAATGTCCTCATTGTGAGTATAATACAGTAACAATAGGAAATTTAAAAAGGCATATAATGGCTCGTCATACAAATGAGAGGCCTCATCAATGTCCTCATTGTGAGTATAAAACAGCAAAAGGAGAATCTTTAAAAATACATATAACGGCTCGTCATACAAATGAGAGGCCTCATCAATGTCCTCATTGTGAGTATAAAACAGTAACAGAAGATAAATTAAAAAGACATATAATGGCTCATCATACAAGTGAGAGGCTTCATCAATGTCCCCATTGTGACTATAAAACAGCAAGAGCAGAATATTTAAAAAAACATATAATTTCTCGTCATACAAACGAGAGGCCTCATCAATGTCCTCATTGTGAGTATAATACAGTTGCAATAGGAAATTTAAAAAGGCATATAATGGTCCGTCATACAAACGAGAGGCCTCATCAATGTCCTCATTGTGAGTATAAAACAGCCAGAGCAGAATCTTTAAAAATACATATAACGGCTCGTCATACAAGTGACAGACCTCATCAATGTTTCCATTGCGATTATAAAGCAGTTACTAAGCGGAAAATAAAAGCACACATAAAGGCACTGCATATTGGTGGAAAGACTCATTATTTTTTGTAGAATTGACTGTATTGTTGTATCTTGTATTCCATAGAAATCTATTATACTTATCAAGGAAATTATAAGCTAAGGAATACTTTTGAAAATTTATTAAAATATTGAATCCAAAGCGTAAATCGGCAGGAACAATATTAAAGAAGTCTGAGGCAAAGGCAGTGATTCTTACTGCCAATTCTAGCGAAAACATTAATACTGAATCGCATTCTAACCAAGTTGAAGTAATGCATCAGAAATTAGCAATATTGAAGCCTTCTTTAGTCAATTGAAAGGGCCTCATTCTGTTGCATGACAACACTTAGCCACATATCTCACAGTTGACTTTCCAAAAATTGTTGGAACTTGGCTATGAAAGGCTGCCACTCCCCCTCTACTCACTGGGCCTCTCGCCTACTGATTACCATATTTTAGACACCCGGGCTGCTATTTACAAACTAAAAAAATTATTGATCAAATAACATTAGAATGTAATTTAGATTATTATAATCAATAAAATCAGTTAAAAGTCATTAGTTTTTTTTTCTTTTAAAACCATAGTCCTTTATTATTTTACGAAACATCCCAATAATATTTGATGAAGCAGACACAGAGCCTCGAGCTAAAGGTCTGTAAAAGATATATGGGAATGACGATTAATGTCATGAAGAGTGAAGTGAGTTGAGGGCATCAAGCAGAGCTGGTTGTTTTAAATTCAAATTTTCTATTTAATTATATCTCTACATATAATACTTACAATTATTTTCTTTCTTATTCAGACATCTTTTCTGCCTTGCGGGGCAGAAATTTTGCATGAGGAGCGCCACCCGTCTCTTTCAAGGGCTGCTCTCCTTGCTGTCGCCCATCTCATCCCTTTTTCTTTAATGATATTTTGGAGGTTATTCTTCCAGGTCACTCTCGGCCTTCCCCTGGGTCTTTTTCCTGTTGGTTTAACCTCCATAGCTTTCTTCTCTGTCCTACTGTCATACTTTGTATCCGGTACTTCTTGGTCTTCCCCTCTATTTTCCACAAGTACCTCATTTCCATGCTTTGGAGTCGGGCCCGACCACAGTGCTTTAGTGCCCAGGATTCACTTCCATAAGTGAGAATAGGAACTGTTGCGGGGGAGAGGGGCCTTTCACAATCGAAACGCAAATCTCTTCCCCTGGGGGTTGCCAGTTCCACTAACGGTGAGAAACTTGAGAACGAGAAAAAACAGAGTAGGGGGGGGTAAGTGATAACACCAGGGTGAGTCACAGAGAAATAAATATTCGGTGCGAATATAACTTACCAGAGGAAAGGTAACCTGTAATTCAAAAATTTTTAAATCTACAAAAACAATGACAAAAGATAAATAAATAAATCAATTTAATTAATTTATAAACATTCACCCCTTCAGCAACTTAAAGAGAGGGAAAAAAAGAAAAGAAATGATAAACCAACCTTTCCAGTTAACGATTAATATATATAATTTATTGACTATAATCTTATAAAGGAAAAAAAAAATAATAATTTTCTTATAAAGGAAAAAAAATAATAAAAAAAACAATCTTTGTACAACATAAAATGGGATCCCTCGTTGAATTTAATCAAAATACAGATAAAAAATAACCTAGTTATAATATACTTATAATATATACCAGGTGGATAAAAAAATAACCTAGTTATAATGTCACAATGAAGTCAATAAAAGTGTCAGATAAACAAAACCTTGTTGATAAATAGTTTATCAAACAAGGTTACCTTCTGCTGATAAGATGTGGGATGCTGAATGCAGCCGGTGGTGGGGATGCAGACGATGGTGGGGGTGCGCCAATGCTCACTCCGTTGACAGCCTCCAAACGATGCACGAAAACGGCACTCCAGCCGTGGTGAGGTGAAGAGGTGGGGAGGCAGACGATGGTGGGGGCACTCCAACTTCCACTCGCATGACAGCCGCTGAAGATACACGAAGACGGCTCTCTAGCCGTGGTGAGGTGGGGGTTTGAGAATATTTCGGCGGTGCCACACATGAGCTGCTTCGCCTATATCTGGTCCCACACTGACTCTAATCAGTAGTTGAAGAGGGGATTTCACTCCTTAAACTAGCCTTTGTTATTGTTATGCGACCAAAGGTTGTGACAAAAAGACCGGACTCTTGCATTAACAACGTAAACATTGCAACTTTTAGCATTCTCTATTCATTATCTGAGAATCTTTATATAAACGTCTTTGTCATTAAAATAAAATAAAATCAAACCTTACATTTGCTTAAATTAAATTATTATAAGTAAAATTAAATTCTATACCTATTCACAATACAATAAACAACAACAAAACCTTTTTCTCAGAAACTGGAAAGGAAATAAATCGAAATTAAAACTTTCAATTTATTTTTTACCATTAGTTTACAGGGGCAAATTAAAAGAGACAAAAATACAAAAAAAAAGTACTCGGGTTTAAACAGGAACGTATGTCGATTATGTATATTATAATTATATACATTTGTTTAATCAAATAAATTTATGATTATTTAACTATGAGATTAAATTATTTTATATTTATTTGTCATTTTACAAATAAAAATTTGTTTTCAATATTTTTAAATTGAAAGATAAATTTAATTTATTAATGTGCACGAATATTTATGACCGGCTATGTATACTAAGATACATTTGTAAATGATGTATTTTTTTTATCTCTGTATAGATTCTGTGGATACTCATTTAATTAAGTAAATTACCGAGTCAGAGCGGTATAACTCGCCAGAGTGCAGGAAATGGTACTCTGAGGGCAGATGGGGCTCTAAGCCGTAGTGAAGGCAACCCGTCTAGGGGTAGGAGTCCCCGAAATAAAGCTCTCTGGTCCTCCAGGTTGGGGGTGATGCAGTGGGCCAGCTCCTCACTCATCAGTAAAAAAACTAAAAATGCTAAAAGACCAAAACATAAGCCTCGGATACCGGAAAGTCAAAAAAGGAGACGACATAATGCGCGGAAACGGACAATCAATATGGGATGTTGGAATATTCAAGGACTGGCCACTAAGCTACCAAACCTTCCTATAGAAATTAAGAAATTTAATATGGACATTATAGTCCTATCAGAAACCAAAAGGAAAGGGAAAGGTACGGAGGAGCTAGACGGGTTCAACCACCTCTGGTCAGGAGTCGAAAAGCATGTGAGAGCTAAATCTGGAGTATCCACATCCTAGTAAACAAAAAATTTAAAAACAATATCACAGGTTGGGAATTGATAAATGAACGAATTATCACTATGAATATCACTCTTTTCGCGAGAGAGATAGTTGTCATTGGCGCCTATGGCCCGACAAATGATCAAAATGACAAGGCTAAGGAAGAATTTTGGGAGGACCTAAGGGAAATTATCGAACAGATCCCAAAACGGAAAGAAATTTTTCTTCTAGGTGACATGAACGCGAGAGTAGGCAGAGATAGCAGTAGTAGGGTTGTTGGTAATTTTGGAGAACCAGAGCGAAATGACAACGGGGACCGGTTCCTCCAGATCTGTGACCAGCTGGACCTAAAAATTTTAAATACCTTTTTTGAGCACAAAAATATACATAAATTCACATGGCGAAATGGAAGCAGAAAGCTCAAGTCCATAATTGACTATGCTGTGACTAGACAATGCAACTCAATAACGATTCAGGATGTAAGAGTCTATAGAGGTGCTGAATGTGGGTCGGACCATCACTTGCTAAAGACAATTTGCACATTTCCTTGGTTGGAAAAAAATGGAAAGGATAGAAATTCCAGTGAGGCTTGTGACATGTTGGAAGAAGTGCAGTATAAAGTAGATTTGTTACAAGAAGACAGCATCAAAGTACTTTTCCAACAAAGAATAAACGAATTGATTCGTGATTTTAAAGGTACTAGTGCTGCAGAAAAATACGATTTCCTAACGACTTCGTTAAAGAAACCTGCTGCAGAGGTGCTCGGTGAGAAAATTGGAAAGATGAGGAGACAGGAATGGCTGACAGAGGATATTATAAAAAGAGCCGAACAAAAAAAAAAACAAACCTATTTGAAATGGCTTAGCACCAAGAAAGACGAGGATAGGAAAATTTATGTGAAGGAAAGGAGAGAGCTGCACAAGTTAGTAAGAGCTGCTAAGAATGAATTTTGGGAAAGAACATGTGCCAAAATAAACAGTAAGTTGGGATTTGGGAAAGCATCTGAGGCATGGTCTGTGTTATAGAGTATGAGGAAGGGAGAAAATCAGAATGCCAGATTGAACATGATAAAAATGAATGATTGGGCTGCTCACTATAGAAAATTATTGCATGAGAGCAGGACGGAATTTATAGAAGAGGAAACAGTCCTACACTACTACTACACTAGTACATCAATTAGTGTCACTCGAGAAGAACTAGAGATGGAACAAAAAAAATTAAGGAATGGAAAAGCCCCTGGGCCTGGAGGAATCCATGCTGAGCTCATTAAATATGGCGGCAGTGGGGTGACAGGGTTACTCACGGACCTCATGAACAGCATACTGCAAGGTGATATTATACCACAAGAAATGAAACTGGGATACCTTACTCCTATTTTTAAAAAAGGAGATAAAAAAGTATGTGACAATTACAGAGGCATATGTGTGACAAATCCGATTTCGAAGCTGCTGTGTAGAATAATTAAAACTAAATTGGAGGAAGGATTTACACAAATTGAGGAGCAATGTGGATTCACAACGGGAAAATCTTGCATTGATCACATATTTACTCTTCGACAACTACTAGAAAAGCAAACAGCGAAAGCAAGAAGACTAGATATGGTATTTAGAGATCTGGAAAAGGCGTATGACAGCATCCCTCGAAAACTATTATGGAGAGCTCTGGAAATGGCGGGCATAAATAATGAAATTATAAAAATCATAAAAGAAATATATAAAAATAATAAGTGCCAAGTAAAAATTGGGAGTTCCCTATCAGAGGATTTCCCCAATAGCAAGGGCCTTCTTCAAGGGTGCTGCATGTCCCCTACCTTGTTTAAGATTTTCATCGATGGTTGCTTGGAAAGTTGGAACAAAAAATGTAATCCGATGGGTATACCTATAAACGGCTTTCACTTATACCATCTACTATTTGCTGATGACCAAGTGATTATTGCCCAGGACGAAGAAGATGCGAGTTACATGTTTAGAAAAGTGGTAGACCAATACAACCAGTGGGGATTAAATGTCAACTATACTAAAACTAAGTATATGTGCACAGATAGGAGCGAAGCAGACGACCCAATTATTGGGAGCTTGGACAGAGTGGAGCAGTTTTGCTATTTTGGGTCCATACTGGAAAGCGGAGGGACCACAAATGTGGAAGTAGAAAAAAGAATAACGAATGGTAGGAAAGCAGTTGGCATGTTAAACTCTCTCCTATGGAGTAATAATATACTGGGAAGGACGAAGAAACTGATATATAGTGCTGTGGTCCAAAGTATAATGATCTACGGTTCTGAAACCTGGGCCCTCAATAGAGTTCAGGAAAGAAGGTTGTTATCAGTAGAGATGGACTTCTGGAGAAGATCTGCCCGAATATCAAGAGTGGAACATGTCAAAAATAGCGACATCAGGGAAAGAATGGAAGTTAACAAGAACATACTAGAGGTCATCGAAGAAAGAAGATTGAAATGGTTTGGTCATGTGAAACGGATGGACAGTAAGCGGATCCCGAAATTGGTCATGGAGTGGGAGGCCGAGGGAAGGAGGAAGAGAGGAAGGCCTCGAACCCAATGGAAAGCTAAAGTGGAAGAAAGCTTGGCTGGGCATGGAATGACGGAGGAGGATGCGCTTGACCGGGACGAATGGAAGAGAAGGCTGAAAGAAGAATTTGGATGAGGAAACTTTCATTTGTGAAGAAAATCCTTTTAAAAAAAAAAAAAAAAAAAAAAAAAGTTAGAAGGAAAAAGATAGTAACGAGGACTTGCCTGCATTCATTTCATATGAGTATTAATAATGTGGAAGAAATACTATTCATTACTGGTGATATAGGATTTGAAACCCGTAATTTTGCACATAATACTCCAAGATATCAGATAGAATTACTTACATTATGATTACTCACTTCGATTTATTATTTTTTATTTATTTATTTGTAAGTAAACTGTCAGTCAACAATAACTGCATATTATATATAGATAATTAAATAAATAATATAATTTTAATTTATTAATACAAACTACAAGGAATAGAAGCACACGGAACCTAATCTTCACATTGAGACAGATTTCCAAGAAGATAATAGAGAAGGATAAAGAAGTCAATACCTGCTTCGTGGACTTAATTAAAGCATTTGATAGAATGGAATGGGTCTAAGAAAAGCAATTTTAAGTCTGTATAGGGAACAGAGGAATGTCGTCAGGACATGCAATCACACGTCAAAGGAATTCCTGACCACTCAAGGTATTAGACAGGGGTGCAGTCTCAGTCCATTGCTTTTCATCATAGTTAGTATATACTATGTTAAATAATTGTACTTAGCTACTAAATTGACAAGATCACAGATTCTTGGTAAGGGATAAGCGTCGAGTAAAAGTAAAACGATTTATCGTCTGTGAGCAATCACAAATTTATCTCCTGAAATCAAACCAATCGCAATAAAATCACGCAAACATTCCGCCTCTGATACGGAATATATTACAAATGAAATTAGTAAATTACTGTCTGATGACATAATTGAACCAAGTTATTCTCCTTGGCGTGCTCAAGTTGTGTCCATACAAACTGAACACAACTTGAGCACGCCAAGGAGAATAACTTGGTTCAATTATGCCATCAGACAGTAATTTACTAAGTTCATTTGTAATATGTTCCGTATCAGAGGCGGAATGTTTGCGTGAATTTATTGCGATTGGTTTGATTTCAGTAGATAAATTTGTGAATAGTAGAACAGATGGGATTTTGGCAGCTGAGAGATTACAAAAAGACAGAGAACCTTTATCACCCCCAAATTTCACGATGACTGAGTCATATTGCACTAAAATATCATGCCCAATTATTAATTCAGCACATAAATTAGGTATAATAGCTAAATGTACGTTAGAATAAGTGTTACTTTGAAGTTGGAGAGTGACTAGGTTGTTCCTTAATGTCATCAAGGAGATCTGCAGATGCCATAGAGACATTCCCATATGCTGGAATAACTTGTAATTTGTAAGAATTAACAACCTTCGAACTGATAAAACTTTGAGAACTTCCAGAGTCTGTTAAAACATCTGATCTGTGATCATTGACTAGAATAGGCACTGTGGCTTTAGAAAGGCAAGAAGGGGCTGCAGCTGAGTATGCCTTAGGTTTAATGGAAGCAGAAGTTTTGGATGTTTTTGGAGAAGAACGAGAAACAGTTGACCAGTGGCCGACCTTATCACATCTCCGGCAGACAGCTCCACAGGCTGGAAAACGAGATCTAAGATGTTTAGGACGTCCACAGAAAAAGCATTTGATAACAGCCGCAGCTATGGAGGGATGCTCCCGTTGGTCATCTTCCTCTAATTTGTGATCTGTGTGTTTAGCTCTATCAGGTACAACAGAATTAACAAAAGGATCAGAATAAGAAACTGAATACTGTTGGGCTAGATCAAGAGCCAGAGCTTGGTTATAAGCTGTTATTAGTTCTAATTGGGCGTTTTCAAGTAAACGTTGTCTGATTTGGGAAGACGCTAGACCAGTAATGAACGCATCACAACTTGAATCACCTCGTATTTTTTCAGCATTTGTAGATTTAAAATTACAATGTTTACCGAGGAGTTTTAAAGATTGATAATACTTGCCAAGAGTTTCACTAGGTTGGTTTCTAGGAGATGCCGAGCATAAACCTCATTCTTAGCTTTATTATAAATACCTTCAAGAACGTTTGCATACTTAATTTTACTTCGTCTGTAACTTGCTCAGATTTTGGAAGACTCTTTAAAAAGTTACTGAATGTTTTGAACCAATAAGACTATCCTTCAGAGGCATCACTAGACTCCGGGTCCTCGTTAAATTTTTCTGGCTTCATAATACTTTCCATAATTCTTATGTGAACAAATTGTAATGAATAAGATAGACAGTTAAAAGTAACCAATCTATGGCTTTATTCACATAAGAATGCACACTAACATTTAAATCACATGTCGAATTATATTAATTTTTTTTCCCTCTTTATATTTCCATCCACACCTGTCAAATACATGTAATTGACAAGAAAAAAAAATACAAAATGACATGGAAGGCATGACGAAGAACAGTACCCAGCAGTACCTCTCCATTGGCTTTCCTTAATTTCCTACTGTAATAGATCCCTCATCCACGTCCTTTTTAGTCTCCTCCTAGTGTTCTCAGGCATGAGAGTGGTGGCCATCTGGTGTATCAATGGGTTTGGGTGTCCGTATAGTTTTTCTTGAAAGCGTATGTAGTACGTTCGTATGTGTTCGTCAACCGTTTGTATTTTTAAGTCAGTATGCAGAGTTTTGTTATTGACGAACCATGGTGCATTAGTGATAAGTCTAAGTACTTTTGACTGAAAAGTTTGTAGTCGTTTTCTGTGAGTCTGTTTAGTGATGCCGTAGATTTGTAAAGCATATGTCCAAACTGGTTTTAGTAAGTAAGTGTACGTATTTTATTTCTGTCTTAAATCTAATTTGGAGTTTTTCCTGAATAGGGAGTACATTAATTTGAGTTTGTGATTTAGCGATTGGCGTTTGGCGGACCCCATGTCATTCTCCTATCAAATGTGGATCCTAGGTATTGTACTTTGTCTCTCTGTGGGATGGGTGCGTTATTAAGGAAAACGGGAGGGCATGTTTCGCGTCTAAGAGTAAAAGTGATGTGTTGTGACTTTTCGTGGTTCAGTCTGATTTTCCACAGTTGGCACCACTCAGTTACCTTTTGTAAGTTGTGTTGTAAGTTTTGTGAGGCCTGTGTCTCGTCTTGATGTTTGGTGATCATGGCAGTGTCGTCAGCGTAGGTTGCGATCAGCGTGTTAGGACCTTGTCGTATGTATATGTTATGTACAGTAGCGGTGCAAGTATTGATCCCTGAGGTACACCAGCTAAAATGGGTCTTATTGAAGATAGCTCTGAGCCCTGTCGGACTGAGAAAAATCTGTCTGCAAGGAATGAGAGAAGAATCAGATAATAAGTGTGTGGTAGTACAGTCTTGAGCTTAAAGAGAAGCCCCTTGTGCCAGACCTTGTCGAATGCTTGGGCGACATCCAGAAATAGTCCAGTTGCATATAACTTCTGCTCTAGTGCTGTCGATATGAAGTCAGTTACTCTGTGTAATTGCTGAGTAGTCGAGTGTGATTTTCTAAAACCGAATTGATGGTGAGGGATTGTATTTTTGTCAGTCAGTAACTTTAATAAGCGGGGATAAAGTAATTTTTCAAAAATTTTAGAACAAATAGGGAGTAAACTAATAGGTCTGTAGGATGAAGGGTTGGTAATGTCTCCATCTTGTTTTTTGATCATTGAAACAATAGAGTATTTCCACTGTATAGGGAATTTCGAAGTCCTAAGTATTGAGTTGTAGATTGTCGTAAGAAGCACTAGAGCTTTCCTGGGCATTTGCTGGAGCACCTCGGCATTTGTTAAGTCATAGCCCGGGGCTTTTCTTTTTGGTAAATGTCTAATTAGTTGTGCTACTTCTGTTGGAGTGAATGAAGGCGGTGGTAGTGTTAGTTGTAATGGAGCGTCAAGTGTGTTATTTACAGTTATTTCGTGTTCTATGTTAGTGAAGTCAGAATGTGGTGTAAACACGGAAGAAAAATGGTCGGCAAAAAGCTCGTTTTTCCTCGTCCGACACAGCCCAAGAGCCGTCTTCTTTTCTAAGAGGTGCCGACAACTCTCGGTGTTTTAAGGGTCTTTTGGTATGCTTCCATAAACTTCCATCATCTGTCGAGAGGGATTTAATATAATTCTCATAGTTTGATCTGTTAAATTTGGTAATTTGACGTTTTAGTTCATTGGCCCTGATCAAATCTCTAATATACTGCGGGTAGCTTGGTAAACTATCCACTTTTCTATCCCTGGGTTTTGATGATAACCACGCTGCGTCTTGAATGCTTGTAATGAACTTTTCCACTGCCTTCTCTAGTTCTTCTTCATTCATTATAGAAATAGGGATTGAGAGGTGAGAATTGAGATAACTTCTATATAAATCCCAATCCATTATACCCTGTGTTAGGGAAGGTCTTTTTTGTGCCTCAGAAGGCTCTTCGCACAGGATCATTTGAACTACAGAATGATCAGAGTTCGTATTTACAGTCTTATCTACTGTTCTTAAGCCTTTTGTATTAAAAAAGTCCAATAAGTCCGGGGTTTTGCGTCTAGAAGTAGGCCAGTAAGTAGGAGAATTTGGAGTTGATGTGTCTAATGAAAGTTCATGAAGAGCATACCACAAGTTCCTGCCTCTTGGGGTACTTAATCTTGAACCCCAACATTGGCGTTTCGCGTTGAAATCACCCCTTGCGATAAAACATTTACCTAACTGTTTAAAAAACTCAGAAAACATCGAAGATGTAAGCTTGTACCTAGGGGGACAATAAACTGCAGCGAACGTGATATTTTTCTGTTTTGTATGTAATGTGATTCCAGTTGTCTGTATGTGTCGTGTGATGGGTAAATGAATGGACTGTGTTTTAATGACGATTTGATAATAATGGCGGTGCCACCGTGTGCCGTTTTGTCAGGGTGATCAGTTCTGTAAATAATATAGTCTGAAATACAGATTTTAGATCGTGAGATAAGATGTGTTTCAGTGATGAGTGCTATGTCTGTTCTTTTTTCATGTAAATATAAATCAAGTTCGGTCCTGTGTTGCATCAGTCCATTAGCATTCCATAGGAGAATTGACAAGGAGCCAGCTGTTGAAAAATTAGGGGGCATGGCTGTGGCTCCAGGCTTGTGTAACCTGAGTTAATTGTTGGAGAAGATTAAAAAGAGGGTGGATGAGGTTGTTAAGACCCGTTAGTATTTGAAATAGTTGGGGAGGGGCAGTATCATAAGGGGGACCGGCTGGGTACTGTTATTCATCATACCTGTTTGAACATTATAGTGCCGAGGTGTTGACTTCGTTACTGGTGGACTTCTTGGCTTCTGCTGAGATTCCACGCTGTTCTCCGCATGTCCTGGAAGATGGTGCTGTACAGGTCTGAGATTTGGGAATTCTTGTGAATCTGGTGGCAACTGAAAAGGTTGAGCTGGTGAAGGCCGCTGGTTATAATGTCTTGAGCTACGCTGAATTCTTAAGTTCCTCAGTGTTTGGCAGCATTTGTAGTTGGCAGGATGTTGGCCACCACAATTGGCACAAGTAGCAGGAGTTTCTCTTGTTTTACTGTATGTTTTGCTGTCTTGATGCCCGCTACACCTTACACACCTTGGTGGGTGGTTACAGTAGCCTCGTGTGTGACCATATTCTTGGCACCTTAAACACTGAGGAATGTCTTTTTTCTTCCGCGGTTCTTCGATGTTTACTTTTGTGTAATAGATATATTTTAAATCGTAGTTCTCTTCTTTAAAAGTTTTTTTGTAATATCTACAAAGAACATTGGTGAGGGCTTCTTAAATCTTGAAATAACGTTGGTTACATTACAAGCTTCGCAACCTTTCTCTTTCAATTCTTCTTTTATAATGCTAATTGGTGTAGAGTGATGGAGGCCCTTAATCACTACCCTGGGGCATCTGTCCTGTGGGAGCTGATAGGTGTGAAAATCTGTGCCTTCACTTCTTAGGCTCGCATTTAAATTTCTGTAAGTGTCAGGTGTATCAGGATAAACTGTTATACCTTTAAGTGTGGTTTTCACTGTAAATTTGTTTGGTCCGGCTTTTTCTTTTAGGAATGCAATTAATGCAGAGTAATTTTCTACTCCATTTATATAAATTGGGGGCGGTTTTTGATTGGGCTTCGCCCATGGCTGGCGAAAAACCCGCACTTTTATTATTTAAGTGTTAAATCTAATCTGTGTGATCAGAATAAAACACTTTTTAAAAAGAAAACCAGAATATTAAAACATTAACCGAAGTTATATTTATAACACATAAAACTAACCTATTTTCACTTTCACCAATTTTATTATTTTTTTCTTATGTATATTATATTATAACATTCTTATATATATTATAACACCTTTTTATAATTTTAAAATATCATGAACGCTTATTTCATAAAAAAAAATTGGACAGTATTTATTTAACTTTATATTATTCTTCTATTTGTCAACAGTTTTACCTATTTATTGCTTGGTCACTATTTAAACGTCATGCCTTCACAGTACTGTCTATTATTAAAACTAGTCGGTAGATTGTATTACTTTTTTTTTTTTTTTGGCGCTACAACCCTGGGTGGGTTTTGGGCTCTATCTTGTGCGACCGCCTTCCAGTTCCTGATCCCAAGTAGGCTTCGAGCATCAGCTGCCACACCATCGGCCTACCTCAACCTGGACCTTCCAGCTCTTCGGGTTCGATGTTGTGTCTCCTCAAGTACCCTCCTCGGGGTTTCTTGTTCATTCATTCTGGTCAAATGGCCAGCCCAACCAAGCCTTCCTAACTTCACAAACTCAACCACATCCGGTTCACCATAAATGGCATATAGCTCCTTGTTCTTCCTTATTCTCCATTCAGCCGCATCCCTGACTGGTCCAATAATACGACGTAGAACTTTCCTTTCAAAGATCATCAGATCCCTTTCGTCGTGCTTGGAAATGGTCCAGGTCTGCGAGGCATAAGTTAGTACAGGCCGGACAAGAGTCTTATAAATAATCATCTTGGTTTGCCTGCTGATGAACCTACTGCGAAAGATCTTGAGAAGGCCAAAATAGCATCTGTTGGCTGCAGTGAGGCGCTCTTAATCTCAGCAGCCATATCATTTCCCGAAGTAACTAGTGATCCCAGGTAGATAAATTCCTTAACCTGCTGGAATTTGTAGGACCCCACTACTAAAGGACTGTTATCACTAGGTCCGGTGTACATGTACTGGGACTTGGTCTGGTTAATTGAAAGTCCCATAGATGACGCTGCCCTGATGAGGTTTGTAGTGGCTTCGACTAAAGCTGATCTGGACCTGGCTACTATATCTAGGTCATCGGCAAAACCAAGAACCTGCACTTGTCGGGAAAATATCGTTCCTTGAGTTTGGATTCCTGAATCCCTTACTACTTTCTCTAATGCTAAATTAAAGAGAAGACAGGCAATTCCATCTCCTTGCTTTAATCCCTTATCAGATGGGAACTCCCGGGAACACTCAGGTTGTATCCGGACCTGGCACCATACCTCACTCATCGTTAACTTCACAAGGCGAATCGGGGATGTTCATTTCCTCTAATGCTTCGTACAGTTTTCCCCTCTTAATATTGTCATAGGCACTTCTGAAGTCCACGAAAAGATGGTGTGTGGGTAGCTTGTATTCATGGCCTTTTTCCACCTTGGTGGTTCTCAAGGTGAAGATTTGATCCACCGTGGATCTGCCTCGACGAAAGCCAGCCTGATACCCTCCAATCTCCTGCTCTGAGAATAGTGTTAACCTATTGAAGAGGATGATTGAGAAAATCTTGTAGGCACATGAAAGTAATGAAATTCCCCGATAATTAGAGCATTCCAGCTGGTCTCCTTTCTTATGTAAGGGACATATGACAGACTTACCCCATTGCCCTGGGATTCTCTCCTCTATCCATATGCTCATGATTAACTGATGTATGGTCTTGTGTAGCTCCTCGCCTCCATACTTGAAAAATTCTGCTGGTAATCCATCAGGACCTGGAGCTTTGTTATTTTTTAGTTTTGAGATTGGCTCAGCGACTTCCTCAAAATCTGGAGGTTCTATTTCCCCATACCCATCCAGGGAATCTCCGTTTTCTTTTAACTCCTCTTCCTCCTCATTCAGAAGGGATCTAAAATGCATTGCCCACCGGTCAAGTATATCCTCCTTGAACGTGAGCAGAGTGCCATCTTCCTTCTTGCAGGCTTGTATCCTCGGTCTAAAGGGTGTTCTTCCGCTATTAACCTTCTGGAAAAACTTTCTGCTCTCATTGGCATTTCGGAGAGGCTCCAACTCTTCAATGTTCATTCTCTCAAAGGTCCTCTTCTTTTGCCTTATCAATTTTTTCTCTTCTCTTCTACTTTCTCTGTACAACTCCGTGGCTCTCCTTGTATAACGCTTGCTAACCATAGTACGGTATGCATAGTTCTTTGCTTATTATAGATTGTATTACTTACTTAATCTCTACCGCTTAAAGCAGTGTGAGGAGCCTGCTTGATCTTGAGCTTGATCCACATGTCTCGATCCTGAACCAACAACCTTCTCCTTCTCCAGTCCAGGCCTCTGCTGCCAAAGGCTTCCTTAGCCCCGTTCTCCCAGGTTATTCTACCTTCCACTTTAGTCTCGTAAATGGCTTTAGACAAACGTATTACTTTCCGTACACACATTGTTATAAATTTGTCTTACATCGTTTACAAAAAAGACAACATACGGATTGCCATCAAAATACATCAGATGGCCGTAGTTTTCTTTCGTCATTTGATATGAGATAGACATTGTATTGGTATTATTAGTACTAATGTTTCTTAATTGTATTAATCTGTCACTGGTTTTTCCCTTAAAATAAAATAAAAATAAATTTATGTTTAACAAAATATTTTTATACCTCAAGTATTCCTTAAGTCGCTCTCCTGAAGTCCAGTTTATGTAAGTTGAATTGGGGTAAAATTCTAAGAGTACCTAGCCGAATCTCGCAAGCGGTGCCTTCAAATCTTCTAAGTACCAGAGGTCTTCTAATCCTTGCAGTATTCTTGATAGTGCGAGAGATGGAGTCTTCCTGTGGTCTTGAGAATGAAAATGGATAAGAACGGTTGCGATTTCTTCAAACTAGTCGAACCCAGTCTCTGATCGGGCGCCAATTATATACTTGAACTTCCGAACTTACTTAAAAAAAACTTTATTGGTAAAAAAAAAAACTACACCTGATGGTTACATAAGTTACAATAACAATGACGCGTACACTGAGCTGCTTGGCCTTATTACGCTGGCCTATTTATGCTGGTGGAGAGATCTGCTGATGCTGCAGACGAGGCTTAGGGCGAATCCGTGTCTAACTGTCGAAACACTCATCTGGCAACGCCATTGGAGCCACTCTATCACAGAGTGACAAACCTGTTGCATTTTTTACTTGATCGTTATCTCGAAGCGAGAAGAGACATTCGTCTGTTGAAAAGGAGGCATATGCAATTGTCGAGGCAATTAAGAAATGGCGACATAATCTCATGGGCAAACATTTGACTCTTATGACAGACCAAAGATCCGTAGCTTTTATGTTTGATTAAAAAATTTCATAAAAAATAAAGAATGACAAAATTTTGCGATGGCGTCTTGAACTTTCCAATTTTAAATTAAATTCGACATAATCTATATACCAGGAAAATTCAATGCAGCTGCTGATGCATTATCAAGATTTTGTAATGCTACTAGCACACTCACTAGACTTATAAATATACATCAAACACTTTGCCATCCAGTGGTAACTAGAATGTATCACTGGGTTAGGAGCAAGAACCTCCCGTATTCCTCCTTATTCCCGTATTCCTTAGAATTACGTTTTCCTTATTTCCGTAGAGAAGAAATAAGGCAAGTAACTAAAAACTGTTGCGTTTGCCAGGCAGTAAAACCAAAGTTCTATAAAATTGAAGGAGCTCTAATCAAGATTACACAACCCTTTGAAAGCTTAAGCTTGGATTTTAAAGGACCTCTTCCTTCTACTACTCGCAATAAATATTTTTTAACAATAGTTGATGAATTTTCAAGATTTCCTTTCGCTTTTCCTTGTCCAGATAAGACTTCATCAACTAATATTAAGCATCTAAATTATTTATTCAACCTTTTTGGCATTCCGTTATATATTCATTCAGACCGTGGAACTTTCTTAATTTCTCGAGAATTGAAATCATTCCTGGATTACTGTATATCTTATTTTAAACAACTAAAATTTAACAATAACGTTATTCTTAACCCACATTCGGCCAAAATTTACGATTTACCTCTTTGGAGTTGTCAGTCACTGAACCTCGTTGGCAAGTTAATCAGTTGATAGAACCTTCCTCAGCCAACGATTAGCTTAAATTCAAAGAGAGATTGATTTCATTATAATGGATTTTGTTGGTAAGCAGTGTATTTATATTTCATATATCTGTTCTGCTTGTCATTTTAGTATAACTGCCCTGGAAATGTAATTAGATCGACAAAGAGCGATTTATGTGGATGAAAATGTTCTGGATGGTGGTCAAAAAATTGCTCTTAAGTAGGGAGAACTGTTTATTGAAGAGCTAACGTTTAGTTTAGTGGGTTAGGGTTTTTATTTTCTTAGAATATTTTGCTGAACTTTAGTAACTTTTGTTGTTGACATCTTCACATAATCTTGAATCATTTGATATCAGATCAATAAAAGGTACAGAACTTGTAATGGCCTAAGGTAGGTTAGTATAATTTACTATATACTACAGTAGAATTTAGTCTGTCCTGTTTTTGGTTCATCAATTTTTTTAAAACTGAGAATTGAACTCTTTTTTATGGAAGTTATGGTTAATAATTTATCAGTCATCTGATAAACAACCATTGTGTGAATTATTGAGAGTATTTAGTTGTTTCATTTCTAATTTCAGGATAATTAGTAAAAGCCTGGTTACACTTAACTTGTTCATCAATTCTCACTCAAACTTGTAGCTATATGTTCTATGTTCCATCTCACCTTAATAGATTGATTTACCTATCATTAAGTGATTTAGTGATGTAAAGGAAAGTGTAATGACTTTAAACAGCTCAGTTTCTATCGTTTTACATTTATCATATAATAACAATTGACTTGCCCTTGGTGTTGAAGGTGTATTGATTGGCATTATTCTTTTTATTACTATCATATGATTATTTTGTAAAACAAATCTAATTTATCGGTCTGAGTCGAGGGGATGTGGTTGACATCAGATTCTTGTTTGATCTTTTGTGAAAAAAATATATTCCAGCAGCCAATGAACAGCAGAGTTTTAAAACAAAGAACTAAATATGTATTTTTAAAAATTAGTTTTCCATGTTATTAGAAACTTTTATAAGTTATTATTATACAGATAATGCACAGTGAATATTCTTTTTTTTTTCAAATACTATCATAGTTTTATTATTTTTTTTTCAAAATAATGATTGATTATTTCATTTTCACTAATGATATACTTAAATAAAATTGAAATTGTCAATCTAAAATTCAATAAGACTTATACTATGAAAGCCAATTAAAAAATATTTATTTTAATTTTTTTTTAGTTGTTATAATTTTTAAACATTTTTATTTGAAAAGAAAAGATAGGTCCAGGACCGGAACTCGAACCCGGGTCTCCCATGTATCCGCCAGGTACCAAGTACTCATCCAACTGAGCCATCCTGGTTCGACTCTCGGTCAGTTACATCCTTTCTCTTCACTGATCCCATATCCTTGTGTACTCGCAATTTGCGATGAATATTATGATATGTATGTATAATATATGTGATAATATATGATGTAAAATATATATGATATCCTATATATGAGTCCTGGTCATGGTCATATCTTTTATTTTCAAATGAAAATGTTTAATTAAAAAATAATTTGTTAGTGTAATTGTATTAAAATTGAAATTTAATAAATACTAATTGCTAATATGTACCAATCATTATATTTACTTGTTGTATTATTTTAGTATAGTTGTAAATTTCATTATATAAAGTGTTAAAAAAAATATTAAAAAAATAAATATTACTTAACAAATAAGCAACTGTGCCAATATTAGTGTAGAATTAATTCATTGAATTGTTGCCTTGAAAACCTTGAATTTGGATACAATATCAGAGAATGGCACTTCACTTCATTTATTGTTTTATAAGATTTGTTTTATATTCAGTTTCCATTTAATAATTAGATTATAGTATCCCAATTGCACAAGATTTACTTAAGATCACAAATTATATATTTTTCATGTATCTTTTTTTAATTTCTCAGATAACACTGGAATTTATATAAAAGAGGAAATAAACGATGAGGCTGAGATTACTGGTAAGTTGTGCCCTTTGAGATCTGTGAACTTAAGATATGGTGAGGGTTCAGAACTTCATGTCCGATTTGTGTTTTCATAATAAATTTATTCAAAATTCTTAAAACGTTACAAGTTGTTTATTGTTTCTATTTCAACCATTTATTTCTTGCAATAGATTTTCATTTTCACAAGATTTACTTATGATCACAAATTATATATTTTTCATGCATCTTTTTTTAATTTCTCATTGTTTCCTTAACTTGAACAATTTTATTACCTTGTATAAAAACAAAGAAAGCAATTTTGTGGTGGTGTTCTTAAATAAAACAGAAAAAAATTTAAATGTATACTTTTTACTGCTTTGTTTTTTAATAACAAAGAAGTGGAATAATTAACTAGGATCATTGGCGTTCATTTAATAACAGGAAATCATGGTTTTATTAAAAATAGGAATCTGGAAAAATAAATGAAAGTTTTAAAACTTTGTTATTCTTTTATTTTATTTTTTAAATATTTTGTTTTATTTTATTATAAAATATGTACATTTTTTAAAACATTGGTGGGATAATCCCTTACAATGAAAATGAGTTCACATTACAACGGTTACTGATTAATATGTTTTTGTTGTTGGTAAAATTTAAAAAACCAACAGAAAAGAGAGTACATAGGATTTACTTAAGACAAAATTTATGTATAACATAATACAAAATGCATATTATTTATAATAGTATGTGTTTTGTTCGTTTGTGTCTGTATTTTGGTGTTGTTGTTTTTGTATAATTTCCTATTTCTTGTTTGAGTGTGTTGTCTGAAAGTTGGCATGAGATGAAGAATCTGAGGGTTTGTTGGTATATGAATTTTTGTATTGTTGGGATTCTTGGGGTCTAAAGAAATTCCTAAATATTTAATATGGTTTGATATAGGTATTGAGATATTGTTAAGTAGTATGGTAGAGGGGAGTATAGGTCTTCGTTTTGTGAAAATTATAGCTTCGGTTTTGTCAGTATTTGTATTGAGTCCCCATTTTTTCAGATATTTGTTAATTTTGCAAAATGCTTCCTGTAATCTTTTAATTATTGCAGTTATCTTATAGGATGATGACAGTATTGCTGTGTCATCAGCGAACAGTGCGATATCTACATTATTGATTTTTGGGATGTCATTAATAAACAAATCAAATAATATAGGGCTGAGACAGGAACCTTGCGGTAGACCTGCGTTTGTGTATCTATTTGTTGAGTGGCTATTGTTTGATGAAATAAAGAATGTTCTGTTAGTTAAGAATGAGTATATTGTTAGAATTAAGTATCTTGGGATATTGTATTGTATTAATTTGTAGATGAGGAATTGAGGAGAAATCCTGTCCAATGCTTTTTCTATGTCAATGAGGATCATGCCTGTATGTTTTCTTAGGTTGAAATTTTTAGTGATTATGTCAACCACTCTCGCCAACTGACCGGTTGTAGAGTGAAAGTGCCGAAAGCCAAATTGTTCATTTATTAATATATTGCTATCAGTTATGTGCTGGACCAGTCGGTATTTTATTATTTTTTCGTAAAGTTTAGAGAGGATGTTTAGTAAGCTAATGGGTCTGTAATTGGATGTAATTTCAGGGTCTTTATGTGGTTTGGGAATGGCTATCACTTTTCCTATTTCCAAATATTCGTGAAATAATTTAATCTGAGGCAGGTATTGAAGATTTTGGTAATATGTATTATCGTTTTCTTGGAGAGGTGTTTTATTAATACTGCTGGAATATTATCAGGTCCGGGTGATTTGCTAATGTTTAAGGTTTTAATTAATTTTGCGATTTCTCGGTGAGAGGTATGTTTAAAGTTGTTTTGTTCAGGTCTGGTTGTTCTATAATAGTTTACAGTTTTTTTTACTTTTTTTTTATGATATGTTGTGGTTAAGCTGTTTGATGAGTTTTAGATATTCTCAAAATGATCATCAATCCGTGAGAGTTTTTCTTTCGTATCAAATATATATTTATTATTATCTATTTTTAGTGGGGGAATGTTCGGTTTGGTTTTCGTAAAAATCTTGTGGATTTTCCAGAAGGGTTTATCTTCAGTTTTAACTGATTTCAAAGTTGTAGCCCAATTAGAGTTTCTCCATTGGTTCAGTTTGAGACGAATTAGATCTGTTAATTTGCTGGTGAATGTTTTTATTATATTTTTAGGATGGGTTTGTGCTCTACGCCTATATTTGTTTCTTAATTTTATCAAATGTTTTATATATTGGGGGAATTCATCTTCGTGGGTAGCTGCGTAGCTTTTGGGAATTGCTAGATGGGCTGATCTTTTGATTATAGATGTTAAATTTTTTATGGCAGTTTCTATTTCATCCGGATTTGAGATTATAGGTTTAATGTCTAAAGAGTTATCTAAGTGTTTTTTTGAAATGGAGCCAGTTTGCGACTTTGTAATTGTATTTGGCGATAGGTGTTTGGGTTATAGGTTTTAATTTTATCCTATACAAAACCGGGTTGTGATCGGAACTTAATGCTGGTAAAGAAATTAGCCTAGAAATCGCACTGAAGGATTTTGTCACTAGTAAATCTAGTGTGCTAGGTCTTGACTTTCTGTTGGTAGGGAAATAAGTGGGTGATCTTGGATATACTATTTGGAGTTTAAAGTGGGTAGCAAATTTTAACAGTTGATTACCATTTTTATTGTTATTGTGACAATTCCACATTTTATTTTTGCTATTGAGGTCTCCCATTAGTAACATACATTTATTTAATTTCATAAGGGTTTTGATTTCTGTTTTAATTAAAGGTTTTTTAGGAGGTAAATAAGCTGATTTGATTGTAATTATTTGGATATTATTTAAGTTTAAGTTTATAGCAACGGCTTCAAGGTATTTTAAGGTTGGTATTGGACAGTATGCGTGTTTCAGTGATTTATGGATGATCAACATAACTCCGCCTCCATAATGATTACGATCAGATCTGTAAACTTTATAATTTGAGATAGATATTTTGTCTATTTCGGTTATATGGGTTTCTGTAACTGATAATATGTGGGGGTTATTAGAAGAAATAAATTCTTTTAATTCTAATAACTTATTTTTTATGGATCGAGCATTCCAGGATAAGCAATTTATGTAGTCAATGGTCATGGAGTTTATATTGTTTCATTCCATTTTTATGGTAAACGTTTGATTTTAATCTCAAAAGCAATTGAAAATTTATCGAATATTTTAAAATAAGTATGTAGAATAAATAGCTTGGCATTATTGAAGTGATAACAGAGCGAGATAAGAGGGTTTGTTTACTACTCAAGTAGTTTCTGTAGAGACAGGTTATGAATATGTTGTATGAAATGATATTTGGTTCTATATTGTTACATATTAATATTACTGGAGTTTTATTGGTATGTAAATTGCTAAATATTATGTTTATGAATATTGTGAGTAAGATAAATACAATAAATATTTTACTTGTTTGGTGTTAGTGGCTACAAAATCAAGTGTAGAGTAGCAAGAAACCTCACAGAACAACTGTCTTGAGATTGATCTTGTTTTGTTTTTTCAAACATTACACTTACTATTAAAACATATGTTTTTAAAATTACTCTATTAATTCTTTTGTTTCCTTTTAATAAATTTTATTATTATTAGAATGGTATAACAAACAAAAAACATCTGGCTTTTAATGCAATAAAATATTCGTTTGAATAAAATATTCGTTTGGAAATAAAATAAAAAATAGCTATTGATACCCGACAGCTAGTGTTCCTCACGAAAGTCGGCCAAAACTTAAAATTTTGACTTTTTGGAAAAAATTTCAAAGACCAATTTTCAAAGGGGCATAAACTATTAAACCTACAGAGCTGTGGTAGGATTTAAATTATAGAAAATTTAATATACTTCAAAAATGGTTACTCAAATTTTTTTCAAAAATGCACCGATTAGGAGAGATCCAGGCCAAAAATGGAAATAACTCCAAAAATAACTCCTTCTTACATTCTCTTATGCAATTAATATTCTTTACACTTGTATAAAGTATTTTCTACCTATCAATATTAATACTGTATTTTCTAAAATATTTTTTATTTTCATTTTTATTTTATTTTATATAATTCGTTTCTAGATTTTTATAATTTTACAATTTTTATTTCTTTTCTTTTTTTTTTTATTACCTATAATTTTTAGTGCGTAATTCTTATCACTTTCTAATTTACCCATATCATTTCACATTCCTATTGTATATTCAGTTTTTATTTTTTATCTGTAATACCTTAATTTTTTAACTGTCAACACTTTCTGTTTTATTATTATTTTCTTCATGTTTTATTATTATTTTCTACATTTTAACCTTCATAATTACCTTACTGTACATCTTTATCAATTTTTTTTTTTTTTTTTTGCCTGTATTCACCTTCTTTTAGTTTATCTATATTTAAAATGTTTTAATACATTTGTACCGTTTTCTTAAATTGTCTGTATTTTGCATATAGCCCTGAAGAAGACCTACAGCATAGGTCGAAACGTTGGCTATCAATAAAGATCTTCTGAAATTACTTGATAATTTCATTCAGTGACCTCTACCCGGACCACAATTTCTTCAACAAAAATGAGTTAATGATAAATATATAATGTAAAAATAGAAAAAGAGCAATTATAAAAATTATTAATGTGCACAACTAAACCTAAGAAAATACAAAGAAAGTTATTTAAAATTAAATAAAAATGTTATGAAAAAAAAGAAAATGCATTAAGCTGTTATCTACAA
Source organism: Arma custos (assembly GCA_037127475.1). Taxonomy (NCBI): domain Eukaryota; kingdom Metazoa; phylum Arthropoda; class Insecta; order Hemiptera; family Pentatomidae; genus Arma; species Arma custos. Next base: position 226,431,265 of record CM073759.1, read on the forward strand.
TTATTTACATAAAAAATGAAATTAACTTATTTACTAAAGAGAGATGAGTCTTATAACAAAAAATATTACTGGTCTATGAATTAATGAAAAACTGAGAAATGAACTGAGTTCTTGAAAAGTGTTGAGTTCTTGATAGCGATGACTTGATGATTCAAAATGATGATGAGTAGAAAAATTAAATATCTCTTACCGGTAAGTCCAAAGTTTGATGAAAATAGCATGAAGTTTTACTGATGAAATTTGACAAATTCGAGATGAAGAAGATGAGAGAGTGGCTACAAAATCAAGTGTAGAGTAGCAAGCAACCTCACAGGACAACTGTCTTGAGATTGATCTTGTTTTGTTTTTTCGAACATTACACTTACTATTAAAATATATGTTTTTAAAATTACTCTGTTAATTCTTTTGTTTCCTTTTAATAAATTTTATTATTATTAGAATTGTATAACAAACAAAAAACATCTGGCTTTTAATGCAATAAAATATTCGTTTGAATAAAATATTCGTTTGGAAATAAAATAAAAAATAGCTGTTGATATCCGACAGCTAGTGTTCCTCACGAAAGTCGGCCAAAACTTAAAATTTTGACTTTTTGGAAAAAATTTCAAAGACCAATTTTCAAAGGGGCATAAACTATTAAACCTACAGAGCTGTGGTAGGATTTAAATTATAGAAAATTTAATATACTTCAAAAATGGTTACTCAAATTTTTTTCAAAAATGCACCGATTAGGAGAGATACAGGCCAAAAATGGAAATAACTCCAAAAATTTCAAGGTTTTTCGGCCACCAAAAGTTTTCCCATCCGTTTTTCGGTTACAAACTTGGATTTACACTATTCAGACTTGCCCTTACAACATACCAAAAATGCAACTCTTCAATTTTTTGTGACCCTCAAACACCTGGCCGCTGGCCTAGAATCCGATCCGGAATTCGTAACTTTGTCAAATCTTCAATCCTTGATTCCATGCTACCTGGCAACTTTTATGGTGCAGTACTGTTTTAATTTGCCCTATTAGATTTCTCATCAATCCCTCTAATTTATAGCCCCCTTATAATCCAAATCCCTCCCAGATTGGGAGCCATTGGTCTGGAACCTCTTGAAGAAGCATGTGAAAAGAAGAGATTCTCACCTCAGATGAATTCTAGTTGTCCGATTGGATATTTTTATGCGGTTTTTAAAATTGAAAATTAATAAAATTCCAGGTACTTGTGATTTAGCAGTAGCCATGGACAGGTTATCGGCTATCGCTTATAACCTGAACACGTGTAATTCTGATAACTTATCTTCTTATTTATGTTAATGGAAGTTTAATATACAAAATTTAATAATAAAATCTAATATTCGATCCCTCTAGCTACTTTCCTCTTCTTACAAAAATGTTTTTCCCAATACTTTCTACAACAACTCCCATTTCTATCCTTGATAATAATAAACAAAATTAATAAGACAAAACATTAAAAAAGGAAAGCAATTTAATAGCACGTACACAAATAACTCAAAATGAGATAAGTGATAAGAAGAGGTTTCATGGGAATCTGCTAGTGAGAAATAAAATACATATCGTTATTTTTTGCAAAACTATTAATCAATTTATATCAATATCAATATATAAATATGTTTATCAATATGCAAAATTATTTATCAATTTATATAATTTAATTCCATCATATATTATTCATAAACATACATGGTTATTAAGTAATCACTATTGTCCTGTTTAGTGATTCTACAATCAAACAGTTCAAATAATGATGACCTAAAATACAATTTAATTAGAATATTTTATGGAAAAGGAACATTTCAACTACATTTTTAATTATGATTTAAGTTATTGTGAGTTTGAATTTGCACAAATATTAAATGACATTTTAGTTAAATATAGTTAGTTATTCTTATATCAATTGAATTCTAATCTTTAAACTAAAGTTGATTAAAACAAACTGTACAACTCATGCACTGGACACTAGCTGTCTTCATCCCAGCACCCTTTTCCATTTCTTTCCTTACCTGATGTCATTCCAATTTTGTGTGACTTAGCTGTATAATCCTTTACTCCCAAAATTGAATCCTAGTAAATTTAATTTATTAAATTGATAGAAAATTTTTTGAATTTTATAAGTTAGAATTTGAATTTCATTTTCATGGCATCAAAATCTTGTGCCTTCTTTATCATTTCTGCATCCATATTAATATTACCCTCAGCAATATCGAAATCTTCAACTTCACCGTAATCTAATGTACGGTATACTTTTTCTTTCAAAACATGATTTACTAATTCCAATTTTCATTTGCCATATGGGGCCTTACTGTGACAAGAAAGCGCATGAAGCTTTAATGGAGAGCATCCTAAATCTTCTAAAGTTTTATTAGCATCTTCAATACTTTGCTATTTTATTTGTACTGGAGTAAATTCCTCATCTGGATCTTCTTTGTCACTTCCACTGTTGTCATTTTCTTCAGTTTTTTCCCCATATAAGTTTCGACATGTTGAGCATAATTTTTGTCCTGGTTTTATGTTTATTCCTCTACCAGTTAATGATTTTGCCAAAGCCTAACTTACTAGTCTCGAGGATTTGTTGTTTATTTTATAAGGGTCAGAGCAGGTTCTTTGATGACTTTCAAAAATCTTTAAATAATAGTAAATAATAATAGTAACTGTGATGTCGACATATAGAATTTTCTTGACCCTCAATAAGGATTATACTTGGACCTAAGCAATATTAAATCTTTTAAATCATCTTTCAGTTTAGAAAATTTTTTGAGATTTCTTGTTGACATATACGTTGTTAAGTGACATGGTGTCTCAAGTAATATTCCAAAAGTATATGGATTCTAATTTTCCATTGTGATACAAGATGCAAATAAGTTGAAAATACTACTATTAGAAAAAAATACCATTAACTAAATACTACACTTGATAACTTAATTTAAAAGAACACACTCAATTCATAAAAATATGAGCATGACAAAATGTTGCACAAATTTAAAACATGACCAGCTCCACAGAAAGACTGAGAACAACTAAACACTGATGACAAATGATCTGTTTGGTGCATGTCGATGCCAGCAGTTTTCATGTCTGTGCACGCAGAGCAAACTGCTGCAGGCATACAGCTACTGCTCTTCAGCTTCCTTTGGAAGCATTATTGGTAACTACTGAACTGATTGTTATGAAATTTTAAACATAGATTCTTTATCACACCTGAACTGACATACACTATGTTTTCTATATCTCTACGCCACTAGGGGGAGCTTAAATGCAAAAATCGTACCGATAGAGCAATTGGTACCAAATTTTACACAATTTTATTGAAAATGGCATTATTTAAAAATGTACCCACAAAAAAGCCAATTGGTGTTTCATATTAATAAAATGCCCATAATCTTAGATTTTATTTGGAACCTTTTCCAGCTTCCCAGCTGTTTGGAGAAAAAAGTTACAAGCGTTTTGGTAAACCCTTGTTTTAGTTTCGGAAACCACAATAATGTCATGCAATATGAATTTTATTATTTCTTTTAATACTATGGCTATTTGAATGAATGCATTTTTTTCAAACTGTGTACTTCCATTAAACTGTGGAACAATTTCCAGGTTAAAATGTTTATTAATACCTGAAATGTTACTGTACGACAATAGCGGCATGTGGGAAGGTCCTCCAGTCTCAGCCTGAACATATGGGCGTTGAGTCTATAATGACCCCTATATGCCGCTATAATAGTTTTTAATGCTTCCCTGTCCAGATCCAGAAGAGTCTTCTCATTGAAGCTGTCAAGGAATAATTTGGAATGTTTTAATCCTTTTAGCCCGCACCAATATTGGTACGATTTGCTAAGGTAGATGGCCTTTATTCTACTCTTGGCGTAGCTGAGACTAATGCCGCATACTGGTTCGGGAGTACATGGAATGTTATCCAATCCTAACGTGGCTAGCCTATCAGCTTCTTCATTGCCTGGGATGCCCGAGTGTCCAGGAACCCACTCAATGCTAACCCTGTTATTCTCTGCCATAACTGCATAGCTGTCCCAAATAATCCGTGAGTTAGTACTGTGTCCGCTTAGTGCACCAATGGTAGCTTGACTGTCTGTGAAGAATGTTATCCTTCTAGAAGACATCTGCTCCTCCAGTAGTCACCTTGCACAGTAGTTTAAAGCAAGTAGCTCTGATTGAAATACAGAAGTATGCCTCCCTAGAGAGATCCAAGTGCCTACCCTAGGTTTATCTTTCCTCCAGAATCCTACCCCAGCACCAGTGACCGTAAGAGAGCCGTCTGTATAACAGTCAAATGAGAAAAATGAACAACAGAAAAATGAGAAAGTAGGAGATAGGAATCTATTGAGTTCATATAGCAGCCCTGGGTGCCAGACTAAATATCACATGTTTTATTAACTGTTTCTTTTTTAGTGTAATAAAATTAATTAAAATTTTGACACAGGTGGATCCAATTATGTGAAACAAGAAACAGAGTTGCTCATCTCAGATGAAGGTCAGACACACTAATTTCACTTACCTTATGATATATCCTATGAAATACAAAGTTTATTCTATTGTAGTTATTAGCTCTGAATTTGCTTGTGTATTTATTGTTGTTTTTATAGTTGATGAACCATACTATGTCAATAATGTGAAACAAGAAGAAGAGGTGCTTATCCCTGATGAAGGTGAGACACATTAATTTTGCCAAATTTTAAAAACTTATCCTTTAAAGGACAAACTTCAGTCCATATTAGTACATGATTCCAAATTTGCTTATGTATTATATTTATTGTTGTTTTTATAGTTGATGAACCATACTACGTCAATAATGTGAAACAAGAAGAAGAGGTGCTCATCCCAGATGATGGTGAGAGACATTTATTTTGCCAACCTTTATACACTTATCCTTTAAAAGGCAAACTTCATTCCATATTAGTACATGATTCCAAATTTGCTTATTTATTTGTTGTTGTTTTTATATAGTTGAAGAACTATGCATCAATCATGTGAAAGAAGAAGAGATGTTCGTCTCAGGTGAAGGTGAGAAACATTAATTTTATTAACCTTTTTATTCTTATTTACAAAATACAAACATAACACTTTATTAGTTAGTTGAGTTTCTATTTGTCTCAAGCAATTGATATCTTTTTTTGGGTGTTAGATGAGCTTCAATTTATAAATTATGAAAATGTGGTAATTTTAATTCCTTAGTTTATTTTTTATTTATTTATTCAGTTTTTTTACTATAAATGTATTCCAATACCCAAAATCATTTCCCACCATAGCTTATTATTATTGTTATTATTCTGGCGCTACAACCCTCAAGCGAGTCCTGGCGTCCTCTAACATCAATCGCCATACTCTTCTATCGCTGGCTCTTGTTATCCAGCTTTTCACTCCCACTCTCTTGGCATCACCAGCTTCACAATATATCCATCTCATTCTGGGCCTACTTATCGTTCGACGTTCCCCCATCTGCTTTTTCATTAGTACCCTTGAAGTGGCAATCATTTCTATTCTGGCAAAGGTCCAAGTTTCAGAACCGTAGGTAAGTATAGGGCGGATAAGGGTTTTATACATAATTAATTTAGTTTGCCTCGAGATCAATTTACTGGAAATGATACTTCTCAATGCAAAGTTGTATTTGTTGGCGGCCACTAATCTGTTTTTAATTTCTGCCCCTCTTCTATTGTCATGAGTTACTTGCAATCCAAGGTAAGTAAATTCGGACACCTGTTTAAAGTTATATCTTCCGAATGGAACCTTTGCCCCTACTTGACTCGTTGTCTCTTTGTCTTGTCTTGTTTATATACGAAGATTAAAAATTTGATCATATGGAAATTGCCTCCTACGAATCTGCATTGATACGGGCTAATCTCTTGCTCTACAAAGGGAAGGAGTCTATCAATGGTAGTTAGCACATTAAATAATTTGTCTGCCACTGCCAGATGTAAAAGGTGATTGTTGGTTGATATTATTGATCCATTGAGGATTTATTTCAATGTTTGATGGTTAATTTGTGACATTGATGGCTGGCATATCAAAAAAATCTTATTATATTTATAAATTACTTATTCTCTCAACAGTGCACTGTTGTAACAAAACTTTGGGCAGCTTGTAGGGCTCCATTCTTTCCATGTGCCCTAACCATCTTATCCTGATCTGCTTTATAGCACAGAGGATATCAGACTCACTATACAATTCCATTAATTCGGTATAGTTTATAATTCTCACCTGTGCAGGGTAGCACCACTGCACCCACTGGAGGAGTTATGAAACTCCGGAACAAGTATTTCCTGAAAATATTAGTCAGTCTCATATCCATCAGAAGCAATCCAAATACGTTTTTAAACATTATGGAATAGGTTTGTAAATTTCTATGTCTTTGATAGAGACGAATATAGTTGACTGGAAGATCTAATGAAGGATATAATTAGTCTGGAGGTGCAGGCAAAATAACACTAAATAAGAAAAAACTTATTTATTATATATAAGTTAGCCGGTGCACCCAACGGCTTCTCTCTTCAAATCGCCCTGAAGATGACCTACACTGTAGGTCGAAACGTTGGCACATAAATATAAGTCTAGTACTAATTTAGTGTTTTTTATGACTGCACTCCCCAACTATCTCCGTTCTCCATTTTATCATCCAATCAACTATTTTCCTCTCTTACATGAATTATAGAATAATTGAGTATGGAAAAGTGGAGACATATAATGGGGTGTATAAAAAAAAATGACCGTTTTATCAAATTCCAGAGTTCAAAAGTCTGTAAATATTTTAATGCTATTTATTATTTACCAACACTTAATAATCCCTTTAGAGCATTCTCAAAGCTTGTTTACTAACACTGGACTTCTTAAAAAAGCCTCAGTTTAGTTATTTATTTCAAAGAAGAAACATGAGAGTGTCCTACGAAATTCTCATAATTTTAAGACATTACTGGAAAAAAAATTTCACAGTCGCTGAAGCAGCTCTTGAAATTATTAAATATGAAGGGGAAGGTGTCCTTGACCAGTGCACTGCGCGGTGTTGGTTTGAAAAATTTAGCAGTGGAGATACGACGTTGGAAAGGAAGAAGGTCTCCGGGTGACCATTAATGGATATTGATGAGGTTCTGAAGGAAGCTGTTGAGTCAAATCCGCCAACAAGTAATCGCGAACTTGCCAGGAAGTGTGGTGTGTCGAAAGATACTGTTAGTCACCATCTAAATATATCGAAGGAATAATAATACAAATATTTAGTTTAAAAAACGGTCATTTTTTTTATACACCCTATGAGCATAGGATAGTTTATAAAAATGATTAAAAATAATGAAATGACAAAATGTGTGAACAGAAAAGTGATAAAGTAAAGAAATATAAAAAGTAAGATAATTGAGAATGTAAAAAGTAAGATACAAAATGAAAAATACACACAGAGTTACAAATGTAACACTGGTGAGACATACAAGTATGGAAAACTAGTAATACATGTAATGGTATAAAATGTATGAAAATAATGTATAGGAAAGTTATAAAAATATTACATTGTTGGCACGACAGACTCATAAAGAAGTCCTTGGCCTGCTCAACAGCTCTTCCCCAATCGTCCCGATTGCCTGCTCGAATGATGGAGAAGGTCTCATCTAGGTGCTCAGCCTCAGATCCTCACAGACGGCATCCTTCCATCTAGCTTTGGGCCTTCCTCGAAGTCTTACTCCATCCGGATTTCCTGTATACAGCTTTTTAGCTGTCCTTTCTTCCTCCATCCTATATACGTGGCCCAGCCACTTAATGCGTTGAATCCTGATGAAGCTCGATATCGTTAGGTCTCCACATAACTCACTCAGCTCCTTGTTCCTTCTGATCCTGAGTTGGTCCTTTTCTCGCACTGGGCCGAATATTTGCCGTAGGACTCTTCTTTCGAATCTATTTAGCTTTTCCACGCTGGATTTATTCAGTGTGAGGGTTTCACCAGCGTATGTCGCTACTGGCCTAATGATGGTTCTATATATCATCAGCTTGGACTTTAGGCTAAGGAGCTTACTTCTCAGGAGCTTTGAGATCCCAAAACATGCTTTATTAGCTGATACTATCCTGGCTCTAACTTCTTCCTCCTCATCCAAATTCTCATTTATACGTCTTCCTAAATACTGGAAACTTGACACGCGTTGGAAAGTGTATTTTCCAAAAGCGTAGCTATGAGGTGGTCGGTTTTGTTTTCTATTCTGCATTACCAAGACCTTGGTTTTCTCCTCATTTACAGGTAACCCCATTTTTCCAGCTTCCACTTCCAGCCTCTCAAAAGCTTCTTTTAAGAGAATCAGCGATCTTCCTACTAATACAAGGTCATCAGCATATGCAAGAATACCTAGATTACGGTTAAAGATGGTTCCCTCCATCATTAATCCTGCCCTTTTAATGACACTTTGCATTACAACATTGAAGAGTAGAGGTGCCAGCGAGTCTCCTTGCCTAAGTCCTGTACTAATCTTAAATTTTTCTGTGGTTGAGCCATTTACCCTTACGCTGCAAACTGTGTTTTCCATCGTACTCATTACCAAGCGCACCAGTTTGGATGGAATTTTAATTTCGCTCATAGCTCTGAAGAGTTCACACCTGGATATTGTATCATAAGCCGTCCTGAAATCTATGAACAGCATCCAAATTGTATTGTTAAACTCCTTCATTTTTTCGCACATCTGCTTGAGGGAAAAAATCTGATCTATAGTAGATCTGTTAGGTCTAAAGCCTCCTTGGTATTCTCCAAGATTTCTCTCAACATAGGGCAAAAAATAAAAATATTAATACATATTAATTCTAAGTAAGATGTAAATTTATAAATTTAGAAGAAATTAATAGAGGGTAATGTATGTAAAATTACATACATAGCATAAACAGATTTCAAATTTTAGATAGTATGTGTGGAAGGTGGTAAATATGAATACACAAATATGATGTTTATGTAGAAGGAATATATTAGAAGTAAAGATAAACAAATTCTATTATTTAAATGATGATAAATTATAGATAAATAATAATAATGGATGCTATTGCAACATGTGATGGATGCCACGAGGTGAAAGGAGAAATGGGTGTGAGGAAAAGAAAAGGAGAAGGTTGAAGGGAAGAAATAAACATAAATTGGGTACTAACCAAAATAGGAGAAGAGACTAGGCTAACTATCAACTATGTCTGGTCAACTGATTTAAAATACATTAAAGCAACGGAAGTCTCGTCCCCACCACAGTGCGGGGCGGTCTCTAACTAAATACCAAAATGAAGGAAGATGTAGGAAAAATGAGGACACGTAAATAATATTAAGGAAATGAAAAAGATAAGGTGACATCTAAGAGTAATTATGGAGAAATAGGATATAATAGCGAAATAATAAAATCGTGCCAAGGTGTCTTAAATGTCTATAAAGAAAGAATATATAAAATTATATATTAAAAACATGATGGAAGGGGTAACAATGTAAAAAAATTAAGGTTGTGGGGGAGAGCGGCAATTTTGAATACAAAATCACAAATTTCCGACCCCGTTTCTAGCTGATCCGAATCATTAGCTTATTCTTAAATATGAGAGTAAGTTTTATAAAAAAATTATGGAAACCAACATTACTTAATTCAAACATAATCAATTTAGTAAATGGTGTAATAATAATAAAAAGATACAAAATAAAATAAAACACTTTAATTACAGAAAAATAAAATACAAAGATAAGGTTACATACATACAGCTATTGGTGAGTCAGCGCTAGCGAAGTGTGTCCTCTCGACCCGGGTGCCCTCCCATGGTACATGGAAGAGGGCATGCGAAAATTGCACCAATGTGCCAAGGTGAGCCGAGAAGAGGGTCAGGAAGGAACTAGCGAGAGAAAAATGCCTTCTCATGGTTCATGGCACAGAGGCATGAGCATTACAGAGTTCTACTTCCCCCCTGGCCCCACACTCCGCTAGCTCCCGCCACTGACTGACTGGTCGCTAATACCACGTGACCCATGGGACAAAGTACGAACGCCCAGGCTGGTCATTCATAACATAGGGGAGTATTATTTATATGAAAATTAAATTAAAAACAAACAATTGATATCCAACAAAGGTAGTTTGAGTAAATTGAATATTTGGGAATAGTTTTAGGATAGATTTTGCTTGTCAGTCTTAAGATTGATAGGGAGTGATTCTAAATTAATATGTATGGTTTCAGAGAGGATAGGTTTATCATAATTGGGAACTGAAGCTAAGATTGAGGTATTTTCAAAGTCAAAAATGTGGCTTCAAGATAGGGCATGTTCGGTTAGATTAAAGTTTAGAAATGGTTAGGTTATGGGAGGATAAGGAGTATTTATGTTGGATAATGTGGTATTTAATGAAGTTTTTGGTTTTGCCGATGTAGGAGGAGTTGCAATTGGGAGTGGAACAGGGATTACCATAGACAACATGTGAGGGTTGTTTAAGGGGAATAGAATCTTTGGCATGGGCATGAATATTGGAGAGTTTATTATGGGATTTGAAGGCAATGCGTAAATTGGGGATAGAGAAATGTAAGGATTTTTGAATGGAATTAGAGAGGGAAGGCAAGTATTGCAAGAATCTATATACAGGGATAGATGGTGGACGTAGTGACTGGGTGGGAGTGGGGGAGGGTTTGTAGTCATGGATGAGTTTATTTACAATATAGGGAGGAAAGTTGTTTTTAATAAGGATTTCTTTAATGCGGTGGGTGTTGCTTTCATTGAGGAAGTGGTCAGAGAGGGGATAAGCCACGGTGGAGGATATTTTTGGCGATGTTAATTTTTTAGGAATTGGGGTAGAATGGATTTGAGAAGGTCATTTAGGACAATATTGGAGAGGTCCGGAGCGAGGGGATTTCCCATGGCAAGTCCAGAAATTTGGTTAAAGAACGGTCCATGGAAGGTGAGGTATCTAATCTCCTTCTCCCTCTTCCTTCCCCGCCCCCGTCTCTCTCTTAATTTACATTTCTGTGTATTTTATGTACATATAAACATATTTTCCTGTTTATATGTTTTGATATATGGTTTATAGGTACCAAGGAATTATCCCTCTCTCTCTCTATTCCCCATCCCCATCTCACTCTCCCCTGTCTGTATCTCTCCCCCCATCCCACCTCTCCCTCTCTCTCTCCCTCCCTCTCTCTCTACCTCCCTCCCTCGCTCTCTCTCCCTCCCACCCTCCCTCTCTCCCTCCCTCCCTCTCTCTCACCCTCCCTCCTCTCACTCCCTCTCACCCTCTCTCTCTCCCCTCCCCCCCCCTCGCACACTCTCTCTCTCTCTATCTATCTCTCTCACTCTTTCTCTCTCTCCCCCCTTCCAGCCCCCTCTCGCTCCCTCTCTCCCCCCCCCCCTCACTCACTCTCTCTCTCTCTCTCTCTCTCTCACCCCCTCTCTCTCTATATATATCTATCTCTCCCTCACTCACTCTCTCTCTCTCTCTCTCTCTCTCTCTCTCTCTCTCTCTCTCTCTCTCTCTCCCCTCTCTCTCTATATATATCTATCTCTCCCTCACTCTCTCTCTCTCTCTCTCTCTCTCTCTCTCTCTCTCTCTCTCTCTCTCTCTCTCTCTCTCTCTCTCTCCCCACCCTCCCCTCTGTCTCTCTCTTAATTTACATTTGTGTATGTTTTATGTGCATATATACATATTTTCCTATTTATATATTTTGATATATTGTTCATAGGTACCAAGGAATTATACGACAATATAGATGTTCAACACACTGCTAAATTTCAGAGAACATGCCTAAAGAAACAAATTAATGAAGTTGAAAATACATATCAGAGCTACCACTTTGAACAAAATGGACCAAATATTTCAAAATTAAAAAGGCATATAACGACTCTTCATACAAATGAGAGGCCTCATCAATGTCCTCATTGTGACTATAAAACAATAAAAGAAGATAACTTAAAAAGACATATAATGGCTCGTCATACAAATGAGAGGCCTCATCAATGTCCTCATTGTGACTATAAAACAGTCACACAAAGTGATTTAAAGAAACATATAATGGTTCATCATACAAATGAGAAGCCTCATCAATGTCCTCATTGTGAGTATAAAACAGCAATAGGAGAATCTTTAAAAAAACATAAAATGGCTCGTCATACAAATGAGAGGCCTCATCAATGTCCTCATTGTGACTATAAAACAGCAATAGGAGAATCTTTAAAAATACATATAATGGCTCGTCATACAAATGAGAGGCCTCATCAATGTCCTCATTGTGACTATAAAACAGCAATAGGAGAATCTTTAAAAAGACATATAATGGCTCGTCATACAAATGAGAGACCTCATCAATGTCCTTATTGTGACTATAAAACAATAAAAGAAGATAACTTAAAAAGACATATAATGGTTCATCATACAAATGAGAGGCCTCATCAATGTCCTCATTGTGAGTATAAAACAGCAAGAGCAGAATATTTAAAAAAACATATAATTTCTCGTCACACAAATGAGAGGCCTCATCAATGTCCCCATTGTGACTATAAAACAGCAAGAGCAGAATATTTAAAAAAACATATAATTTATCGTCATACAAATGAGAGGCCTCATCAATGTCCTCATTGTGAGTATAATACAGTTGCAATAGGAAATTTAAAAAGGCATATAATGGCTCGTCATACAAGTGAAAGACCTAATCAATGTCCTCATTGTGACTATAAAACAATAAAAGAAGTTAACTTAAAAAGACATATAATGGCTCGTCATACAAATGAGAGGCCCCATCAATGTCCTCATTGTGACTATAAAACAGTCACACAAAGTGATTTAAAAAAACATATAATGGTTCGTCATACAAATGGGAAGCCTCATCAATGTCCTCATTGTGACTATAAAACAGCAAGTGGAGTATCTTTAAAAAATCATATAATGGTTCATCCTACAAATGAGAGCCCTCATCAATGTCATCATTGCGACTTTAAATCAGTCACACTAAGTTATTTAAAAAAACATATAATGGGTCGTCATACAAGTGAAAGACCTAATAAATGTCCTCATTGTGACTATAAAACAGTCTCACAAAGTTATATAAAAAAGCATATAATGGTTCGTCATACAAATGAGAGGCCTCATCAATGTCCTCATTGTAAGTTTAAAACAATCACACAAAGTATTTTAAATAGGCATATAAAGGCTCATCATACAAGTGACAGGCTTCATCAATGTTTCCATTGCGATTATAAAGCAGTTACTAAGCGGAAAATTAAAGCACACATAAAGGCACTGCATATTGGTGGAAAGACTCATTATTTTTTGTAGAATTTACTGTATTGTTATAACTTGTATTCCATAGAAATCTATTATACTTATCAAGGAAATTATAAGCTAAGGAATACTTTTGAAAATTTATTAAAATATTGAATCCAAAGCGTAAATTGGCAGGAACAATATTAAAGAAGTCTGAGGCAAAGGCAGTGATTCTTTCTGCCAATTCTAGCGAAAACACTAATACTGAATCGCATTCTAACCAAGTTGAAGTAATGCATCAGAAATTAGCAATATTGAAGCCTTCTTTAGTCAATCGAAAGGGCCTCATTCTGTTGCATGACAACACTTAGCCACATATCTCACAGTTGACTTCCCAAAAATTTTTGGAACTTGGCTATGAAGGGCTGTCACTCCCCCTCTACTCACAGGGCCTCTCGCCTACTGATTACCATATTTTAGACACCTGGGCTGCTATTTACAAATTAAAAAAAATATTGATCAAATTTCATTAGAATGTAATTTAGATTATTATAATCAATAAAAACAGTTAAAAGTCATTAGTTTTTTTTCTTTTTTAAACCACAATCCTTTATTATTTTACGAAACATCCCAATAATATTTGATGAAGCAGACACAGAGCCTCGAGCTAAAGGTCTGTAAAAGATATCTGGGAATGACGATTAATGTCATGAAGAGCGAAGTGAGTTGAGGGCATCAAGCAGAGCTGGTTGTTTTAAATTCAAATTTTCTATTTAATTATATTCAGACATCTTTTTTGCCTTGCGGTGCAGAAATTTTGCATGAGGAGCGCCACCCGTCTCTTTCAAGGGCTGCTCTCCTTGCTGTCGCCCATCTCATCCCTTTTTCTTTAATGATATTTTGGAGGTTATTCTTCCAGGTCACTCTCGGCCTTCCCCTGGGTCTTTTTCCTGTTGGTTGAACCTCCATAGCTTTCTTCGCTGTCCTACTGTCTTACTTTGTATCCGGTAGTTCTTGGTCTTCCCCTCTATTTTCCACAAGTACCTCATTTCCATGCTTTGGAGTCGGGTCCGACCACAGTGCTTTAGTGCCCAGGATTCACTTCCATAAGTGAGAATAGGAACGTATGTCGATTATGTATATTATAATTATATACATTTGTTTAGTCAAATAAATTTATTATTATTTAACTATGAGATTAAATTATTTTATATTTATTTATTTATCATTTTACAAATAAAAATTTGTCTTCAATATTTTTAAATTGAAAGATAAATTTAATTTATTAATGTGCATGAATATTGTATGAAGGCTATGTATACTAAGATACATTTGTAAATGATGTATTTTTTTTATCTCTGTATAGATTCTGTGGATACTCATTTAATTAAGTAAATTAGTTAGAAGGAAAAAGATAGTAACGAGGACTTGCCTGCATTCATTTCATATGAGTATTAATAATATGGAGGAAATGCTATTCATTACTGGTGATATAGGATTTGAAACCCGTAATTTTGCACATAATACTCCATGATGTCAGATAGAATTACTTACATTATGATTACTCACTTCGATTTATTATTTTTTACTTATTTATTTGTAAGTAAACTGTCAGTCAACAATAACTGCATATTATATATAGATAATAAAATAAATAATATAATTTTAATTTATTAATACAAACTACAGGGAATAGAAGCACACGGAACCTAATCTTCACATTGAGAGAGAATTCCAAGAAGATAATAGAGAAGGATAAAGAAGTCAATACCTGCTTCGTGGACTTAATTAAAGCATTTGGTAGATTCAAAAAGCAAGACCTAATAAATGGATTAGGGGACAAGGAATTGGAATGGGTCTAAGAAAAGCAATTTTAAGTCTGTATAGGGAACAGAGGAATGTCGTCAGGACATGCAATCATACGTCAAAGGAATTCCTGACCACTCAAGGTATTAGACAGGGGTGCAGTCTCAGTCCATTGCTTTTCATCATAGTTAGTATATACTATGTTAAATAATTGTACTTAGCTACTAAATTGACAAGATCACAGATTCTTGGTAAGGGATAAGCCTCGAGTAAAAGTAAAACGATTTATCGTCTGTGAGCAATCACAAATTTATCTCCTGAAATCAAACCAATCGCAATAAAATCACGCAAACATTCCGCCTCTGATACGGAATATATTAAAAATGAAATTAGTAAATTACTGTCTGATGACATAATTGAACCAAGTTATTCTCCTTGGCGTGCTCAAGTTGTGTCCATTCAAACTGAACATCACCGCAAGAGAATGGTAGTAGATTACTCACAGACGATAAATCGTTTAACTTTTACTTGATGAAGAATCTGTGATCTTGTCAATTTAGTAGCTAAGTACAATTATTTCAGTACGATCGATCTTCGAAGTGCTTATCACCAGATTCCTATTAACAAAAAGGATAGAATTTACACTGCATTTTAAGCCTTAGGGCAATTATATCAATTTAAAAGAATTCCATTCGGTGTAACTAATGGTGTAGCAGCATTTCAAAGAGCAATGGACTCTATTATCGATAGTGAGAATTTGAGTGGAATATTTACGTTGGATGACGTGACAGTAACACAAATTGAACATGATGAAAACCTAAGGAAATTTTTAAATGTAGCAAAAAAATATAGTCTCGTAATTAATAATGAAAAATCAAAATTTTCAATTCGACTCTTAGGACATCTAATATAAAATAATACAATCAAACCTGATCCTAATAGACTTAAATCACCTCTAGACATGTTACCTCCAAATAATGCGGATTCTCTTCAAAGAAATATTGGTTTATTTGCACATTATTCAAAATGGATATCACGATTTTCAGAAAAATAAGGCCTCTAATAAAACAGCAAACAATTCCCCTTATCTAAAGAAAGTTTAGAAATGTTCGAAAACTTGAAAAATGATGTTGCTAACAACATTGTTGCTCCTATTGATGAAAACTGTCCATTCTTAGTCGAAACAGACTCATCTGACAACGCCATTGGAGCCACTATATCACAGAATGACAAACCTGTTGCATTTTTTACTAGATCGTTATCTCGAAGCGAGAAGAGACATTCGTCTGTTGAAAAGGAGGCATATGCAATTGTCGAGGCAATTAAGAAATGGCGACATAATCTCATGGGCAAACATTTCACTCTTATGACAGACCAAATCCGTAGCTTTTATGTTCGATTAAAAATTTCATAAAAAACAAAGAATGACAAAATTTTGCGATGGCGTCTTGAACTTTCCACTTTTAAATTCGACATAATCTATATACCAGGAAAATTCAATGCAGCTGCTGATGCATTATCAAGATTTTGTAATGCTACTAGTACACTCACTAGACTTATAAATATACATCAAACACTTTGCCATCCAGGGGTTACTAGAATGTATCACTGGGTTAGGAGCAAGAACCTCCCGTATTCCTTAGAATTACGTTTTCCTTATTTCCGTAGAGAAGAAATAAGGCAAATAACTAAAAACTGTTGCGTTTGTCAGGCAGTAAAACCAAAGTTCTATAAAATTGAAGGAGCACTAATCAAGGCTACACAACCCTTTGAAAGCTTAAGCTTGGATTTTAAAGGACCTCTTCCTTCTACTACTCGCAATAAATATTTTTTAACAATAGTTTATGAATTTTCAAGATTTCCTTTCACTTTTCCTTGTCCAGATAAGACTTCATCAACTAATATTAAGCATCTAAATTATTTATTCAACCTTTTTGGCATTCCGTTATATATTCATTCAGACCGTGGAACTTTCTTAATTTCTCGAGAATTGAAATCATTCCTGGATTACTGTATATCTTATTCATTACATCCTTTCTACGGGCTATAGTTTATTGACGATGAAACAACTAAAATTTAACAAGAACGTTATTCTTTACCCACATTCGGCCAAAATTTACGATTTACCTCTTTGGAGTTGTCAGTCACTGAACCTCGTTGGCAACTTAATCAGTTGATAGAACCTTCCTCAGCCAGTGATTATCATAAATTCAAAGAGAGGTTGATTTCATTATAATGGATTTTGTTGGTAAGCAGTGTATTTGTTCTGCTTGTCATTTTAGTATAACTGCCCTGGAAATGTAATTAGATCGGCAAAGAGCGATTTATGTGGATGAAAATGTTCTGGATGGTGGTCAAAAAATTGCTCTTAAGTAGGGAGAACTGTTTATTGAAGAGCTAAGTTTAGTTTAGTGGGTTAGGTTTTTTATTTTCTTAGAATATTTTGCTGAAATTTAGTAACTTTTGTTGTTGACATCTTGAATCAGTTGATATCAGACCAATAAAAGGTACAGAACTTGTAATGGCCTATGATAGGTTAGTATAATTTACTATATACTACAGTAGAATTTAGTCCATCCTGTTGTTGGTTCATTAATTTTTTAAAAAATGAGAATTAAACTCTTTTTTATGGAAGTTATGGTTAATAATCTATCAGTCATCTGATAAGCAACCATTGTGTGAATTATTGAGAGTATTTAGTTGTTTCATTTCTAATTTCAGGATAATTAGTAAAAGCCTGGTTACACTTAACTTGTTCATCAATCCTCACTCAAAGGTGTAGCTATATGTTCTATGTTCCATCTCACCTTAATAGATTGATTTACCTATCATTAAGTGATTTAGTGATGTAAAGGAAAGTGTAATGACTTTAAACAGCTCAGTTTCTATTGTTTTACATTTATCATATAATAACAATTGACTTGCCCTTGGTGTTGAAGGTGTATTGATTGGCATTATTCTTTTTATTACTATTATATGATTATTTTGTAAAAAAAATCTATTTATCGGTCTGAGTCGAGGGGATGTGGTTGACATCATATTCTTGTTTGATCTTTTGTGAAAAAAATATATTCCAGCAGCCAATGAACAGCAGAGTTTTAAAACAAAGAACTAAATATGTATTTTTAAAAATTAGTTTTCCATGTTATTAGAAACTTTTATAAGTTATTATTATACAGATAATGCACAGTGAATATTCTTTTTTTTTTCAAATACTATCATAGTTTTATTATTTTTTTTTCAAAATAATGATTGATTATTTCATTTTCACTAATGATATACTTAAATAAAATTGAAATTGTCAATCTAAAATTCAATAAGACTTATACTATGAAAGCCAATTAAAAAATATTTATTTTAATTTTTTTTTAGTTGTTATAATTTTTAAACATTTTTATTTGAAAAGAAAAGATAGGTCCAGGACCGGAACTCGAACCCGGGTCTCCCATGTATCCGCCAGGTACCAAGTACTCATCCAACTGAGCCATCCTGGTTCGACTCTCGGTCAGTTACATCCTTTCTCTTCACTGATCCCATATCCTTGTGTACTCGCAATTTGCGATGAATATTATGATATGTATGTATAATATATGTGATAATATATGATGTAAAATATATATGATATCCTATATATGAGTCCTGGTCATGGTCATATCTTTTATTTTCAAATAGAAATGTTTAATTAAAAAATAATTTGTTAGTGTAATTGTATTAAAATTGAAATTTAATAAATACTAATTGCTAATATGTACCAATCATTATATTTACTTGTTGTATTATTTTAGTATAGTTGTAAATTTCATTATATAAAGTGTTAAAAAAAAATATTAAAAAAATAAATATTACTTAACAAATAAGCAACTGTGCCAATATTAGTGTAGAATTAATTCATTGAATTGTTGAAAGGAATTTTGAATTTTATAGTACTTAGCCTTGAAAACCTTGAATTTGGATACAATATCAGAGAATGGCACTTCACTTCATTTATTGTTTTATAAGATTTGTTTTATATTCAGTTTCCATTTAATAATTAGATTATTTAGTTTTCCAATTGCACAAGATTTACTTAAGATCACAAATTATATATTTTTCATGTATCTTTTTTTAATTTCTCAGATAACACTGGAATTTATATAAAAGAGGAAATAAACGATGAGGCTGAGATTACTGGTAAGTTGTGCCCTTTGAGATCTGTGAACTTAAGATATGGTGAGGATTCCGAACTTCATGTCCGATTTGTGTTTTCATATTAAATTTATTCAAAATTCTTAAAATGTTACAAGTTGTTTATTGTTTCTATTTCAACCATTTATTTCTTGCAATAGATTTTCATTTTTTTAAATATTTTATTTGAAAAGATAAGATATGGCCAGGACCGGGACTCGAACCCGGGTTTTTCACCTATCCGTGGTGACGCCTCAACCATCTCGGTCACTCTGGCATGTTTCTCGGCCAACCCCATGAATTCTTTTCACAGATCCTACATCTCCTCATTTTCATTTTCATGAGCAAATTATTTTGGTTGCTCAAGATATAATTATATTCCCAAAGTATCATCTTGAGTTGATATAACTAATTAAATTAATTTCTTTTAACATAACAAATTAAAAATGCTTTCTTCATATTTTTATGCTTAAAATACGATTTTGATGGATGGATCCGATTATGTGATACAAGGAACACAGATGATTATCTAAGATAAAGTTGACATACATCTATTTCGCTAACCATTAACCACTTATTTTACAAAGTACTAACTTCATTCCATATGGGTTAATAATTAGATTATTTAGTTTTCCAATTGCACAAGATTTACTTATGATCACAAATTATATATTTTTCATGCATCTTTTTTTAATTTCTCATTATTTCCTTAACTTGAACATTTTTATTACCTTGTATAAAAACAAAGAAAGCAATTTTGTGGTGGTGTTCTTAAATAAAACAGAAAAAAATTTAAATGTATACTTTTTACTGCTTTGTTTTTTAATAACAAAGAAGTGGAATAATTAACTAGGATCATTGGCTTTCATTTAATAACAGGAAATCATAGTTTTATTAAAAATAGGAATTTGGAAAAATAAATGAAAGTTTTAAAACTTTGTTATTCTTTTATTTTATTTTTTAAATATTTTGTTTTATTTTATTATAAAATATGTACATTTTTTAAAACATTGGTGGAATAATCCCTTACAATGAAAATGAGTTCACATTACAACGGTTACTGATTAATATGTTTTTGTTGTTGGTAAAATTTAAAAAACCAACAGAAAAGAGAGTACATAGGATTTACTTAAGACAATATTTATGTATAACATAATACAAAATGCATATTATTTATAATAGTATGTGTTTTGTTCGTTTGTGTCTGTATTTTGGTGTTGTTGTTTTTGTATAATTTCCTATTTCTTGTTTGAGTGTGTTGTCTGAAAGTTGGCATGAGATGAAGAATCTGAGGGTTTGTTGGTGTATGAATTTTTGTATTGTTGGGATGTCCAGTTCTTTGTGCATTGTGGTGATTTTAGTATATATTGGAGTTTTTTATGATTCTTAGACATTTGTTTTGGAAGATCTGTATTTTATTAATGTGTGTTTTGCTAGTTAACTCCAGACTGGGCATGCGTAAGTTATCATGGGTCTAATGACTCCCTTATATAATATTTTCTTATTTTTTTCAGATAATTTTGACTTTTTGTTAAAGTATGGATACATTTTGTATAATATTCTGCGGGCGCTATTCAGTTTATTATTGATATGATTGTTGAATAGTAGTTTGCGGTCTAAAGAAATTCCTAAATATTTAATATGGTTTGATATAGGTATTGAGATATTGTTAAGTAGTATGGTAGAGGGGAGTATAGGTCTTCGTTTTGTGAAAATTATAGCTTCGGTTTTGTCAGTATTTGTATTGAGTCCCCATTTTTTCAGATATTTGTTAATTTTGCAAAATGCTTCCTGTAGTCTTTTAATTATTGCAGTTATCTTATAGGATGATGACAGTATTGCTGTGTCATCAGCGAACAGTGCGATATCTACATTATTGATTTTTGGGATGTCATTAATAAACAAATCAAATAATATAGGGCTGAGACTGGAACCTTGCGGTAGACCTGCGTTTGTGTATCTATTTGTTGAGTGGCTATTGTTTGATGAAATAAAGAATGTTCTGTTAGTTAAGAATGAGTATATTGTTAGAATTAAGTATCTTGGGATATTGTATTGTATTAATTTGTAGATGAGGAATTGAGGAGAAATCCTGTCGAATGCTTTTTCTATGTCAATGAGGATCATGCCTGTATGTTTTCTTAGGTTGAAATTTTTAGTGATTATGTCAACCACTCTCGCCAATTGACCGGTTGTAGAGTGAAAGTGCCGAAAGCCAAATTGTTCATTTATTAATATATTGCTATCAGTTATGTGCTGGACCAGTCGGTATTTTATTATTTTTTCGTAAAGTTTAGAGAGGATGTTTAGTAAGCTAATGGGTCTGTAATTGGATGTAATTTCAGGGTCTTTATGTGGTTTGGGAATGGCTATCACTTTTCCTCTTTTCCAAATATTCGGGAAATAATTTAATCTGAGGCAGGTATTGAAGATTTTGGTAATATGTATTATCGTTTTCTTGGAGAGGTGTTTTATTAATACTGCTGGAATATTATCAGGTCCGGGTGATTTGCTAATGTTTAAGGTTTTAATTAATTTTGCGATTTCTCGGTGAGAGGTATGTTTAAAGTTGTTTTGTTCAGGTCTGGTTGTTCTAGAATAGTTTACAGTTTTTATCACTTTTTTTTTTATGATATGTTGTGGTTAAGCTGTTTGATGAGTTTTGGATATTCTCAAAATGATCAGCAATCCGTGAGAGTTTTTCTTTTGTATCAAATATATATTTATTATTATCTATTTTTAGTGGGGGAATGTTCGGTTTGGTTTTCGTAAAAATCTTGTGGATTTTCCAGAAGGGTTTATCTTCAGTTTTAACTGATTTCAAAGTTGTAGCCCAATTAGAGTTTCTCCATTGGTTCAGTTTGAGACGAATTAGATCTGTTAGATCTGGTGAATGTTTTTATTATATTTTTAGGATGGGTTTGTGCTCTACGCCTATATTTGTTTCTTAATTTTATCAAATGTTTTATATATTTGGGGAATTTATCTTCGTGGGTAGCTGCGTAGCTTTTGGGAATTGCTAGATGGGCTGATCTTTTGATTATAGATGTTAAATTTTTTATGGCAGTTTCTATTTCATCCGGATTTGAGATTATAGGTTTAATGTCTAAAGAGTTATCTAAGTGTTTTTTTGAAATGGAGCCAGTTTGCGACTTTGTAATTGTATTTGGCGATAGGTGTTTGGGTTATAGGTTTTAATTTTATCCTATACAAAACCGGGTTGTGATCGGAACTTAATGCTGGTAAAGAAATTAGCCTAGAAATCGCACTGAAGGATTTTGTCACTAGTAAATCTAGTGTGCTAGGTCTTGACTTTCCGTTGGTAGGGAAATAAGTGGGTGATCTTGGATATACTATTTGGAGTTTAAAGTGGGTAGCTGATTATAATTATTTAAGTTTAAGTTTATAGCAACGGCTTGAAGGTATTTTAAGGTTGGTATTGGACAGTATGCGTGTTTCAGTAATTTATGGATGATCAACATAACTCCGCCTCCATAATGATTACAATCAGATCTGTAAACTTTATAATTTGGGATAGATATTTTGTCTATTTCGGTTATATGGGTTTCTGTAACTGATAATATGTGGGGGTTATTAGAAGAAATAAATTCTTTTAATTCTAATAACTTATTTTTTATGGATCGAGCATTCCAGGTTAAGCAATTTATGTAGTCAATGGTCATGGAGTTTATATTGTTTCATTCCATTTTTATGGTAAACATTTGTTTTTAATCTCAAAAGCAATTGAAAATTTATCGAATATTTTAAAATAAGTATGTAGAATAAATAGCTTGGCATTATTGAAGTGATAACAGAGCGAGATAAGAGGATTTGTTTACTACTCAAGTAGTTTCTGTAGTGACAGGTTATGAATATGTTGTATGAAATGATATTTGGTTCTATATTGTTACATATTAATATTACTGGAGTTTTATTGGTATGTAAATTGCTAAATATTATGTTTATGAATATTGTGAGTAAGATAAATACAATAAATATTTTACTTGTTTGGTGAATAAGTTGTTTGGATATGTTGCAATAACTCTTCATTTAGTCAAGTAGAGATAATATTCCTTCAAATAAAATGAAAAATTTGCTTCTTCCATTTTTGCTAAAATATTTTTTATATTCTTAAATATTTCTCTCATTTTCAGAGAGCTGAACATAGTTTTGGCTTCGTTGATCATATCCATTATAGAGGGTTCCTTGTCCTGTGGAGTAAATGAATTCGAAGGCCAATTTGATAGAGGTTTAGGGAGTTGTGGGAAATCTTCTCTTTTTGAATTGTAATTTCTTATGCTTGAAATAGTTTTTCTGGGTGGATTTTTACTTAGCTTAATGTTAAGTGTTTTTTCATAGACTGGGCATTCTTTTGAATTTGACTGGTGGGCTTCTTCACAATTAGCACATTTTGGGGGAAAGTTATCAATATTTATATTTAGGCAATCTTTGGTTTTGTGAGATTCTGAGCATCTCATGCATTTTGGTTTTTTATTGCAGTTAACAGCGATGTAATTATACGATTGACAATTATAGCATTGAATTAATGCTCTGTTGGGATTGTATTTCTCCCATTTAATTATGCAGCTGCATACTGTTTTTATGTGGGTCATAATTTGTACCTGGGTTTGATCTTGTAGTGTGATTATCCAAGCTGGTAGTTTGACTGGGGTTTCTTCTTTCTTCTTAATCATTTGTATTAAGTATGGCTAATCCTTCGGAAACTCTCACTTTATAAATCCCCTTCCCCAGTAGTCTTTCCGGTCTCACCTGATGAACTGAACACCCATTTTTTGTCTTTCTCTTCTAACTCACGATATACTTCTCCTACTTTCCCATTAGCACCATCATTCAACCACAACAACTTTTATTTCTCCGACATTTCACCCACTGAGCTTCTTTCCTCCCTATTGAAATCCCACTCCAATTCCATCGGTTCTGGCGGCATTCCCGTCAAACTGTTAAAAACATGCATCCCCGAAATTCTACCTGCCCTTCTTTATATTTACAATTTTTCCCTACAAAATGCAGTTTTCCCTTCCTCCTGGAAAAAAGTAATAGTCCATCCTATTAACAAATCACCCAATCCATCAAACCCAAATGATTTCCGGCCTATTTCTATACTCTCTAACCTTTCCAAACCCCTCGAAAGAATAGTTCAATCCCAAATGTCAAATTTCCTGGAACAGTCCCAACTCCTTGATCCACTTTAATCAGGCTTCCGTCCTGGCCTTTCCACACAATCTGCCCTCGTTAAAATCACCACTGACATACATACTGCTATGGACGAAAAAAAACTGACAGTACTAATTCTACTTGACTTTTCAAAAGCGTTCGATTCACTGAACCATTCCATCCTCTTCTCTAAACTAAAATCTCTTTCATTTTCCAACAGTTCCATACTCTGGGTCCAAGCTTTCCTCTCGGATAGGACTCAAGCAGTCTCCATCCCTAATCAACCCCTATCCTCTTTCCTACCGCTGAACACAGGAGTGGCACAGGGTTCTAGTATTTCCCCGCTCCTTTTCAACTGTTACATTAATGACCTTCCCAAATCAATCCTTCACTGTTCCCACCATTTGTATGCCGACGATTCCCAGATCTATTTGTCCTTTCCTCCGTCTGAGATAATAGCAGCATTTGCCAACATTCAAGGGGACCTAGATAGGATAAGTGCCTGGGCAAACTTGAATAAACTGTCTATAGTCTCCTATAATTCAAATCCTCTATCCAATCCCAAGGCACAAGATCTCGTCCTTCCGATCTTTATATCCGTTCCCTTAGAACCAAAACTTTTGAGCGTTCCTTTCTCGCCCGTTCTATCTCTCTTTGGAACTCACTCCCACCCGATATCCGTCATGCGTCTTCTTTAACCTCATTTAAATCTAAAGTTTTCCAACATCTTCTAAATTCCCAATCAGGTGCTTTATAACCAATAAATAATTGATAGATATTTTCAACTTTATTGATTGATGAACTACTGTAAATATTCCTCACTCACAATGAAATCATTTTTTTAATTTTTATTTCTGTTACCAGATGCTATCATGTATTTACTGTTTTTTTTTTCCTTAAGCCTAGTTCTTTTTATTGTAAATTTGTCTGTTTTTTTTATTTTTATTTTTGCATCACTTTAATAAATAACGCTAAACATACCTGTTTAGTTATTTACTTTCAGGATATTTTGTAAATAAGTTTTTACTCAGTTGTAGGCCTTTGGCCAGATAAATATTTTCTTAATTATGTTCATCTCTGTTATTCTAAACGGACCTGGTCCCAGAATAAAATTATTTTTCTATTTCTATTTCTATTTCTATTATTTTACTTACTTTCAAACCTTTAGAAATTAAATCTTGTTTTATGTAATCTATTTCTATGTTAGAGGGAACACCTTTTAGGACCATTTTTGGTTGAATTTCATTCTTAGGTGTGTAAGTATGAAATTCATATTCTTTTTTTGTTAATTCTTCTCTTAATATTTTAAAATCTGTTGAATTATATGTAATAAAGATTGTTTTATTTCTTTTATATTTGATGTTAATTTCTCCAGTTAGGTTTTTCATTAGGTCTTTATAATTATCCAATGTTTGGTGTACTATGATTGGAGGGTACGATTTGACTTAATTGCTTTGGATTGATTCACACGTTGATTCAGCTAGGTCTTCATCATCTGATAATAAAGAATAGCTATTGCTTACTGGGACAGTATAATTGTTAACGACTTTTCTTTTTTTTTTTAAGCACTTTTTGGGTCCATATTTTGTTTCGCACTGACCCCTGAGGGCCCCGCGGTTATGTTATGTAGATCTTGTACACTAATTTTCACTAGTTAACACTGAGTATTATATTTATATTAACTGTTGATTATTAGTAAGGTTATTTATTCACGTAAGCGCACGTTAAACACTTATCCACTGTAAAGGTCAGAGGACAACGCCTGATTCTTTTATTTTATTTTTTCAATGGCTACCTTGTGCTTAGTGGATTTCAGTTAAAGCTTGGAAACCGGCTTAATGTTCGTCAAGTTCAGGCATAATTCTCCTTTGAGGTAAACGTCCAAGTTATTTTTTTCTTTGTGAGGAGCTGGACAGCAGAACTAATTCCTTTTTCAATGAAATGGATAAGGGAATGGTTTAGTTTTTCTCCACAATTGTGGATGAGTATCCATAACCTTTGTCCAAGCTAACTTCATAATCTCTCTGGTTTGAAATGATTTTTGTCTTGCAGATATATACTAGAAATCCTGTGTGAAAAGAATTCTCAAGCTTATCCACAGCTCCAATTGCTCAAACAAGAATGGATCTACAATATGCCAGCGGTCTGGTACCAAAAAAGGGCTTTATAAATTAAAGAGATCTGTATTTTTGATATGTTGAAAGGGTATGTCTGAGTTCTGAGCTACTCTCCTTGGTCATTTTTTCCAAATACAGGCAAGCGGCCAGGTGTTTGAGGATCGCAAAAAGTCGAAGAGAGTTGCACTTTTGATATGTTGTAAGGGCATGTCTGAGTAGGTAAATCCAAGTTTCAACCGAATTTGGTGGTCGAAAACTTTTGGTGGTCTATAAACCTCGGGGAGACTGGGCGGCTCCCTCCTGCATCGTAGTGCCTACTAGTACTACCATTATTTTTTGTATAGGTACTTTACCAGTAAATATTTATACTTCACAATAAACAAGCTGTTTTAGATCAATTCTTCTTTCCCTGATTCTCGTTTTTTTATTAACAAGAGAAATATAAAAACTACAGGCCTCGTTATGTGTTTAAATTAAAGCCAATTAAATTTACTACAACTCCATTTCACTTTACTTTCATCATATTATCACTCCTTCGGCTGGTGTTCCTCACGAAAGTCGGCCAAAACTTAAAATTTGGACTTTTTGAAAAAAAAAGACCAATTTTCAAAAGGTTGTAAATCAGAATCTATTGCACCTACAGGCCTTGGTCTGTGCTTAAATTAAAGCTAATTAAATTTACTACCTTGACTTTTATCGTAGAATCACTCCTTCGGCTGGTATGGAAGAAGGGGCTCGTAATAATAATTCACTAACCTTCTATCCGAGCGAATTTGTCGGTTGTGAATTCAATAAAAAAAAACCTGATAGCTTAATTGGGTGAAAATTTCCATAAATACATATAATTGAAGCTATAAAAGGAAAGAAAAGAAATTCATCAAGTAAATACAAATAAAAACATACAAAAATGAGTTAATATTGATGATAATTGTTGACCTATGATAATTTATGTTGAAGAAATTGGTCCGGGTAGAGGTCACTGAATGAAATTATCAAGTAATTTCAGAAGATCTTTATTGATAGCCAACGTTTCGACCTACGCTGTAGGTCTTCTTCAGGGCTATATGCAAAATACAGACAATTTAAGAAAACGGTACAAATATATTAAAACATTTTAAATATAGATAAACTAAAAGAAGGTGAATACAGGCAAAAAAAAAAAAAAGAAATTGATGAAGATGTACAGTAAGGTAATTATGAAGGTTAAAATGTAGAAAATAATAATTTTTTTTTTTTTTTTATTATTTTATTGAGTTGTACAACTGTAATACATATATCTAGTACAATTGCTATGAGAGAAAATAATACATGATAGGACATGTAGAGGTACTACCCACTGGCAGCACTCTAATAAAGTTCTATAATAGAAGGTCCCGAGGCCATCTTCTCTTCAGACGCCTAGGAGGATTGTCCGGGATGGAATTGGATGCAAGGATGGAAACTAGTGGGTTTGGATGGGTTTGAAGTTTATTGTGGAATGATAGGTATCTGGAATGGGCTAAATCGGTAACATATGGAACGTTAAGGTCATAAAATAATTATAAAACAGAAAATGTTGACAGTTAAAAAATTAAGGTATTACAGATAAAAAATAAAAACTGAATATACAATAGGAATGTGAAATGAAATATACATATAAATATAAACGTATAAATGTAAAATATACATATAAATATAAACATACCTACTTTTATACAATTGATATTTTACACTTATATAAACTCTCTTCTTACATTCTCTTATGCAATTAATATTCTTTACACTAGTATAAAGTATTTTCTACCTATCAATATTAATACTGTATTTTCTAAAATATTTTTTATTTTCATTTTTATTTTATTTTATAGTCTGTTGGGGTAAGATTGGCCCTTTAAGGGTAACATTGGCCCAAAGTTAGAAAAAGTTTTGCTGTGCTGTATTGTAATCATGTGATGTGTTATCGACCTAGTTTACCCATTACTGGATAGGTAGCACCACTGGCCCACCTGTTAATGAAGTGGGAGATTAGTTCCATATCTCACCACCACTCCAGTGTTGCTCCATCTTTACTGTGAGAAAGTAGTGAAATTTGTTGTCTCCCAACTTTTACTTGTGAACGCTAATTCTTGAAGAGCTACTAGCAGGTAAGTGTATAATAATATTATATATTCAATTGTTTCAAGTATTTTTGGTGTAATAATGTTGTTACCTGTGTTATATACAAAATAATTCGATTTTACTATTTCATGACATCTTTGGCCCAGAGTTGGGGTAACTTTGGCCCAAGATGGTGACTGGGCCAAAGTTACCCCAAGACTCATATTTTCGATATAATACTTGAGTTGTATTTTATAACCTGTTTCTTATACAAAACCACTCAAAATATTTTTGTTACTATTGTAAGCACTATTTTTTGTATTTTTTTTTTGCAGGAAAAATGCCGAGAAATCGGATAAAACCTCTTGGAACAAGAAATTACGCCAATTACAAACCAGAAGTGTTAGAGGAGTGTTTAGAGGCTATTAGATCAGGTGACTTAACCCAAAGAGCTGCAGAAAAAAGGTATAATATACCTAGATCTACAATAAAGAACAAACTTAAAGGGACTCATACAAAAAATGTAGGCCGTGCAAGAATCTTTAGTGATGAAGAGGAGCACGTTTTCGAACAACATTTAATAAAAATGTCAGACTATGGGTTCCCTGTAGTTGAAATGGATTTTCGTTATGCAGTCAAAAGCTATTTGGACAAAAAAGGTGTCCACATTTGTCAGTTCAAAAACAATCTCCCTGGCTATGAATGGACAAAAGCCTTCTTAAAAAGACATGAGAATCTGACTCGTAGGATAAGTTCCAATATCAAAAAGGTCAGAGCCGAAGTAGATGCTTCTCTCATCGAAAATTACATTGATAACCTCACAGAAGAGGTTAAAGATGTTCCCCCAAATAATATATTCAATTACGATGAGACGAACCTTACGGACGACCCTGGGAACAAAAAGGTTATCTGTAAGAGAGGAGCAAAATACGTGGAAAACATTTGCAATTTCAGTAAAAGTGCAACATCAATAATGATGGCTGGAAATGCTGCAGGCGACCTCTTGTCCCCATATGTTGTCTATAGAGCTGAGCACTTGTGGTCCACATGGACTGAGAATGGTCCTGAAGGAACTCGATATAACCGCTCTAAAAGTGGGTGGTTCGATGCAGTATGCTTCGAAGATTGGTTTCAGTCAACATTGTTACCGGGTGTTAAAAATCTAGATGGTCCTAAAGTTATCATTGGAGATAACTTATCCTCTCACATCAGTTTGCATGTGCTTAAGCTCTGTGAAGAGAACAATATAAGGTTCGTTTGCCTCCCTCCGAATTCAACACATCTAACACAACCATTAGACGTTGCCTTCTTTGGACCAATGAAAAGATCGTGGCGTGACATCCTCCGCAAGTGGAAAGAGTCAGAGTCAGGATCAAAATTTGCAACGATCCCTAAAGATTTGTTTCCACGATTGCTAAAAGAGCTATTGGCAAGTTTGGAAGAAAAGCCAAAAGACAATTTGACAATTTGACTGGATTTGCCAAATGTGGAATTCATCCCTTAAACAAGCAAAGACTACTAGACCGTCTTCCAGAAAACCAGCCCGTGGATAAAGACTCTATAGGAGAAGCTTTTATGGAACAGTTGGAGAAGAAAAGAGCTGAGTTTGTAAATAAAGACGGCCCGAGAAGAAGGAAGAAAAAATTGCAAGTACCTGCTGGCAAGAGTATTGCATTTGAAGAGGTTGAAGCAGCCCTCTCAGAAGCAGCAAACAAACCTTCTACCAGTGCGTCAAAGAAAACACAAGTTTCCAAGAAGAAAAACAAAAAAAAGCAAAACTCTTCTTCCGATGAAGATGACGTTGAGATGGTGTTAGAGTCTGATGGGCAAAGTGAAACATTTTCCGATCTGGAAGAAATATTACAGGAAGTAGCAGGCATATCTGTTCACAGGTCTAATGATGAAGAAACACCAGTTGCGTTGAAATCTGAAGACTTTGCCATTGGTAACTTTGTAGTGGTTAAGTATGATGGACAGAAATACCCTGGCAAAATTATTAGTTTATCTGAAGAAGGACCTATAGTTGAATGCATGGAAAAACGACTCAAGTTTTGGCGCTGGCCAGAAAAACAAGATTGCCTGACTTACGACTGGGTGGATGTTTGTCAGAAGATCAATCCTCCAAAAGCAGCTTCAAAGAGGAATCAGTTCCATGTGCCAGAACTGGACAACTAATATGTATTATGTAAACTGATATCTTTTTTTATACAATACAATTTTTTTCAATAAAATGAAGTCCGTTTCATTTATTCCCATTTCTCATCATTTCATGGATGGTTTTGAAGTAAAAGCAGGTAAGACAACAAACTAATATGTCTAGTGGTAATTTTATCTTGTCTAACTTTAGCCCAACCAATAATAAACATAGGTTTTATATGGTTTAAAAGTATGGGACAAAGTTTCCCCAATTCAAGGCAACTTTGGCCCAAACATTAAAAAAATTCAGTATAATATTGCAAAATGATTGAGGGGTCTCAATATGGTTTTAATTTAATGATATAATGTTTGCTGCTTACACATTAAGATACATTGAAAATTAATATAATCAATGTCAAAAGATATGGAGCTGATAAAACCATAACAAAGCTTTAGATTTGGGCCAATCTTACCCCAGATTTTTATAATTTTAAAATTTTTATTTCTTTTCTTTTTTTTTTTTTTTTTTATTATCTTTTAATTTTTAGTGCGTAATTCTTATCAGTTTCTAATTTACCCATATCATTTCACATTCCTATTGTATATTCAGTTTTTATTTTTTATCTGTAATACCTTAATTTTTTAACTGTCAACACTTTCTGTTTTATTATTATTTTCTTCATGTTTTATTATTATTTTCTACATTTTAACCTTCATAATTACCTTACTGTACATCTTTATAAATTTTTTTTTTGCCTGTATTCACCTTCTTTTAGTTTATCTATATTTAAAATGTTTTAATATATTTGTACCGTTTTCTTAAATTGTCTGTATTTTGCAAATAGCCCTGAAGAAGACCTACAGCGTAGGTCGAAACGTTGGCTATCAATAAAGATCTTCTGAAATTACTTGATAATTTCATTCAGTGACCTCTACCCGGACCAATTTCTTCAACAAAAATGAGTTAATGATAAATATATAATGTAAAAATAGAAAAAGAGCAATTATAAAAATTATTAATGTGCACAACTAAACCTAAGAAAATAAAAAGAAAGTTATTTAAAACTAAATAAAAAAGTTATGAAAAAAAAGAAAATGCATTAAGCTGTTATCTACAATTATTTACATAAAAAATGAAATTAACTTATTTACTAAAGAGAGATGAGTCTTATAACAAAAAATATTACTGGTCTAAGAATTAATGAAAAACTTAGAAATGAACTGAGTTCTTGAAAAGTGTTGAGTTCTTGATAGCGATGACTTGATGATTCAAAATGATGATGAGTAGAAAAATTAAATATCTCTTACCGGTAAGTCCAAAGTTTGATGAAAATAGCATGAAGTTTTACTGATGAAATTTGACAAATTCAAGATGAAGAAGATGAGAGAGTGGCTACAAAATCAAGTGTAGAGTAGCAAGAAACCTCACAGAACAACTGTCTTGAGATTGATCTTGTTTTGTTTTTTCAAACATTACACTTACTATTAAAACATATGTTTTTAAAATTACTCCATTAATTCTTTTGTTTCCTTTTAATAAATTTTATTATTATTAGAATTGTATAACAAACAAAAAACATCTGGCTTTTAATGGAATAAAATATTCGTTTGGAAATAAAATAAAAAATAGCTATTGATACCCGACAGCTAGTGTTCCTCACGAAAGTCGGCCAAAACTTAAAATTTTGACTTTTTGGAAAAAATTTCAAAGACCAATTTTCAAAGGGGCATAAACTATTAAACCTACAGAGCTGTGGTAGGATTTAAATTATAGCAAATTTAATATACTTAAAAAATGGTTACTCAAATTTTTTTCAAAAATGCACAGATTAGGAGAGATACAGGCCAAAAATTGAAATAACTCCAAAAATTTCAAGGTTTTTCGGCCACCAAAAGTTTTCCCATCCGTTTTTCGGTTACAAACTTGGATTTACACTATTCAGACTTGCCCTTACAACATACCAAAAATGCAACTCTTCAATTTTTTGTGACCCTCAAACACCTGGCCGCTGGCCTAGAATCCGATCCGGAATTCGTAACTTTGTCAAATCTTCTATCTTTGATTCCAAGCTACCTGGCAACTTCTATGGTGCAGTACTGTTTTAATTTGCCCTATTAGATTTCTCATCAATCCCTCTAATTTATAGCCCCCTTATAATCCAAATCCCTCCCAGATTGGGAGCCATTGGTCTGGAACCTCTTGAAGAAGCATGTGAAAAGAAGAGATTCTCACCTCAGATGAATTCTAGTTGTCCGATTGGATATTTTTATGCGGTTTTTAAAATTGAAAATTAATAAAATTCCAGGTACTTGTGATTTAGCAGTAGCCATGGACAGGTTATCGGCTATCGCTTATAACCTGAACACGTGTAATTCTGATAACTTATCTTCTTATTTATGTTAATGGAAGTTTAATATACAAAATTTAATAATAAAATCTAATATTCGATCCCTCTAGCTACTTTCCTCTTCTTACATAAATGTTTTCCCAATACTTTCTACAACAACTCCCATTTCTATCCTTGGTAATAATAAACAAAATTAATAAGACAAAAACATTAAAAAAGGAAAGCAATTTAATAGCACGTACACAAATAACTCAAAATGAGATAAGTGATAAGAAGAGGTTTCATGGGAATCTGCTAAATCGCAAGTACAAAATTTTATAATAAATATAATCTCTCAAATTGTGAGAAATAAAATACATATCGTTATTTTTTGCAAAACGATTATTTATCAATTTCTATAATTTAATTCCATCATATATTATTCATAAACATACATGGTTATTAAGTAATCACTATTGTCCTGTTTAGTGATTCTACAATCAAACAGTTCAAATAAATACAATTTAATTAGAATATTTTATGGCAAAGGAACATTTCAACTACATTTTTAATTATGATTTAAGTTATTGCGAGTTTGAATTTGCACAAATATTAAATGACATTTTAGTTAAATATAGTTAGTTATTCTTATATCAATTGAATTCTAGCCTTTAAACTAAAGTTGATTAAAACAAATTGTATAGCTCATGCACTGGGCACTAGCTGTCTTCATCCCAGCACCCTTTTCCATTTCTTTCCTTACCTGATGTCATTCCGATTTTGTGTAACTTAGCTGTATAATCCTTTACTCCCAAAATTGAATCCTAGTAAATTTAATTTATTAAATTGATAGAAAAAATTTTGAACTTTATAAGTTAGAATTTGAATTTCATTTTCATGGCATCAAAATCTTGTGCCTTCTTTATCATTTCTACATCCATATTAATATTACCCTCAGCAATATCGAAATCTTCAACTTCATCGTAATCTAATGTACGGTATACTTTTTCTTTCAAAACGTGATTTACTTTTTCCAATTTTCATTTGCCATATGGGGCCTTACTGTGACAAGAAAGCGCATGAAGCTTTAATGGAGAGCATCCTAAATCTTCTAAAGTTTTATTAGCATCTTCAATACTTTGCTATTTTATTTGTACTGGAGTAAATTCCTCATCTGGATCTTCTTTGTCACTTCCACTGTTGTCATTTTCTTCAGTTTTTTCCCCATATAAGTTTCGACATGTTGAGCATAATTTTTGTCCTGGTTTTATGTTTATTCCTCTACCAGTTAATGATTTTGCCAAAGCCTAACTTACTAGTCTCGAGGATTTGTTGTTTATTTTATAAGGGTCAGAGCAGGTTCTTTGATGACTTTCAGAAATCTTTAAATAATAGTAAATAATAATAGTAACTGTGATGTCGACATATAGAATTTTCTTGACCCTCAATAAGGATTATACTTGGACCTAAGCAATATTAAATCTTTTAAATCATCTTTCAGTTTAGAAAATTT
Source organism: Arma custos (assembly GCA_037127475.1). Taxonomy (NCBI): domain Eukaryota; kingdom Metazoa; phylum Arthropoda; class Insecta; order Hemiptera; family Pentatomidae; genus Arma; species Arma custos. Next base: position 226,465,752 of record CM073759.1, read on the forward strand.
TTTGAGATTTCTTGTTGACATATACGTTGTTAAGTGACATGGTGTCTCAAGTAATATTCCAAAAGTATATGGATTCTAATTTTCCATTGTGATACAAGATGCAAATAAGTTGAAAATACTACTATTAGAAAAAAATACCATTAACTAAATACTACACTTGATAACTTAATTTAAAAGAACACACTCAATTCATAAAAATATGAGCATGACAAAATGTTGCACAAATTTAAAACATGACCAGCTCCACAGAAAGACTGAGAACAACTAAACACTGATGACAAATGATCTGTTTGGTGCATGTCGATGCCAGCAGTTTTCATGTCTGTGCACGCAGAGAAAACTGCTGCAGGCATACAGCTACTGCTCTTCAGCTTCCTTTGGAAGCATTATTGGTAACTACTGAACTGATTGTTATGAAATTTTAAACATAGATTCTTTATCACACCTGAACTGACATACACTATGTTTTCTATATCTCTACGCCACTAGGGGGAGCTTAAATGCAAAAATCGTACCGATAGAGCAATTGGTACCAAATTTTACACAATTTTATTGAAAATGGCATTATTTAAAAATGTACCCACAAAAAAGCCAATTGGTGTTTCATATTAATAAAATGCCCATAATCTTAGATTTTATTTGGAACCTTTTCCAGCTTCCCAGCTGTTTGGAGAAAAAAGTTACAAGCGTTTTGGTAAACCCTTGTTTTAGTTTCGGAAACCACAATAATGTCATGCAATATGAATTTTATTATTTCTTTTAATACTATGGCTATTTGAATGAATGCATTTTTTTCAAACTGTGTACTTCCATTAAACTGTGGAACAATTTCCAGGTTAAAATGTTTATTAATACCTGAAATGTTACTGTACGACAATAGCGGCATGTGGAAGGTCCTCCAGTCTCAGCCTGAACATGTGGGCGTTGAGTCTATAATGACCCCTATATGCCGCTATAATAGTTTTTAATGCTTCCCTGTCCAGATCCAGAAGAGTCTTCTCATTGAAGCTGTCAAGGAATAATTTGGAATGTTTTAATCCTTTTAGCCCGCACCAATATTGGTACGATTTGCTAAGGTAGATGGCCTTTATTCTACTCTTGGCGTAGCTGAGACTAATGCCGCATACTGGTTCGGGAGTACATGGAATGTTATCCAATCCTAACGTGGCTAGCCTATCAGCTTCTTCATTGCCTGGGATGCCCGAGTGTCCAGGAACCCACTCAATGCTAACCCTGTTATTCTCTGCCATAACTGCATAGCTGTCCCAAATAATCCGTGAGTTAGTACTGTGCCCGCTTAGTGCACCAATGGTAGCTTGACTGTCTGTGAAGAATGTTATCCTTCTAGAAGACATCTGCTCCTCCAGTAGTCACCTTGCACAGTAGTTTAAAGCAAGTAGCTCTGATTGAAATACAGAAGTATGCCTCCCTAGAGAGATCCAAGTGCCTACCCTAGGTTTATCTTTCCTCCAGAATCCTACCCCAGCACCAGTGACCGTAAGAGAGCCGTCTGTATAACAGTCAAATGAGAAAAATGAACAACAGAAAAATGAGAAAGTAGGAGATAGGAATCTATTGAGTTCATATAGCAGCCCTGGGTGCCAGACTAAATATCACATGTTTTATTAACTGTTTCTTTTTTAGTGTAATAAAATTAATTAAAATTTGGACACAGGTGGATCCAATTATGTGAAACAAGAAACAGAGTTGCTCATCTCAGATGAAGGTCAGACACACTAATTTCACTTACCTTATGATATATCCTATGAAATACAAAGTTTATTCTATTGTAGTTATTAGCTCTGAATTTGCTTGTGTATTTATTGTTGTTTTTATAGTTGATGAACCATACTATGTCAATAATGTGAAACAAGAAGAAGAGGTGCTTATCCCTGATGAAGGTGAGACACATTAATTTTGCCAAATTTTAAAAACTTATCCTTTAAAGGACAAACTTCAGTCCATATTAGTACATGATTCCAAATTTGCTTATGTATTATATTTATTGTTGTTTTTATAGTTGATGAACCATACTACGTCAATAATGTGAAACAAGAAGAAGAGGTGCTCATCCCAGATGATGGTGAGAGACATTTATTTTGCCAACCTTTATACACTTATCCTTTAAAAGGCAAACTTCATTCCATATTAGTACATGATTCCAAATTTGCTTATTTATTTGTTGTTGTTTTTATATAGTTGAAGAACTATGCATCAATCATGTGAAAGAAGAAGAGATGTTCGTCTCAGGTGAAGGTGAGAAACATTAATTTTATTAACCTTTTTATTCTTATTTACAAAATACAAACATAACACTTTATTAGTTAGTTGAGTTTCTATTTGTCTCAAGCAATTGATATCTTTTTTTGGGTGTTAGATGAGCTTCAATTTATAAATTATGAAAATGTGGTAATTTTAATTCCTTAGTTTATTTTTTATTTATTTATTCAGTTTTTTTACTATAAATGTATTCCAATACCCAAAATCATTTCCCACCATAGCTTATTATTATTGTTATTATTCTGGCACTACAACCCTCAAGTGAGTCCTGGCGTCCTCTAACATCAATCGCCATACTCTTCTATCGCTGGCTCTTGTTATCCAGCTTTTCACTCCCACTCTCTTGGCATCACCAGCTTCACAATATATCCATCTCATTCTGGGCCTACTTATCGCTCGACGTTCCCCCATCTGCTTTTTCATTAGTACCCTTGAAGTGGCAATCATTTCTATTCTGGCAAAGGTCCAAGTTTCAGAACCGTAGGTAAGTATAGGGCGGATAAGGGTTTTATACATAATTAATTTAGTTTGCCTCGAGATCAATTTACTGGAAATGATACTTCTCAATGCAAAGTTGTATTTGTTGGCGGCCACTAATCTGTTTTTAATTTCTGCCCCTCTTCTATTGTCATGAGTTACTTGCAATCCAAGGTAAGTAAATTCGGACACCTGTTTAAAGTTATATCTTCCGAATGGAACCTTTGCCCCTACTTGACTCGTTGTCTCTTTGTCTTGTCTTGTTTATATACGAAGATTAAAAATTTGATCATATGGAAATTGCCTCCTATGAATCTGCATTGATACGGGCTAATCTCTTGCTCTACAAAGGGAAGGAGTCTATCTATGGTAGTTAGCACATTAAATAATTTGTCTGCCACTGCCAGATGTAAAAGGTGATTGTTGGTTGAGATTATTGATCCATTGAGGATTGATTTCAATGTTTGATGGTTAATTTGTGACATTGATGGCTGGCATATCAAAAAAATCTTATTATATTTATAAATTACTTATTCTCTCAACAGTGCACTGTTGTAACAAAACTTTGGGCAGCTTGTAGGGCTCCATTCTTTCCATGTGCCCTAACCATCTTATCCTGATCTGCTTTATAGCACAGAGGATATCAGACTCACTATACAATTCCATTAATTCGGTATAGTTTCTAATTCTCAACTGTGCAGGGTAGCACCACTGCACCCACTGGAGGAGTTATGAAACTCAAGTATTTCCTGAAAATATTAGTCAGCCTCATATCCATCAGAAGCAATCCAAATACGTTTTTAAACATTATGGAATAGGTTTGTAAATTTCTATGTCTTTGATAGAGACGAATATAGTTGACTGGAAGATCTAATGAAGGATATAATTAGTCTGGAGGTGCAGGCAAAATAACACTAAATCAGAAAAACTTATTTATTATATATAAGTTAGCCGGTGCACCCAACGGCTTCTCTCTTCAAATCGCCCTGAAGATGACCTACACTGTAGGTCGAAACGTCGGCACATAAATATAAGTCTAGTACTTATTTAGTGTTTTTTATGACTGCACTCCCCAACTATCTCCGTTCTCCATTTTATCATCCAATCAACTATTTTCCTCTCATACATGAATTATAGAATAATTGAGTATGGAAAAGTGGAGACATATAATGGGATGTATAAAAAAAAATGACCGTTTTATCAAATTCCAGAGTTCAAAAGTCTGTAAATATTTTAATGCTATTTATTATTTACCAACACTTAATAATTCCTTGACCAGTGCACTGCGCACTGGTGTTGGTTTGAAAAAATTAGCAGTGGAGATACGACGTTGGAAAGGAAGAAGGTCTCCGGGTGACCATTAATGGATATTGATGAGGTTCTGAAGAAAGCTGTTGAGTCAAATCCGCCAACAAGTAATCGCGAACTTGACAGGAAGTGTGGTGTGTCGAAAGATACTGTTAGTCACCATCTAAATATATCGAAGGAATAATAATACAAATATTTAGTTTAAAAAACGGTCATTTTTTTTTATAAACCCTATGAGCATAGGATAGTTTATAAAAATGATTAAGAATAATAAAATGACAAAATGTGTGAACAGAAAAGTGATAAAGTAAAGAAAAATAAAAAGTAAGATACAAAATGAAAAATACACACAGAGTTATAAATGTAAAACTGGTAAGACATACAAGTATGGAAAACTAGTAATACATGTAATGGTATAAAATGTATGAAAATAATGAAAGGAAAGTTATAAAAATATTAATTCTAAGTAAGATGTAAATTTTAAATTTAGAAGAAATTAATAGAGGGTAATGTATGTAAAATTACATACATAGCATAAACAGATTTCAAATTTTAGATAGTATGTGTGGAAGGTGGTAAATATGAATACACAAATATGATTTTTATGTAGAAGGAATATATTAGAAGTAAAGATAAACAAATTCTATTATTTAAATGATGATAAATTATAGATAAATAATAATAATGGATGCTATTGCAACATGTGATGGATGCCACGAGGTGAAAGGAGAAATGGGTGTGAGGAAAAGAAAAGGAGAAGGTTGAAGGGAAGAAATAAACATAAAATGGGTACTAACCAAAATAGGAGAAGAGACTAGGCTAACTATCAACTATGTCTGGTCAACTGATTTAAAATACGTTAAAGCAACGGAAGTCTCGTCCCCACCACAGTGCGGGTGGGGGCGGTCTCTAATTAAATACCAAAATGAAGAAAGATGTAGGAAAAATGAGGACACGTAAATAATATTAATGAAATGAAAAAGATAAGGTGACATATAAGAGTAATTATGGAGAAATAGGATATAAAAAAGACATATAATGGCTCGTCATACAAATGAGAGGCCTCATCAATGTCCTCATTGTAATTATAAAACAGTAGAAATAATAAATTTAAAAAAGCATATAATGGCTCGTCATACAAGTGAGAGGCCTCATCAATGTCCCCATTGTGACTATAAAACAGTAACAGAAGATAAATTAAAAAGACATATAATGGCTCGTCATACAAATGAGAAGCCTCATCAATGTCCCCATTGTGACTATAAAACAGCAAGAGCAGAATATTTAAAAAGAAACATATAATATCTCGTCATACAAACTAGAGGCCTCATCAATGTCCTCATTGTGAGTATGATACAGTTGCAATAGGAAATTTAAAAAGGCTTAAGTTTTTTAAAAGGATTTCTTTAATGCGGTGGGTGTTGCTTTCATGGAGGCAGTGGTCAGAGAGGGTGTAGGCCACGGTGGATGATATTTTTCACAACAGAGTTTTAAGGATTGGAGGTATGAGGACCGGTTGAGAAAGGCGTGAGGTTTAATGAGTGACCAATTTTTATCTATTATGAGGAGGGCTTTATCTAAAGGTATGTTGGTGAATAAGATTTTTACATCAAAGGAGAATAATAATGAATAACCATACCAGATAATGATCTGATGGTATCTGATGATGGTATGGTGAGGGATGCTAGTAAATCACGTAGCTGAAATGAGTTTTGTATATCATATGGGTTATTACGGCTGAGGACTTGTAAGGATGGAAGTAAAAATTGGTTAAGTTTTGTTGATAGGGAATTGATTTTAGATGTAATAGGACGGAGAGGGTTGTTGGGTTTGTGGATTTTGGGAAGACCATAAAAGCAGGGGGGCTAAGGAATTGTAAGATATAAGGTTTCTGTAAACAAGGTAGATAATTAATTTGGAATTGACTAGGTTTTTTAGGTGAAGGTTGAATTGTTTTTGTAGGGAAGAGGTAGGATCTCGGGGTATAGGTTTATAGGTGGATATGTCTGATAGCAGAGACTTCATTTTGTTATTGTGTTCCATAAGATCAATGATTACAGTTAAGTTACCTTTCTCTACTTTCCTCACAATTAGATCTTCATGGGATTTTAGGAATGAACATCTATCTAATCTCCTTCTCCCTCTCCCTCTCCCACTCCCGTCTCTCTCTTAGTTTACATTTCTGTGAGTTTTATGTGTACATAAACATATTTTCCTGTTTATATATTTTGAAATATTGTTTATAGGTACCAAGAAATTATCCCTCTCTCTCTATCCCCCTCCCCATCACTCACTCTCTCTCTCCCTCCCTCTGTTTCTCCCTCCTCTCTCTCCCTCTCCCTCTCTCTCCTCCCCCCTCTCTCTCCCTCCCTCTCTCCCTTAATTTACATTTGTGTATGTTTTATGTGCATATATACATATTTTCCTGTTTATATATTTTGAAATATTGTTTATAGGTACCAAGAATTATCCCTCTCTCTCTATCCCCCTCCCCATCTCTCTCTATCTATCTCTCTCTCTCCCTCCCTCTCTCTCCTCCCCCCTCCTCTCTCTCCTCCCCCCTCCTCTCTCTCTCTCACTCTCTCTTTCTCTCTCCCTCTCTCTTTCCCACCCTCCCTCTCTCTCACTCTCTCTCCCTCCCTCCCTCTCTCCCACCCTCTCTCTCTCTCCCTCCCTCTCTCACTCTCTCTCTCTCACACTCTCTCTCTCTCACTCTTTCTCTCTCTCTCTCTCTCTCTCTCTCTCTCTCTCTCTCTCTCTCTCACTCTCCCCACTGTCTCTCTCTTAATTTACATTTGTGTGTGTTTTATGTGCATATATACATATTTTCCTATTTATATATTTTGATATATTGTTCATAGGTACCAAGGAATTATCCGACAATATAGATGTTCAACACGCTGCTAAAGTTCAGAGAACATGCTTAAAGAAACAAATTAAAGAAGTTGAAAATACATATCAGAGCTACCACTTTGAACAAAATGGACCAAATATTTCAAAATTAAAAAGGCATACAACGACTCTTCATACAAATGAGAGCCCTCATCAATGTCCTCATTGTGAGTATAAAACAGCAATAGGAGAATCTTTAAAAATACATAAAATGGCTTGTCATACAAGTGAAAGACCTAATCAATGTCCTCATTGTGACTATAAAACAACAACAGAGGATTACTTAAAAAGACATATAATTTCTCATCATACTAGTGAGAGGCCTCATCAATGTCCCCATTGTGACTATAAAACAGCAATAGGAGAATCTTTAAAAAAACATATAATTTCTCGTCATACAAATGAGAGGCCTCATCAATGTCCTCATTGTGATTATAAAACAGCAATAGGAGAATCTTTAAAAAAACATATAATGGCTCGTCATACAAATGAGAGGCCTCATCAATGTCCTCATTGTGAGTATAATACAGTTGCAATAGGAAATTTAAAAAAGCATATAATGGTTCGTCATACAAATGAGAAGCCTCATCAATGTCCTCATTGTGACTATAAAACAGTAAGAGAAGATAAATTAAAAAGACATATAATGGCTCGTCATACAAATGAGAGGCCTCATCAATGTCCTCATTGTAATTATAAAACAGTTGCAATAGGAAATTTAAAAAGGCATATAATGGTTCATCATACAAATGAGAGGCCTCATCAATGTCCTAATTGTGAGTATAAAACAGTAACAGAAGATATATTAAAAAGACATATAATGGCTCGTCATACAAATGAGAGGCCTCATCAATGTCCTCATTGTAATTATAAAACAGTTGCAATAGGAAATTTAAAAAGGCATATAATGGTTCGTCATACAAATGAGAGGCCTCATCAATGTCCTCATTGTGAGTATAAAACAGTAACAGAAGATAAATTAAAAAGACATATAATGGTTCGTCATACAAATGAAAAGCCTCATCAATGTCCTCATTGTGAGTATAATACAGTTGCAATAGGAAATTTAAAAAGGCATATAATGGTTCATCATACAAACGAGAGGCCTCATCAATGTCCTCATTGCGAGTATAATACAGTAACAAAAGGAAAATTAAAAACACATATAACGACCCTTCATACAGTTAAGAAGTCTCATCAATGTCCTCATTGTGAGTACAAAACATTCAGGCAAGCATATTTAAAATTTCATATAATGGCTCGTCACACAAGTGAGAGGCCTCATCAATGTCCTCATTGTAATTATAAAGTAGTAACAATAGGAAATTTAAAAAGGCATGTTATGGCTCGTCATACAAGTGAGAGGCCTGATCAATGTTTTCATTGTGACTATAAAACAGTCTCAGAAAGTGATTTAAAAAAGCATATAATAGTTTGTCATACAAGTGATGAGCCTTGTGAATGTCCTCATTGTGACTATATAACAATCTCAAAAAGTTATTTAAAAATACACACAATGGCTCGTCATACAAATGAGAGGCCTCATCAATGTCCTCATTGTGACTATAAAACAGCAATAAGAGAATCTTTAAAAAAACATATAATGGTTCATCATACAAATGAGAGGCCTCATCAATGTCCTCATTGTGAGTATAATACAGTTGCAATAGGAAATTTAAAAATACATATAATGGCTCGTCATACAAATGAGAGGCCTCATCAATGTTCTCATTGTGAGTATAAAACAGTAAGAGAAGATAAATTAAAATTACATATAATGGCTCGTCATGCAAATGAGAGCCCTCATCAATGTCCTCATTGTAATTATGAAACATTAGAAATAATAAATTTAAAAAAGCATATAATGGCTCGTCATACAAACGAGAGGCCTCATCAATGTCCTCATTGTGAGTATATTACAGTTGCAATAGGAAATTTAAAAAGGCATATAATGGTTCGTCATACAAATGAGAAGCCTCATCAATGTCCTCATTGTGAGTATAATACAGTTGCAATAGGAAATTTAAAAATACATATAATGGCTCGTCATACAAATGAGAGGCCTCATCAATGTCCTCATTGTGACTATAAAACAGCAATAGGAGAATCTTTAAAAAAACATATAATGGCTCGTCATACAAATGAGAGGCCTCATCAATGTCATCATTGCGACTTTAAATCAGTCACACTAAGTTATTTAAAAAAACACATAATGGATCGTCATACAAGTGAAAGACCTCATCAATGTCCTCATTGTGACTATAAAACAGCAATAGGAGAATCTTTAAAAAAACATATAATGGCTCGTCATACAAATGAGAGGCCTCATCAATGTCATCATTGCGACTTTAAATCAGTCACACTAAATTATTTAAAAAAACACATAATGGATCGTCATACAAGTGAAAGACCTCATCAATGTCCTCATTGTGACTATAAAACAGCAAGAGCAGAATCTTTAAAAAAACATATGATGGTTTATCATACAAATGAGAGGCCTCATCAATGTCCTCATTGTGAGTACAAAACATTCAGGCAAAGTTATTTAAAAATTCATATAATGGCTCATCACACAAGTGAGAGGCCTCATCAATGTCCTCATTGTAATTATAAAGTAGTAACAATAGGAAATTTAAAAAGGCATGTTATGGCTCGTCATACAAGTGAGAGGCCTCATCAATGTCCTCATTGTGACTATAAAACAGCAATAAGAGAATCTTTAAAAAAACATATAATGGTTCATCATACAAATGAGAGGCCTCATCAATGTCCTCATTGTGAGTATAAAACAGCCAGAGCAGAATCTTTAAAAATACATATAACGGCTCGTCATACAAGTGACAGACCTCATCAATGTTTCCATTGCGATTATAAAGCAGTTACTAAGCGGAAAATAAAAGCACACATAAAGGCACTGCATATTGGTGGAAAGACTCATTATTTTTTGTAGAATTGACTGTATTGTTGTATCTTGTATTCCATAGAAATCTATTATACTTATCAAGGAAATTATAAGCTAAGGAATACTTTTGAAAATTTGTTAAAATATTGAATCCAAAGCGTAAATCGACAGGAACAATATTAAAGAAGTCTGAGGCAAAGGCAGTGATTCTTTCTGCCAATTCTAGCGAAAACATTAATACTGAATCGCATTCTAACCAAGTTGAAGTAATGCATCAGAAATTAGCAATAATGAAGCCTTCTTTAGTCAATCGAAAGGGCCTCATTCTGTTGCATGACAACGCTCAGCCACATATCTCACAATTCACACTTCCCAAAAATTGTTGGAACTTGGCTATGAAAGGCTGCCACTCCCCCTCTACTCACAGGGCCTCTCGCCTACTGATTACCATATTTTAGACACCCGGGCTGCTATTTACAAACTAAAAAAATTATTGATCAATTAACATTAGAATGTAATTTAGATTATTATAATCAATAAAATCAGTTAAAAGTCATTAGTTCTTTTTTCTTTTAAAACCATAGTCCTTTATTATTTTACGAAACATCCCAATAATATTTGATGAAGCAGACACAGAGCCTCGAGCTAAAGGTCTGTAAAAGATATATGGGAATGACGATTAATGTCATGAAGAGTGAAGTGAGTTGAGGGCATCAAGCAGAGCTGGTTGTTTTAAATTCAAATTTTCTATTTAATTATATCTCTACATATAATACTTACAAGTAGTTTCTTTCTTATTCAGACTTCTTTTCTGCCTTGCGGGGCAGAAATTTTGCATGAGGAGCGCCACCCGTCTCTTTCAAGGGCTGCTCTCCTTGCTGTCGCCCATCTCATCCCTTTTTCTTTAATGATATTTTGGAGGTTATTCTTCCAGGTCACTCTCGGCCTTCCCCTGGGTCTTTTTCCTGTTGGTTTAACCTCCATAGCTTTCTTCTCTGTCCTACTGTCATACTTTGTATCCGGTACTTCTTGGTCTTCCCTTCTATTTTTCACAAGTACCTCATTTCCATGCTTTGGAGTCGGGTCCGACCACAGTGCTTTAGTGCCCAGGATTCACTTCCATAAGTGAGAATAGGAACTTTTGCGGGGGAGAGGGGCCTTTCACAATCGAAACGCAAATCTCTTCCCCTGGGGGTTGCCAGTTCCACTAACGGTGAGAAACTTGAGAACGAGAAAAAAACAGAGTAGGGGGGGGGTAAGTGATAACACCAGGGTGAGTCACAGAGAAATAAATATTCGGTGCGAATATAACTTACCAGAGGAAAGGTAACCTGTAATTCAAAAATTTTTAAATCTAAAAAAACAATGACAAAAGATAAATAAATAAATCAATTTAATTAATTTATAAACATTCACCCCTTCAGCAACTTAAAGAGAGGGAAAAAAAGAAAAGAAATGATAAACCAACCTTTCCAGTTAACGATTAATATATATAATTTATTGACTATAATCTTATAAAGGAAAAAAAAAATAATAATTTTCTTATAAAGGAAAAAAAATAATAAAAAAAACAATCTTTGTACAACATAAAATGGGATCCCTCGTTGAATTTAATCAAAATACAGATAAAAAATAACCTAGTTATAATATACTTATAATATATACCAGGTGGATAAAAAAATAACCTAGTTATAATGTCACAATGAAGTCAATAAAAGTGTCAGATAAACAAAACCTTGTTGATAAATAGTTTATCAAACAAGGTTACCTTCTGCTGATAAGATGTGGGATGCTGAATGCAGCCGGTGGTGGGGATGCAGACGATGGTGGGGGTGCGCCAATGCTCACTCCGTTGACAGCCTCCAAACGATGCACGAAAACGGCACTCCAGCCGTGGTGAGGTGAAGAGGTGGGGAGGCAGACGATGGTGGGGGCACTCCAACTTCCACTCGCATGACAGCCGCCGATGATATACGAAGACGGCTCTCTAGCCGTGGTGAGGTGGGGGTTTGAGAATATTTCGGCGGTGCCACACATGAGCTGCTTCGCCTATATCTGGTCCCACACTGACTCTAATCAGTAGTTGAAGAGGGGATTTCACTCCTTAAACTAGCCTTTGTTATTGTTATGCGACCAAAGGTTGTGACAAAAAGACCGGACTCTTGCATTAACAACGTAAACATTGCAACTTTTAGCATTCTCTATTCATTATCTGAGAATCTTTATATAAACGTCTTTGTCATTAAAATAAAATAAAATCAAACCTTACATTTGCTTAAATTAAATTATTATAAGTAAAATTAAATTCTATACCTATTCACAATACAATAAACAACAACAAAACCTTTTTCTCAGAAACTGGAAAGGAAATAAATCGAAATTAAAACTTTCAATTTATTTTTTACCATTAGTTTACAGGGGCAAATTAAAAGAGACAAAAATACAAAAAAAAAGTACTCGGGTTTAAACAGGAACGTATGTCGATTATGTATATTATAATTATATACATTTGTTTAATCAAATAAATTTATGATTATTTAACTATGAGATTAAATTATTTTATATTTATTTATCATTTTACAAATAAAAATTTGTTTTCAATATTTTTAAATTGAAAGATAAATTTAATTTATTAATGTGCACGAATATTTATGACCGGCTATGTATACTAAGATACATTTGTAAATGATGTATTTTTTCTATCTCTGTATAGATTCTGTGGATACTCATTTAATTAAGTAAATTACCGAGTCAGAGCGGTATAACTCGCCAGAGTGCAGGAAATGGTACTCTGAGGGCAGATGGGGCTCTAAGCCGTAGTGAAGGCAACCCGTCTAGGGGTAGGAGTCCCCGAAATAAAGCTCTCTGGTCCTCCAGGTTGGGGGTGATGCAGTGGGCCAGCTCCTCACTCATCAGTAAAAAAACTAAAAATGCTAAAAGACCAAAACATAAGCCTCGGATACCGGAAAGTCAAAAAAGGAGACGACATAATGCGCGGAAACGGACAATCAATATGGGATGTTGGAATATTCAAGGACTGGCCACTAAGCTACCAAACCTTCCTATAGAAATTAAGGAATTTAATATGGACATTATAGTCCTATCAGAAACCAAAAGGAAAGGGAAAGGTACGGAGGAGCTAGACGGGTTCAACCACCTCTGGTCAGGAGTCGAAAAGCATGTGAGAGCTAAATCTGGAGTATCCATCCTAGTAAACAAAAAATTTAAAAACAATATCACAGGTTGGGAATTGATAAATGAACGAATTATCACTATGAATATCACTCTTTTCGCGAGAGAGATAGTTGTCATTGGCGCCTATGGCCCGACAAATGATCAAAATGACAAGGCTAAGGACGAATTTTGGGAGGACCTAAGGGAAATTATCGAACAGATCCCAAAACGGAAAGAAATTTTTCTTCTAGGTGACATGAACGCGAGAGTAGGCAGAGATAGCAGTAGTAGGGTTGTTGGTAATTTTGGAGAACCAGAGCGAAATGACAACGGGGACCGGTTCCTCCAGATCTGTGACCAGCTGGACCTAAAAATTTTAAATACCTTTTTTGAGCACAAAAATATACATAAATTCACATGGCGAAATGAAAGCAGAAAGCTCAAGTCCATAATTGACTATGCTGTGACTAGACAATGCAACTCAATAACGATTCAGGATGTAAGAGTCTATAGAGGTGCTGAATGTGGGTCGGACCATCACTTGCTAAAGACAATTTGCACATTTCCTTGGTTGGAAAAAAATGGAAAGGATAGAAATTCCAGTGAGGCTTGTGACATGTTGGAAGAAGTGCAGTATAAGGTAGATTTGTTACAAGAAGACAGCATCAAAGTACTTTTCCAACAAAGAATAAACGAATTGATTCGTGATTTTAAAGGTACTAGTGCTGCAGAAAAATACGATTTCCTAACGACTTCGTTAAAGAAACCTGCTGCAGAGGTGCTCGGTGAGAAAATTGGAAAGATGAGGAGACAGGAATGGCTGACAGAGGATATTATAAAAAGAGCCGAACAAAAAAAAAAACAAACCTATTTGAAATGGCTTAGCACCAAGAAAGACGAGGATAGGAAAATTTATGTGAAGGAAAGGAGAGAGCTGCACAAGTTAGTAAGAGCTGCTAAGAATGAATTTTGGGAAAGAACATGTGCCAAAATAAACAGTAAGTTGGGATTTGGGAAAGCATCTGAGGCATGGTCTGTGTTAAAGAGTATGAGGAAGGGAGAAAATCAGAATGCCAGATTGAACATGATAAAAATGAATGATTGGGCTGCTCACTATAGAAAATTATTGCATGAGAGCAGGACGGAATTTATAGAAGAGGAAACAGACCCCTACACTAGTACATCAATTAGTGTCACTCGAGAAGAACTAGAGATGGAACAAAAAAAATTAAGGAATGGAAAAGCCCCTGGGCCTGGAGGAATCCATACTGAGCTCATTAAATATGGCGGCAGTGGGGTGACAGGGTTACTCACGGACCTCATGAACAGCATACTGCAAGGTGATATTATACCACAAGAAATTAAACTGGGATACCCTACTCCTATTTTTAAAAAAGGAGATAAAAAAGTATGTGACAATTACAGAGGCATATGTGTGACAAATCCGATTTCGAAGCTGCTGGGTAGAATAATTAAAACTAAATTGGAGGAAGGATTTACACAAATTGAGGAGCAATGTGGATTCACAACGGGAAAATCTTGCATTGATCACATATTTACTCTTCGACAACTACTAGAAAAGCAAACAGCGAAAGCAAGAAGACTAGATATGGTATTCATAGATCTGGAAAAGGCGTATGACAGCATCCCTCGAAAACTATTATGGAGAGCTCTGGAAATGGCGGGCATAAATAATGAAATTATAAAAATCATAAAAGAAATATATAAAAATAATAAGTGCCAAGTAAAAATTGGGAGTTCCCTATCAGAGGATTTCCCCAATAGCAAGGGCCTTCTTCAAGGGTGCTGCATGCCCCCTACCTTGTTTAAGATTTTCATCGATGGTTGCTTGGAAAGTTGGAACAAAAAATGTAATCCGATGGGTATACCTATAAACGGCTTTCACTTATACCATCTACTATTTGCTGATGACCAAGTGATTATTGCCCAGGACGAAGAAGATGCGAGTTACATGTTTAGAAAAGTGGTAGACCAATACAACCAGTGGGGATTAAATGTCAACTATACTAAAACTAAGTATATGTGCACAGATAGGAGCGAAGCAGACGACCCAACTATTGGGAGCTTGGACAGAGTGGAGCAGTTTTGCTATTTGGGGTCCATACTGGAAAGCGGAGGGACCACAAATGTGGAAGTAGAAAAAAGAATAACGAATGGTAGGAAAGCAGTTGGCATGTTAAACTCTCTCCTATGGAGTAATAATATACTGGGAAGGACGAAGAAACTGATATATAGTGCTGTGGTCCAAAGTATAATGATCTACGGCTCTGAAACCTGGGCCCTCAATAGAGTTCAGGAAAGAAGGTTGTTATCAGTAGAGATGGACTTCTGGAGAAGATCTGCCCGAATGTCAAGAGTGGAACATATCAAAAATAGCGACATCAGGGAAAGAATGGAAGTTAACAAGAACATACTAGAGGTCATCGAAGAAAGAAGATTGAAATGGTTTGGTCATGTGAAACGGATGGACAGTAAGCGGATCCCGAAATTGGTCATGGAGTGGGAGGCCGAGAGAAGGAGGAAGAGAGGAAGGCCTCGAACCCAATGGAAAGCTAAAGTGGAAGAAAGCTTGGCTGGGCATGGAATGACGGAGGAGGATGCGCTTGACAGGGACAAATGGAAGAGAAGGCTGAAAGAAGAATTTGGATGAGGAAACCTTCATTTGTGAAGAAAATCCTTTAAAAAAAAAAAAAAAAAAAAATTAGTAAGAAGGAAAAAGATAGTAACGAGGACTTGCGTGCATTCATTTCATATGAGTATTAATAATGTGGAAGAAATACTATTCATTACTGGTGATATAGGATTTGAAACCCGTAATTTTGCACATAATACTCCATGATGTCAGATAGAATTACTTACATTATGATTACTCACTTCGATTTATTATTTTTTATTTATTTATTTGTAAGTAAACTGTCAGTCAACAATAACTGCATATTATATATAGATAATAAAATAAATAATAAAATTTTAATTTATTAATACAAACTACAAGGAATAGAAGCACACGGAACCTAATCTTCACTTTGAGAGAGATTTCCAAGAAGATAATAGAGAAGGATAAAGAAGTCAATACCTGCTTCGTGGACTTAATTAAAGCATTTGATAGAATCAAAAAGCAAGACGTAATATATGGATTAGGGGAATAGGAATTGGAATGGGTCTAAGAAAAGCAATTTTAAGTCTGTATAGGGAACAGAGGAATGTCGTCAGGACATGCAATCATACGTCAAAGGAATTCCTGAACACTCAAGGTATTAGACAGGGGTGCAGTCTCAGTCCATTGCTTTTCATCATAGTTAGTATATACTATGTTAAATAATTGTACTTAGCTACTAAATTGACAAGATCACAGATTCTTGGTAAGGGATAAGCCTCGAGTAAAAGTAAAACGATTTATCGTCTGTGAGCAATCACAAATTTATCTCCTGAAATCAAACCAATCGCAATAAAATCACGCAAACATTCCGCCTCTGATACGGAATATATTAAAAATGAAATTAGTAAATTACTGTCTGATGACATAATTGAACCAAGTTATTCTCCTTGGCGTGCTCAAGTTGTGTCCATTCAAACTGAACATCACCGCAAGAGAATGGTAGTAGATTGTTCACAGACTACCATTCTCTTGCGGTGATGTTCAGTTTGAATGGACACAACTTGAGCACGCCAAGGAGAATAACTTGGTTCAATTATGCCATCAGACAGTAATTTACTAATTTCATTTTTAATATATTCCGTATCAGAGGCGGAATGTTTGCGTGAATTTATTGCGATTGGTTTGATTTCAGGAGATATATTTGTGAATAGTAGAACAGATGGGATTTTGGCAGCTGAGAGATTACAAAAAGACAGAGAACCTTTATCACCCCCAAATTTCACGATGACTGAGTCATATTGTGCTAAAATATCAAGCCCAATTATTAATTCAGCACATAAATTAGGTATAAAAGCTAAATGTACGTTACAATAAGTGTGACTTTGAAGTTGGAGAGTGACTAGGTTGTTCCTTAATGTCAGCAAGGAGATCTGCAGATGCCATAGAGACATTCCCATATGCTGGAATTACTTGTAATTTGTAAGAATTAACAACCTTCGAACTGATAAAACTTTGAGAACTTCCAGAGTCTGTTAAAACATCTGATCTGTGATCATTGACTAGAATAGGCACCGTGGCTTTAGAAAGGCAAGAAGGGGCTGCAGCTGAGTATGCCTTAGGTTTAATGGAAGCAGAAGTTTTGGATGTTTTTGGAGAAGAACGAGAAACAGTTGACCAGTGGCCGACCTTAACACATCTCCGGCAGACAGCTCCACGGGCTGGAAACCGAGATCTAAGATGTTTAGGACGTTCACAGAAAAAACATTTGATAACAGCCGCAGCTATGGAGGGAGGCTCCCGTTGGTCACCTTCCTCTAATTTGTGATCTGTGCCTTTAGCTCTATCAGGTACAACAGAATTAACAAAAGGATCAGAATAAGAAACTGAATACTGTTGGGCTAGATCAAGAGCCCGAGGTTGGTTATAAGCTGTTATTAGGTCTAATTGGGCGTTTTCAAGTAAACGTTGTCTGATTTGGGAAGACGCTAGACCAGTAATGAACGCATCACGACGTGAATCACCTCGTATTTTTTCAGCATTTGTAGATTTAAAATTACAATGTTTACCGAGGCGTTTTAAAGATTGATAATACTTGCCAAGAGTTTCACTAGGTTGGTTTCTAGGAGATGCCGAGCATAAACCTCATTCTTAGGTTTATTATAAATACCTTCAAGAACGTTTGTATACTTAATTTTACTTCGTCTGTAACTTGCTCAGATTTTGGAAGACTCTTTAAAAAGTTACTGAATTTTTTTAACCAATAAGACCGTCGTTCAGAGGCATCACTAGACTCCGGGTCCTCGTTAAATTTTTCTGGCTTCATAATACTTTCCATAATTCTTATGTGAACAAATTGTAATGAATAAGATAGACAGTTAAAAGTAACCAATCTATGGCTTTATTCACATAAGAATGCACACTAACATTTAAATCACATGTCGAATTATATTAATTTTTTTTTCTCTTTATATTTCCATCCACACCTGTCAAATACAAGTAATTGACAATCAGCAGATTGGCTGACTGAAGAAAAAAAAATACAAAATGACATGGAAGGCATGACGAAGAACAGTTCAGTTCACTTGGAGTAAACCGGGATTCAGATCTTCCATCTCGGATTACTGCATCACCAAGCAGCATAGCCTCCTACCCGTAGCAGATGTAAGAGTCCTGCGCGGTATGGAATGTGGTAGTGACCACTTTTTGGTAAGAGCCAAATGCGTAGCACTGTGGAAAAGAAGCAACCAAATGGCATCGAAGCAAGCCAAATCCACACACTTAGATGTACGCAAGTATAAGCTTCTCCTGCTCAATGATGAAAGCATTAACAATCTCTACAAACGCCGCCTGGAAGCTAAAATTAGCGACAATTTGGAGAGTAATACTGTAGAATTATATGAGCACATTAAGAAATGTATTCATGAAGCAGCTAGTGAAGCCTTAGGGGAGATAGAAACTAACCCTCCAAAAGAATGGTGGAACATGGAAATAGAAGAAATGGTAGGCAAGAAAAAACGGGTCTTCAATAAATGGTTATGTAGTGGAAGGCAAGAAGATTGGAGAGAATACCGAAGCCTTAACACACAGGTAAAGCGCACTGTCGCAGAAAGCAAGAACCAAGCATGGGAAGCCTGTTGCAGGAGGATTGATAATACCCTGGGCTACAATAAGATGCGCGAATCATGGAGAGTACTGAAGGCGCTCAGGACACAAGGGAAGGGAAACGTGATTCCTCTGATAGGTGAGAAGACCTGGGTGGACCATTACGAGAAATTGCTGACCGAATCAAGGCCAGAATGGTCCGGTTCATATCCAACTGAGAACCATGCACAAGGAAATATTATTGTAAAAGAAGATGAAGTTCTTGCTGCACTCAGAAATGCAAAATGTGGGAAAGCTGCAGGACCTGGAGGTATTTCAGTAGAGCTGTTAAAGGCAGGGGGGCCTGCATTGTTAAAAGCCCTTACAAAGCTTATAAATCTGATAATACAAGGGCAAGAGCTACTAAAGGACCTTAAGACAGGATTTCTTACACCTATCATAAAAAAGGAGACAGGAATATATGCCGAAATTATAGAGGTATTTGTGTCCAGAGTTCGGTATCAAGAATAGTGGGCAGAATTCTGAAGCAAAGATTAGAAGAGGAGTTTGTCACCCCAGAGGAACAGTTTGGTTTCACTGCAGCCAAGTTTTGCACAGACAGCATATTTGTTCTAAGGCAGCTCATAGAAAAGCGAATAGAGAAAGGAAGAGCTGTGCATATAGCTTTCATAGACCTAGAACAGGCTTATGACAGTGTGCCAAGACAAAAGATGTGGGAATCCCTTAAGAGTGCGGGCATTAGCGATGCCTTAATAAATACCGTGAGACGTCTGTACAGGGAAGACGAGTACAGATTGAAGCTCGGCTCTCGCTTATCTGAGCCTTTTTCTGCCTCAAAGGGCCTTAAGCAGGGATGCAGTATGTCCCCGACCCTGTTTAAAATTTATGTACAGCAGGCTGTAAAGGAGTGGAGCGCACGTTGGAGAGGAAAGGGCATAGACATAAATGGACAAGTGCTTTTCTCTCTTTTCTTTGCCGATGACCAGGCAGTGGTCACATATAACAGAGATGGTCTGGAAGAGTCGCTGATGGCCCTGGAAAAAGAATACAGTCTATGGGGTCTACGAATACATTTTGATAAGACCGAATACCTGGCAGTGAACTGCAGAGAAGCCACAGACCTTAGTGGGAAAATATCAGAATAGGAAACTGAATACTGTTGGGCTATATCAAGAGCCAGAGCTTGGTTATAAGCTGTTATTAGGTCTAATTGGGCGTTTTCAAGTAAACGTTGTCTGATTTGGGAAGACGCTAGACCAGTAATGAACGCATCACAACTTGAATCACCTCGTATTTTTTCAGCAATTGTAGATTTAAAATTACAATGTTTACCGAGGAGTTTTAAAGATTGATAATACTTGCCAAGAGTTTCACTAGGTTGGTTTCTAGGAGATGCCGAGCATAAACCTCATTCTTAGCTTTATTATAAATACCTTCAAGAACGTTTGTATACTTAATTTTACTTCATCTGTAACTTGCTCAGATTTTGGAAGACTCTTTAAAAAGTTACTGAATGTTTTGAACCAATAAGACTATCGTTCAGAGGCATCACTAGACTCCGGGCCCTCGTTGAATTTTTCTGGCTTCATAATACTTTCCATAATTCTTATGTGAACAAATTGTAATGAATAAGATAGACAGTTAAAAGTAACCAATCTATGGCTTTATTCACGTAAGAATGCACACTAACATTTAAATCACATGTCGAATTAAATTAATTTTTTTTTCTCTTTATATTTCCATCCACACCTGTCAAATACAAGTAATTGACAATCAGCAGATTGGCTGACTGAAGAAAAATCTGTCTGCAAGGAATGAGAGAAGAATCAGATAATAAGTGTGTGGTAGTACAGTCTTGAGCTTAAAGAGAAGCCCCTTGTGCCAGACCTTGTCGAATGCTTGGGCGACATCCAGAAATACTCCAGTTGCATATAACTTCTGCTCTAGTGCTGTCGATATGAAGTCAGTTACTCTGTGTAATTGCTGAGTAGTCGAGTGTGATTTTCTAAAACCGAATTGATGGTGAGGGATTGTATTTTTGTCAGTCAGTAACTTTAATAAGCGGGGATAAAGTAATTTTTCAAAAATTTTAGAACAAATAGGGAGTAAACTAATAGGTCTGTAGGATGAAGGGTTGGTAATGTCTCCATCTTGTTTTTTGATCATTGAAACAATAGAGTATTTCCACTGTATAGGGAATTTCGAAGTCCTAAGTATTGAGTTGTAGATTGTCGTAAGAAGCACTAGAGCTTTCCTGGGCATTTGCTGGAGCACCTCGGCATTTGTTAAGTCATAGCCCGGGGCTTTTCTTTTTGGTAAATGTCTAATTAGTTGTGCTACTTCTGTTGGAGTGAATGAAGGCGGTGGTAGTGTTAGTTGTAATGAAGCGTCAAGTGTGTTATTTACAGTTATTTCGTTTTCTATGTTAGTGAAGTCAGAATGTGGTGTAAACACGGAAGAAAAATGGTCGGCAAAAAGCTCAGATTTTTCCTCGTCCGACACAGCCCAAGAGCCGTCTTCTTTTCTAAGAGGTGCCGACATCTCTCGGTGTTTTAAGAGTCTTTTGGTATGCTTCCATAAACTTCCATCATCTGTCGAGAGGGATTTAATACATCCATACCTCGCTGTACGGCCGCTCTTTATACGGCATTTCGCTATAACGGCCCTCTTCAATTATGGCCTGTTTTCGATTTACGGCCTAAAATGTTTCACTATAACGGCAAAAAAAAAAAATATGTATCGATATATCTACAAGTTGCCAATCTTTCGCAACCGCAATCTCGATGCACACTCTTTTCAATTTGCACTTGTTTAAGTGCGTTTTTCATTGTGTTCTCATAAAGCGGCTGGTTTAGACTTGTCTGTGAGTGTTTTATTTACATATTTATTACTGATTGTTACACATTAACTGGAAAAATTGGAAACAATTAGGGACATTTTTGGTATGTAAGTACATATGTATGTTTGAAAAAATTAAAAAAATTTAATATGCATTTTTTTTTTAACTTATTTTATAATTTCATTATTTTTTAGACAAAATGCCACCAAAACGATTATCGACTTCGGAGACTGATAAAAAGAGATGCTGAAAATCAGTCAGGCTAGGAACTAAACTAGAAGTATTACGTCGTATAGAAGCTGGAGAGAAAATTGTTGAAATTTGCAAGACAACGGGATTTGTGAAATCTCATTCAAACTATTCGCGATAAAAAAGAAGACATTAAAACATATTTGCAATCTGCTGCACCTTTAAATGTCTCGAGATTAACACGCCAAAGAAACTGGATTATGGAAAAAATGGAAAAAACTATTGATTATATGGATTGAGGACAATAACAAACGGAGAATGCCAATGAGTCAAATGACTATCCAGGAAAAAGGTTTAAGTATTTTCGAAAATTTGAAGAATGGAGATACCGATGAATCTGCTGAAGATGTCACATTCCAAGCAAGCCGAGGATGATTTGAAAAATTCAAAAATAGATTTAATTTGCATAATTTGAAAATGAAAGGTGAAGCAGCAAGCGCCGATGAGGCCGCATCAACGGAGTATCCCAACATTTAAAAGGGAATTATTGAAAGAGGTGGTTATAAACCTGAACAAGTGTTTAACGTAGACGAAACAGGGCTTTATTGGAAGCGAATGCCTGATCACTCGTACATTTCAAAAACCGAAAAATCTGTGCCTGGTTATTTAAAGAACGATTAACTTTGCTACTTGGTGCAAATGCCGCGGATGATTTTAAGCTAAAACCATTTTTAATATATTTGTCCGAAAATCCACGGCCACTTAAAGGACTAAATAAAAATCAATTACCCGTCATATGGAGATCCAACAAGAAAGCTTGAATGACTAAAGCTACTTTTGAGGATTGGTTCAAAAATCACTTTTGTACAGAAGTGAAAAAATATTTGCGAGACAATAACTTAAGCTTTGCTAATTTTGGATAATGCACCAGGGCATCCTACTAATTTATCCGAACTATCTGAAGATTTCATGATTGAGAACCTTCCGAAAAATACAACAGCTCTGGACCAATGGATCAGAGTGCAATAGCCACTTTTAAGGCATATTACCTACGCCGAACTTTCCGATAAATTGTTGTTCGAACTTTTCGAAAAATGATGACGACAGAGATCTGCTGGTTACCATTTGTTCATCGTCTTCAGATTAAAGCCATTTAAAAAAAAATTATGTCTGTTATTATTTTATGTATAAATGTATGTACTTGTTATGAATGTATTTTTGATTTAAATGAAATAAAAAGATAAAATGCATTTTGAATGATAAAACATGTTACATGTTTAACAAATTTGGAATCGACCCCATTGATTTTGTATTAGAATAATTGATTCCTTATACGGCTTTTCGCTTTGCGGCCAAGTTTTGTGGAACGTATCTAGGCCGTAAAGCGAGGTATTGGTGTATAATTCTCATAGTTTGATCTGTTAAATTTGGTAATTTGACGTTTTAGTTCATTGGCCCTGATCAAATCTCTAATATACTGCCGGTAGCTTGGTAAACTATCCGCTTTTCTATCCCTGGGTTTTGATGATAACCACGCTGCGTCTTGAATGCTTGTAGTGAACTTTTCCACTGCCTTCTCTAGTTCTTCTTCATTCATTATAGAAATAGGGATTGAGAGATGAGAATTGAGATAACTTCTATATAAATCCCAATCCATTATACCCTGTGTTGAGACAAGCTCGAAGGTTCGTAATAAATTTCTTAAAAATGTAATTTTAGTTAAATAAATTTCGCTCTGGATTTGGACTGTATAAGTTATTTTAAAAGCGTTCGATATTATAAAGAGGTAACAGGAAGAAATCAAAAACACAGAAAATAAAAGGTGACACCCTAGGCCGGCAGCATACGGACAGGAACTCTGGCTTCTGAGTACTCAAAAACCAAAAGAGGCTGGCAGCGTCTTTTAGTCCTGATGATTTCCTGTGCCCTTGAAAAACTCCTGGGGAATCCAGACTTATTTGCAGATGAATCGTGAAATATTTGTAACTCATGAATAAAACGGAAATTATTAAACTGGTCAATAACTGGTAGTTGTAATTAAGCTGGATAGCTGGATTAAAGACTCGCGAATGCTTTAGCTGGATAGCTGGCGGCATAGGAACAAGTGTCTCGTGAATGCTTTAGCTGGATAGCTGGAGGCATAAGAAAAGACTCGCGACTGCTGCGAGTGCACGCTGAAGACAGGATTAAAAACAGTACCACAGGTGAAGAGAGGACCCGTCAATCGCGCTCTGTTTGTGATTATGTCAATTAATTGAAGTGTTAGTTGCCCCAAACAGCCGCTAGAGAGTGTAGTGTCTGTTTTAAGATATTTTACATAATCATATTGCATGGAATGAATTATTTTACAAAAAGAACGCCAAATGGCGTGAACATACCGCCCACCAAAATTGGGATGAAAGTCCAATTTTAGAACTAAAGAAAAAAAAAAAACTTGAATGGTGATAAATGGTGGGTGGTCCATTAGGAAAACAATATACAGGAAATCGAGAAAGTAAAAGAAAAGAAAAATATAAGAACCCAGCTGGGCGTAAATAGGATCAGAACCATAAAAAAGAAAAGAAAGGCAACAGCCTAGAACAAAAAGGAAGGCAACAGCCTTGAACAATTAGGAAGGCAGCAGCCTTGGACAAAGAGGAAGGCAACGGCCTTGAACAAAAAGGAAGGCAACAGCCTTGAACAATTAGGAAGGCAACAGCCTTAAACAATTGGGAAGGCAACAGCCTTGAACTAGGTTAAAAACCATAAGAAAATAAAAGAAAGGCAACAGCCTAGAACAAAAGGGAAGGCAACAGCCTTAACAGGATAAAAACCATAAAAAAGAAAAGAAAGGCAACAGCCTAGAACAAAAAGGAAGGCAACAGCCTTAAACAGGATAAAACCATAAAAGAGAAAAGAAAGGCAACAGCCTAGGAAAAAAGAGGAAGGCAACAGCCTCGAACAATTAGGTATGCAACACACACGAATATTGAGAAAGTAAAAAACATAAATAAAATAACCAAACTGGGCGTAAATAGACTACAGAAAATCATTCCGGAAGTGGGATGAGCTTGTTTACTGGTCTTGTTAGAGTGCCAGCAGAGGTCTCAAGGATAGTCACGCGAGATACACCATTTTGTCCAGGCTTGAGTTCGGAAATACGAGCTAGTGGCCATGAAAGGGGAGAGGTGTTCATTCCCTTGATCACAACAACGTCACCTGGTTGGAGAGGTTTGGAATGGGAGGTCCACTTAGTACGCTGCGTCAGAGTGTTTAGGTATTCCTTGGACCAACGTCGCCAGAAGTACTGAGAGAGCCTGGAAATAGTTCTCCACCGTGAGGTTAAAACAAGATCCTCCGAGAGAGGCATCTCTGCTCTAGACAAAAGAGGAGCACCTATGAGGAAATGACCTGGGCTCAGATACATAGAGGCCTCATTGGGGTCCGAGGATAGAGTGCAAAGAGGTCGACTGTTGAGGACCGCTTCGATACGGGCGAAAAGAGTGGCATATTCTTCGGCAGTGAACAATATGTCAGCGGACAGGCGATACAACAGAGTTTTGGTAGATTTGAGGGCCGCCTCCCAAAGACCACCGAAATTGGGGGCCAATGGAGGGTTAAAAATCGAGTTGATTTCACGGTTAGATAGGGTGGTTGCGATCTCATTGCTATGGGTACTAAAGAAATGATAAATTTCTTGCAGGCGTCTATTCGCCCCGACAAAATTACGCCCCCGATCGGAAAGTATTGAGTGTGGAAGACCTCGGCGGGCGATGAATCTATCAAGGGTTGCCAGGAAAACATCGGTAGAAAGTTCTGATGCGAACTCGAGATGAACAGCCTTAGTTGCGGAAACGAACAAACACAAATATCCCTTGGTTACTGTGGACTTACGGAGGCGAGATGAACGGACTTGAAAGGGTCCGGCGAAATCAATACCAGTGTTGAGAAAGGGTCTACCAGGCTGTACTCGGCAGGATGGTAAATCAGCCATAATGGGTTGTATAGTTGAAGCTCGGAAGCGATGACAAGTGAGACAGCGATGAATTACCTTTCTTACGAGTTGCCGTAAGGAAAGAATCCAATACCGGGCGCGGATCAGAGCTTGACACGTGGTAGGACCAGCGTGCAAGGCAGATAGGTGATAGTGTTTGCATATCAGCTCTGAAAAATGGGCAGATTTTGGAAGCAGAATTGGGTGTTGCATATTATAGTTTAGTCCGGCGTTCTTGAGTCTGCCGCCCACCCTGAGGACTCCTAGAGTATCGATGAAGGGAGTGAGGCTGCAAAGTTGTTTGACCGGTTTGTCACCTCGGATTTTGGGTAAATATTCAGAAAAATGTTTCGCCTGAGTTTGTAAAACAATAGTAAGCAGGGCGTCTTGCAGTTCTGACACGACTAAAGGGCCTGCTGTAGGTGGTTTTGACAATTTACGTGATCGACAGTTTGATGCGAAGCGGCGCATCCATGCTACGACTCGTTGAAGTCTTTTGAAGGATGAAAACCGAGAAGCTAAAAGCTCAAAAGTTTGATCTGGTTGTACCGCGATGAGTGAAATTGGAGTAGCCTTAAGCTCCGGTAGTGGCTTAGTGAGCAAGTCAATGTCACGATAAGGAGGGGGCCACTGTTCATTACAATTAGTCATAAAAGAGGGACCTTGAGTCCATAAACGGAAATTGTTGGTTTGAGCCAGTTCCATAGGAGAAAGACCACGAGAGGCTATGTCGGCGGGATTTAGCGAGGTAAGGCAATGAGACCAGTTTAAGATGGACGGCGAATTATTTGTGATGTGAGCAATCCTATGTGAAACAAATGTTTTAAGTGTATGCGGAGGAGTGTGCAACCTTGCGAGCACTATAGTAGAATCAGAGAAAAGGCGGATGCTGGACAAGGGTTTAGGATAGCGTAGTGATTGAACCGTATTGACTAGGTCAATTAGAAGTACGGCTGCGCAAAGCTCGAGTCTGGGAATGGAAAGTGTCTTCAGGGGCGCTACGCGCGTTTTGGCTTTCCATAGGAAGGAATGACGTGAATCAGCGGTCTCGAAACACAAGTACACTACAGCAGCATAAGCGACCGAAGAAGCATCAGCAAACCCTACCAGGGACAGTCTGTCAAAGATTGGCGACGGAAGTACGCAGCAGAGGAAGCTAAGCAAAGCAATGTGATCAAGATGGGTGCTCAGTTGTTTCCAAAGAAGTTCAATTTCTGAAGGGACGGATTCATCCCAATCGAGTTTGGCAAGCCAGATTTTCTGTATTATAATTTTAAAGGAAATGGTGATAGGTGATAAAAGTCCAATCGGATCAAAAATTCTGGCAATAAAGGAAAGCATATTGCGCTTGGTGCAAGCTAATTGAAAGGGCTGAACCCTAAAAACAAAACAGTCGTGGGATGGTTCCCAGTTCAGGCCCAAAACTTTAAGGGCGCTCTCCTCATCATTGAAGAGCACCGTGGATTCCAAATGGCTGGGAGGTAAATCATGAAGCACCTGGGGATGGCTGGAAGACCATTTCCGTAATTCAAAGCCACCAGACGAGAGTAAGCGTTTGAGCTGTAACTTTAAGGTTATTGCAGAAGGAATATCATCCGCACCTGTAACGATATCGTCAATATAAGTCTGGGTTGAAAGGGCTTGAGCAGCAAAAGGAAAACGGTGTCCTTCATCTTGGACAAGTTGACGGAGAACGCGGACCGCCAAAAAGGCTGAAGAGGCCAAGCCGTACGTCACGGTGTTGAGCTCGGCTTCCTGTACGGTAGCAGCAGCTTCTGGCTTCCAATAAATGTGCTGCATGTGTCGATCCTGCTCATGAACTAACACCTGCCGGTACATCTGCCTCATGTCGCAGCATAAAGCGATTTGGGATAGACGAAAATTGAGCAAAATGTCAGAAACATCGAGCTGAAGTTTTGGTCCTTTGATCAAACGATCATTGAGTGAAAGTCCAGTTGAGTCTGGGCTAGACGCGTTAAAAACCACACGTATTTTGCTCCCTTGGTTTGTAAGCTTCTGGACCACGTGATGAGGAATCACGTATGAAGTTGGATGCGCTGGGACAGACATGTGGCCCAGATCCAAATATTCGCGAAGAAATTGGTTGTATTCCAATTTGAGCGCGGGGGTCTTATCAAGACGATTGATGAGTTGAGTGAGCGAGTAGTGTGCACCTTTCTGGTTACCGGCTAAAGGAGTTGCTTCGGGCTTTAAAGGAAGAGCAACGGAGTATCGGCCATCATTATTTCGCTTGTGAGTGGCGATGAAATGCTGCTCGGCAATAACGTCAAGAGGGTCTTGAGGAGTGGGAGTAACAATATTCTCAATTTCCCAAAACTTCTGGAGGTCTTGGGAAACTTGACAAGCGGATATCAATGAAGTGGTTGGCTGATTTGAAGATAAGGCCTGGATAGGACCTACGATTGTCCAACCGAATATAGTATTAATGGCTATAGGCCCGATAGAACTAGGAACAAAGGGTTGAGGCACTAATAATTGCGGGTAGACATCGGCACCTAACAGGAGGTCAATTTGGTCCGATCGATGAAATTCAGGGTCGGCCAGAGGCAAATGCTGGGAAGCGTGAGCAACATCTACTGTAAGACTTTGAGAAGGTAAGTGATTTGTTATTTGAGGAACCACGGATGGGTTGACGAAAATGTGGCTATGTGAAAATCTGGAGAAAATATCACACGGAACAGTGCCAGGAGAGAGCGAAAGACGTCCACCGATCCCCGATACAGAAATGGGTAGATCGCGCATTTTTTGACTCAACTGGTCAAAAAGGCGTTTTGAGATAAAGGAAAGTTGGGATCCAGGGTCGATTACTCCGCGGACTGGGACGAAACCTATTTCTGAATCCAAAATACGCGCACGGAAAGTGCCCAGGAGTGAAATTACGGGGTTACCGGAAGCAACACAGCTGAAAGAGATTGAGGAATCAATTTGTGATTGATCAGCGGAAGAGGTTGATTTTTCACTGGAAGTATGATTGCTAGAATCTGATGTGCGATTAGGCCTGGAGTTCAAAGGTGAATTTGAATCTGCAACTTCAGAGGGATGCAAGAGCGTGTGGTGAGCGCGAGAATTACATTTACGGCACGTGAACTTGGACCTACAGTAGGTTATCAGGTGAGGACCTAAACAATTGAAGCAGCGCTTGTGCTTCTTGACAAGATCGATTTTTTTATCTCGACTGAGAGGAAAAAACGTAGAACAGGAAGACAGTGGGTGTGTCTTTGGACAAAGTATGCATCGGAAATTTGAAGGATTTGACTGTACAGCAGGAGTTCTGTTTGATTTAGCTATATAAACAGGATTGCTATTAGCAATGAGAGAATTGACTTTAAAATTCCTGGTGTGAGTGTTAGGAGGAGAAATTATTTCTAATGTTTTAATTTGTCGGATAACAAATTTTAATAGATCATGAAATGACGGAACGGTTTCTGAAGAATGTAAATCTTCAAATGCCTTTGAAGTGCGAGCATCGAGATTGTTTAAAGATAAAGTCAATAAAAGGAAATTCGCAAGGTCGTCGATAGGCAACGCCTTTATAGCTAATACAGAATTTTGATGTGTCTCTAGAAAGTGCTTCAAATTGTTTAGTGAATTGGAACTAATAGGTTTAAATTGAAGAATTTTATTCAAATAGGCCTGAGCTATCCTGCGTGGTTCCTGATATCGATCGACCAGAGCCGTGAAGGCAAGATCATAATTCTCTGAAGTGAGTTGTAAATTTGAAATAACGGAAAGGGCACTTCCGCTTAAATTTGTTCTCAAAAAGTGAAATCTTTGAATTTGAGAGAGAGAGGTATTGTTGTGAACGAGGGATTGAAAAAGAGAAAAAAATTCAGGCCATTTTTCAATATCACCTGAGAAATTCGGCAATTGAATCGGAGGTAAGGAGAAATTACCTTGAGAACTCTGAGTGGTATTAATGACCGGTGTAGGGGTTGAACTTTGTTCTTCCCTCTTTAACTGTAAATATTTCGTTTTGATCTTGAGTAAGATGTTGTTAAAGGCAATTGCAGGGTCTCTAGTATTGACGAAATTCTGTTTTGGTAATAGTGCATTAAGGTCATCAATTTTGTCATTTGCCTGTTCAAATTTGGCTTGAAAGGAGGGTAAGCTCTCACAACACACCTGTACACTCAAAATATCTGATACATCGGAAGATTTTATCTGATCCCATTGGGATGTAATATCGGCAAAAACATTTTCCCTTTTTGAAAGATGTTGTGTTTGAAGTACGAGATTTTTATCGTCCGTAGGCATGATGGAAATTTTTTAATAGTACAATGTTTAAATAAATAT
The DNA here is from genome assembly GCA_037127475.1 of Arma custos. Classification (NCBI taxonomy): domain Eukaryota; kingdom Metazoa; phylum Arthropoda; class Insecta; order Hemiptera; family Pentatomidae; genus Arma; species Arma custos. Next base: position 226,495,822 of record CM073759.1, read on the forward strand.
TTAGAAATACGGTAAAGCAAAATAAATGTTGAACAGAAAATAAAGTGAAACTTAATTGAAAAGCTAAATGTAATAGAGCGTATGATTGATGAATGAAATAATAATTTTTAAATAAAAGTGAGAGTAAACAAGCAATGATGCGTGTACGAAACAATTTAGGATTAAGGTTATCAGTGATTCTCTGTGCTAGTTCGACAAAATGGCTGCCTTCAGCGTGCGTATTTAATGCGTAATTTAATTAAAATTGAAAACTCGTGAAAAAGGCTGGAAAACCTTCAAAACTTTTGGAAATTTTAATTTTGAAATTAATGAAATTTCTGTTAGAAGTTAAATATGTGGGTTTCACCTGCAAAAAAGAATGGTATTCACTCTCTCTATAATGCGAACACTTTTTTAAGGTTAAGAAATCGTAAATTTCGGTTTGTAAGGCCAATAATTTACGATCACTTAGGAAAGTAGGTGAACTGGTTAACGTTTGAACTGGTTTTAAGAAATTTATTCGGCACGCCAGGACCAAAAATGTTGAATTTTTTATCCGGCCCGCTAGAACCAAAAATGTTGAATTTTTAATCCGGCCCGCTAGGACCAAAAATGTTGAATTTTTAATCCGGCCCGCTAGGACCGTGAAGAGAACACCCGTAAATCGCGCTCTGTTTGTGATTATGTCAATTAATTGAAGTGTTAGTTGCCTCAAACAGCCGCTAGAGAGTGTAGTGTCTGTTTTAAGATATTTTACGTAATCATATTGCATGGAATTAATTATTTTACAAAAAGAACGCCAAATGGCGTGAACACCCTGTGTTAGGGAAGGTCTTTTTTGTGCCTCAGAAGGCTCTTCGCACAGGATCATTTGAACTACAGAATGATCAGAGCTCGTATTTACAGTCTTATTTACTGTTCTTAAGCCTTTTGTAACAAAAAAGTCCAATAAGTCCGGGGTTTTGCGTCTAGAAGTAGGCCAGTAAGTAGGAGAATTTGGAGTTGATGTGTCTAATGAAAGTTCATGAAGAGCATACCACAAGTTCCTGCCTCTTGGGGTACTTAATCTTGAACCCCAACATTGGTGTTTCGCGTTGAAATCACCTCCTGCGATAAAACATTTACCTAACTGTTTAAAAAACTCAGAAAACATCGAAGATGTAAGCTTGTACCTAGGGGGACAATAAACTGCAGCGAACGTGATATTTTTCTGTTTTGTATGTAATGTGATTCCAGTTGTCTGTATGTGTCGTATGATGGGTAAATGAATGGGACTGTGTTTTAATGACGATTTGATAATAATGGCGGTGCCACCGTGTGCCGTTTTGTCAGGGTGGTCAGTTCTGTAAATAATATAGTCTGAAATACAGATTTTAGGTCTTAGTTCTATTACAGATTTTAGTTCTATGTCTGTTCTTTTTTCATGTAAATATAAATCAAGTTCGGTCCTGTGTTTTATCAGTCCATTAGCATTCCATAGGAGAATTGACAAGGAGCCAGCTGTTGAAAAATTAGGGGGCATGGCTGTGGCTCCAGGCTTGTGTAACCTGAGTTAATTGTTGGAGAAGATTAAAAAGAGGGTGGATGAGGTTGTTAAGACCCGTTAGTATTTGAAATAGTTGGGGAGGGGCAGTATCATAAGGGGGACCGGCTGGGTACTGTTATTCATCATACCTGTTTGAACATTATAGTGCCGAGGTGTTGACTTCGTTACTGGTGGACTTCTTGGCTTCTGCTGAGATTCCACGCTGTTCTCCGCATGTCCTGGAAGATGGTGCTGTACAGGTCTGAGATTTGGGAATTCTTGTGAATCTGGTGGCAACTGAAAAGGTTGAGCTGGTGAAGGCCGCTGGTTGAGTTCCTCAGTGTTTGGCAGCCTTTGTAGTTGGCAGGATGTTGGCCACCACAATTGGCACAAGTAGCAGGAGTTTCTCTTGTTTTACTGTATGTTTTGCTGTCTTGATGCCCGCCACACCTTACACACCTTGGTGGGTGGTTACAGTAGCCTCGTGTGTGACCATATTCTTGGCACCTTAAACACTGAGGAATGTCTTTTTTCTTCCGCGGTTCTTCGATGTTTACTTTTGTGTAATAGATATATTTTAAATCGTAGATCTCTTCTTTAAAAGTTTTTTTTGTAATATCTACAAAGAACATTGGTGAGGGCTTCTTAAATCTTGAAATAACGTTGGTTACATTACAAGCTTCGTAACCTTTCTCTTTCAATTCTTCTTTTATAATGCTAATTGGTGTAGAGTGATGGAGGCCCTTAATCACTATCCTGGGGCATCTGTCCTGTGGGAGCTAATAGGTGTGAAAATCTGTGCCTTCACTTCTTAGGCTCGCATTTAAATTTCTGTAAGTGTCAGGTGTATCAGGATAAACTGTTATACCTTTAAGTGTGGTTTTCACTGTAAATTTGTTTGGTCCGGCTTTTTCTTTTAGGAATGCAATAAATGCAGAGTAATTTTCTACTCCATTTATATAAATTGGGGCGGTTTTTGATCTGCGAAGAAGTAGACGCTTCACCCATGGCTGGCGGAAAAACCCGCACTTTTATTATTTAAGTGTTAAATCTAATCTGTGTGATCAGAATAAAACACTTTTTAAAAAGAAAAACAGAATATTAAAACATTAACCGAAGTTATATTTATAACACATAAAACTAACCTATTTTCACTTTCACCAATTTTAATATTTTTTTCTTATATTAATTTAAATAGAAATATATGACAAAGGATAACACCTTTTTATAATTTTAAAATATCATGAACGGTTGTTCCATAAAAAAAAATTGGACAGTATTTATTTAAGTTTATATTATTCTTCTATTTGTCAACAGTTTTACCTATTTATTGCTTGGTCACTATACGTCATGCTTTCACAGTACTGTCTATTATTAAAACTAGTCGGTAGATTGTATTACTTTTTTTTTTTTGGCGCTACAACCCTGGGTGGGTTTTGGCCTTCTCAATGAGCCACCGCCATTCGGCTCTATCTTGTGCGACCGCCTTCCAGTTCCTGATCCCAAGTAGGCTTCGAGCATCAGCTGCCACACCATCGGCCTACCTCAACCTGGACCTTCCAGCTCTTCGGGTTCGATGTTGTGTCTCCTCAAGTACCCTCCTCGGGATTTCTTGATCATTCATTCTGGTCAAATGGCTAGCCCAACCAAGCCTTCCTAACTTCACAAACTCAACCACATCCGGTTCACCATAAATGGCATATAGCTCCTTGTTCTTCCTTATTCTCCATTCAGCCGCATCCCTGACTGGTCCAATAATACGACGTAGAACTTTCCTTTCAAAGATAATCAGATCCCTTTCGTCGTGCTTGGAAATGGTCCAGGGCTGCGAGGCATAAGTTAGTACAGGCCGGACAAGAGTCTTATAAATAATCATTTTGGTTTGCCTGCTGATGAACCTACTGCGAAAGATCTTGAGAAGGCCAAAATAGCATCTGTTGGCTGCAGTGAGGCGCTCTTAATCTCAGCAGCCATATCATTTTCCGAAGTAACTAGTGATCCCAGGTAGATAAATTCCTTAACCTGCTGGAATTTGTAGGACCCCACTACTAAAGGACTGTTATCACTAGGTCCGGTGTACATGTACTGGGACTTGGTCTGGTTAATTGAAAGTCCCATAGATGACGCTGCCCTGATGAGGTTTGTAGTGGCTTCGACTAAGCTGATCTGGACCTGGCTACTATATCTAGGTCAGCGGCAAAACCAAGAACCTGCACTTGTCGGGAAAATATCGTTCCTTGAGTTTGGATTCCTGAATCCCTTACTACTTTCTCTAATGCTAAATTAAAGAGAAGACAGGCAATTCCATCTCCTTGCTTTAATCCCTTATCAGATGGGAACTCCCGGGAACACTCAGGTTGTATCCGGACCTGGCACCATACCTCACTCATCGTAAACTTCACAAGGCGAATCGGGGATGTTCATTTCCTCTAATGCTTTGTACAGTTTTCCCCTCTTAATATTGTCATAGGCACTTCTGAAGTCCACGAAAAGATGGTGTGTGGGTAGCTTGTATTCATGGCCTTTTTCCAGGGTGGTTCTCAAGGTGAAGATTTGATCCACCGTGGATCTGCCTCGACGAAAGCCAGCCTGATACCCTCCAATCTCCTGCTCTGAGAATAGTGTTAACCTATTGAAGAGGATGATTGAGAAAATCTTGTAGGCACATGAAAGTAATGAAATTCCCCGATAATTAGAGCATTCCAGCTGGTCTCCTTTCTTATGTAAGGGACATATGACAGACTTACCCCATTGCCCTGGGATTCTCTCCTCTATCCATATGCTCATGATTAACTCATGTATGGTCTTGTGTAGCTCCTTGCCTCCATACTTGAAAAATTCTGCTGGTAATCCATCAGGACCTGGAGCTTTGTTATTTTTTAGTTTTGAGATTGGCTCAGCGACTTCCTCAAAATCTGGAGGTTCTATTTCCCCATACCCATCCAGGGAATCTCCGTTTTCTTTTAACTCCTCTTCCTCCTCATTCAGAAGAGATCTAAAATGCCTTGCCCACCGGTCAAGTATATCCTCCTTGAACGTGAGCAGAGTGCCATCTTCCTTCTTGCACGCTTGTATCCTCGGTCTAAAGGGTGTTCTTCCGCTATTAACCTTCTGGAAAAACTTTCTGCTCTCATTGGCGTTTCGGAGAGGCTCCAACAAATTTATGTTTAACAAAATATTTTTATACCTCAAGTGTTCCTTAAGTCGCTCTCCTGAAGTCCAGTTTATGTAAGTTGAACTGGGGTAAAATTCTAAGAGTACCTAGCCGAATTGAAGCGGTGCCTTCAAATCTTCTAAGTACCAGAGGTCTTCTAATCCTTGCAGTATTCTTGATAGTGCGAGAGATGGAGTCTTCCTGTGGTCTTGAGAATGAAAATGGATAAGAACGGTTGCGATTTCTTCAAACTAGTCGAACCCAGTCCCTGTTCGGGTGCCAATTATAAACTTGAACTTCCGAACTACTTAAAAAAAACTTTATTGGTATAAAAAAACAAACTACAACTAATTGTTACATAAGTTACAATACTAATCACGGCACACTGAGCTGCTTGTCCTTATTACGCTAGCCTATTGATTCTGGTGGGGAGATCTGCTGATGCTGCAGTCGAGTCTTAGGGCGAATCCGTGTCTAACTGTCGAAACAGACTCATCTGGCAACGCCATTGGAGCCACTCTATCACAGAATGACAAACCTGTTGCATTTTTTACTAGATCGTTATATCGAAGCGAGAAGAGACATTCGTCTGTTGAAAAAGAGGCATATGCAATTGTCGAGGCAATTAAGAAATGGCGACATAATCTCATGGGCAAACATTTGACTCTTATGACAGACCAAAGATCCGTAGCTTTTATGTTTGATTAAAAAATTTCATAAAAATAAAGAATGACAAAATTTTGCGATGGCGTCTTGAACTTTCCAATTTTAAATTCGACATAACCTATATACCAGGAAAATTCAATGCAGCTGCTGGTGCATTATCAAGATTTTGTAATGCTACTAGTACACTCACTAGACTTATAAATATACATCAAACACTTTGCCATCCAGGGGTTACTAGAATGTATCACTGGGTTAGGAAGAAGAACCTCCCGTATTCCTTAGAATTACGTTTTCCTTATTTCCGTAGAGAAGAAATAAGGCAAGTGACTAAAAACTGTCGCGTTTGCCAGGCAGTAAAAACAAAGTTCTATAAAATTGAAGGAACTCTAATCAAGGCTACACAACCCTTTGAAAGCTTAAGCTTGGATTTTAAAGGACCTCTTCCTTCTACTACTCGCAATAAATATTTTTTAACAATAGTTGATAAATTTTCAAGATTTCCTTTCGCTTTTCCTTGTCCAGATAAGACTTCATCAACTAATATTAAGCATCTAAATTATTTATTCAACCTTTTTGGCATTCCGTTATATATTCATTCAGACCGTGGAACTTTCTTAATTTCTCGAGAATTGAAATCATTCCTGGATTACTGTATATCTTATTCATTACATCCTTTCTACGGGCTATAGTTTATTGACGAGGAAACAACTAAAATTTAACAATAACGTTATTCTTAACCCACATTCGGCCAAAATTTACGATTTACCTCTTTGGAGTTGTCAGTCACTGAACCTCGTTGGCAAGTTAATCAGTTGATAGAACCTTCCTCAGCCATCGATTATTTTAAATTCAAAGAGAGATTGATTTCATTATAATGGATTTTGTTGGTAAGCAGTGTATTTGTTCTGCTTGTCATTTTAGTATAACTGCCCTGGAAATGTATTTAGATCGGCAAAGAGCGATTTATGTGGATGAAAATGTTCTGGATGGTGGTCAAAAAATTGCTCTTAAGTAGGGAGAACTGTTTATTGAAGAGCTAACCTTTAGTTTAGTGGGTTAGGTTTTTTATTTTCTTAGAATATTTTGCTGAACTTTAGTAACTTTTGTTGTTGACATCTTCACATAATCTTGAATCATTTGATATCAAACCAATAAAAGGTACAGAACTTGTAATGGCCTAAGGTAGATTAGTATAATTTACTATATACTACAGTAGAATTTAGTCCGTCCTGTTGTTGGTTCATTAATTTTTTTAAAAATGAGAATTAAACTCTTTTTTTATGGAAGTTATGGTTAATAATCTATCAGTCATCTGATAAGCAACCATTGTGTGAAGTATTGAGAGTATTTAGTTGTTTCATTTCTAATTTCAGGATAATTAGTAAAAGCCTGGTTACACTTAACTTGTTCATCAATCCTCACACAAACTTGTAGCTATATGTTCTATGTTCCATCTCACCTTAATAGATTGATTTACCTATCATTAAGTGATTTAGTGATGTAAAGGAAAGTGTAATGACTTTAAACAGCTCAGTTTCTATCGTTTTACATTTATCATATAATAACAATTGACTTGCCCTTGGTGTTGAAGGTGTATTGATTGGCATTATTCTTTTTATTACTATCATATGATTATTTTGTAAAACAAATCTAATTTATCGGTCTGAGTCGAGGGGATGTGGTTGACATCAGATTCTTGTTTGATCTTTTGTGAAAAAAATATATTCCAGCAGCCAATGAACAGCAGTTTTAAAACAAAGAACTAAATATGTATTTTTAAAAATTAGTTTTCCATGTTATTAGAAACTTTTATAAGTTATTATTATACAGATAATGCACAGTAAATATCCTTTTTTTTCAGATACTATCATAGTTTTATTATTTTTTTTTCAAAATAATGATTGATTGTTTCATTTTCACTAATGATATACTTAAATAAAATTGAAATTGTCAATCTAAAATTCAATAAGACTTATACTATGAAAGCCAATTAAAAAATATTTATTTTAATTTTTTTTTAGTTGTTATAATTTTTAAACATTTTTATTTGAAAAGAAAAGATAGGTCCAGGACCGGAACTCGAACCCGGGTCTCCTATGTATCCGTCAGGTACCAAGTACTCTTCCAACTGAGCCATCCTGGTTCGACTCTCGGTCAGTTACATCCTTTCTCTTCACTGATCCCATATCCTTGTGTACTCGCAATTTGCGATGAATACTATGATATATTTGAATAATATATGTGATAATATATGATGTAAAATATGTATGATATCGAGTCCTGGTCATGGTCATATCTTTTATTTTCAAATAAAAATGTTTAATTAAAAAATAATTTGTTAGTGTAACTGTATTAAACTTGAAATTTAATAAATACTAATTGCTAATATGTACCAATCATTATATTTACTTGTTGTATTATTTTAGTATAGTTGTAAATTTCATTATATAAATTGTTAAAAAAATATTTAAAAAATAAATATTACTTAAAAAATAAGCAACTGTACCAATATTAGTGTAGAATTAATTCATTGAATCGTTGAAAGGCATTTTGAATTTTATAGTACTTAGCCTTGAAAACCTTGAATTTGGATACAATATCAGAGAATGGCACTTCACTTCATTTATTGTTTTATAAGATTTGTTTTATATTCAGTTTCCATTTAATAATTAGATTATTTAGTTTTCCAATTGCACAAGATTTACTTAAGATCACAAATTATATATTTTTCATGTATCTTTTCTTAATTTCTCAGATAACACTGGAATTTATATAAAAGAGGAAATAAACGATGAGGCTGAGATTACTGGTAAGTTGTGCCCTTTGAGATCTGTGAACTTAAGATATGGTGAGGATTCCGAACTTCATGTCCGATTTGTGTTTCCATATTAAATTTATTCAAAATTCTTAAAATGTTACAAGTTGTTTATTGTTTCTATTTCAACCATTTATTTCTTGCAATAGATTTTCATTTTTTTAAATACTTCATTTGAAAAGATAAGATATGGCCAGGACCGGGACTCAAACCCGGGTTTTTCACCTATCCGTGGTGACGCCTCAACCATCTCGGTCACCCTGGCATGTTTCTCGGCCAACCCCATGAATTCTTTTCACAGATCCTACATCTCCTCATTTTCATTTTCATGAGCAAATTATTTTGGTTGCTCAAGATATAATTATATTCCCAAAGTATCATCTTGAGTTGATATAACTAATTAAATTAATTTCTTTTAACATGACAAATTAAAAATGCTTTCTTCATATTTTTATGCTTAAAATACGATTTTGATGGATGGATCCGATTATGTGATACAAGGAACACAGATGATTATCTAAGATAAAGTTGACATACATCTATTTCGCTAACCATTAACCACTTACTTTACAAAGTACTAACTTCATTCCATATGGGTTAATAATTAGATTATTTAGTTTTCCAATTGCACAAGATTTACTTATGATCACAAATTATATATTTTTCATGCATCTTTTTTTAATTTCTCATTGTTTCCTTAACTTGAACATTTTTATTACCTTGTATAAAAACAAAGAAAGCAATTTTGTGGTGGTGTTCTTAAATAAAACAGAAAAAAATTTAAATGTATACCTTTTGCTGCTTTGTTTTTTAATAACAAAGAAGTGGAATAATTAACTAGGATCATTGGCGTTCATTTAATAACAGGAAATCATGGTTTTATTAAAAATAGGAGTCTAGAAAAATAAATGAAAGTTTTAAAACTTTGTTATTCTTTTATTTTATTTTTTAAATATTTTGTTTTATTTTATTATAAAATATGTAGTATGTGTTTTGTTCGTTTGTGTCTGTATTTTGGTGTTGTTGTTTTTGTATAATTTCCTATTTCTTGTTTGAGTGTGTTGTCTGAAAGTTGGCATGAGATGAAGAATCTGAGGGTTTGTTGGTGTATGAATTTTTGTATTGTTGGGATGTCCAGTTCTTTGTGCATTGTGGTGATTTTAGTATATATTGGAGTTTTTTATGATTCTTAGACATTTGTTTTGGAAGATCTGTATTTTATTAATGTGTGTTTTGCTAGCTAAACTCCAGACTGGGCATGCGTAAGTTATCATGGGTCTAATGACTCCCTTATATAATATTTTCTTATTTTTTTCAGATAATTTTGACTTTTTGTTAAAATATGGATACATTTTGTATAATATTCTGCAGGCGCTATTCAGTTTATTATTGATATGATTTTTGAATAGTAGTTTGCGGTCTAAAGAAATTCCTAAATATTTAATATGGTTTGATATAGGTATTGAGATATTGTTAAGTAGTATGGTAGAGGGGAGTATAGGTCTTCGTTTTGTGAAAATTATAGCTTCGGTTTTGTCAGTATTTGTATTGAGTCCCCATTTTTTCAGATATTTGTTAATTTTGCAAAATGCTTCCTGTAGTCTTTTAATTATTGCAGTTATCTTATAGGATGATGACAGTATTGCTGTGTCATCAGCGAACAGTGCGATATCTACATTATTGATTTTTGGGATGTCATTAATAAACAAATCAAATAATATAGAGCTGAGACAGGAACCTTGCGGTAGACCCGCGTTTGTGTATCTATTTGTTGAGTGGCTATTGCTTGATGAAATAAAGAATGTTCTGTTAGTTAAGAATGAGTATAATGTTAGAATTAAGTATCTTGGGATATTGTATTGTATTAATTTGTAGATGAGGAATTGAGGAGAAATCCTGTCGAATGCTTTTTCTATGTCAATGAGGATCATGCCTGTATGTTTTCTTAGGTTGAAATTTTTAGTGATTATGTCAACCACTCTCGCCAATTGACCGGTTGTAGAGTGAAAGTGCCGAAATCCAAATTGTTCATTTATTAATATATTGCTATCAGTTATGTGCTGGACCAGTCGGTATTTTATTATTTTTTCGTAAAGTTTAGAGAGGATGTTTAGTAAGCTAATGGGTCTGTAATTGGATGTAATTTCAGGGTCTTTATGGTGTTTGGGAATGGCTATCACTTTTCCTCTTTTCCAAATATTCGGGAAATAATTTAATCTGAGGCAGGTATTAAAGATTTTGGTAATATGTATTATCGTTTTCTTGGAGAGGTGTTTCATTAATACTGCTGGAATATTATCAGGTCCGGGTGATTTGCTAATGTTTAAGGTTTTAATTAATTTTGCGATTTCTCAGTGAGAGGTATGTTTAAAGTTGTTTTGTTCAGGTCTGGTTGTTCTATAATAGTTTACAGTTGTTTTCACTTTTTTTTATGATATGTTGTGGTTAAGCTGTTTGATGAGTTTTGGATATTCTCAAAATGATCAGCAATCCGTGAGAGTTTTTCTTTCGTATCAAATATATATTTATTATTATCTATTTTTAGTGGGGGAATGTTCGGTTTGGTTTTCGTAAAAATCTTGTGGATTTTCCAGAAGGGTTTATCTTCAGTTTTAACTGATTTCAAAGTTGTAGCCCAATTAGAGTTTCTCCATTGGTTCAGTTTGAGACGAATTAGATCTGGTGAATGTTTTTATTATATTTTTAGGATGGGTTTGTGCTCTACGCCTGTATTTTTTTCTTAATTTTATCAAATGTTTTATATATTTGGGGAATTCATCTTCGTGGGTAGCTGCGTAGCTTTTGGGAATTGCTAGATGGGCTGATCTTTTGATTATAGATGTTAAATTTTTTATGGCAGTTTCTATTTCATCCGGATTTGAGATTATAGGTTTAATGTCTAAAGAGTTATCTAAGTGTTTTTTTGAAATGGAGCCAGTTTGCGACTTTGTAATTGTATTTGGCGATAGGTGTTTGGGTTATAGGTTTTAATTTTATCCTATACAAAACCGGGTTGTGATCGGAACTTAATGCTGGTAAAGAAATTAGCCTAGAAATCGCACTGAAGGATTTTGTCACTAGTAAATCTAGTGTGCTAGGTCTTGACTTCCCGTTGGTAGGGAAATAAGTGGGTGATCTTGGATATACTATTTGGAGTTTAAAGTGGGTAGCTGATTATAATTATTTAAGTTTAAGTTTATAGCAATGGCTTGAAGGTATTTTAAGGTTGGTATTGGACAGTATGCGTGTTTCAGTAATTTATGGATGATCAACATAACTCCGCCTCCATAATGATTACAATCAGATCTGTAAACTTTATAATTTGGGATAGATATTTTGTCTATTTCGGTTATATGGGTTTCTGTAACTGATAATATGTGGGGGTTATTAGAAGAAATAAATTCTTTTAATTCTAATAACTTATTTTTTATGGATCGAGCATTCCAGGTTAAGCAATTTATGTAGTCAATGGTCATGGAGTTTATATTGTTTCATTCCATTTTTATGGTAAACGTTTGTTTTTAATCTCAAAAGCAATTGAAAATTTATCGAATATTTTAAAATAAGTATGTAGAATAAATAGCTTGGCATTATTGAAGTGATAACAGAGCGAGATAAGAGGATTTGTTTACTACTCAAGTAGTTTCTGTAGTGACAGGTTATGAATATGTTGTATGAAATGATATTTGGTTCTATATTGTTACATATTAATATTACTGGAGTTTTATTGGTATGTAAATTGCTAAATATTATGTTTATGAATATTGTGAGTAAGATAAATACAATAAATATTTTACTTGTTTGGTGAATAAGTTGTTTGGATATGTTGCAATAACTCTTCATTTAGTCAAGTAGAGATAATATTCCTTCAAATAAAATGAAAAATTTGCTTCTTCCATTTTTGCTAAAATATTTTTTATATTCTTAAATATTTCTCTCATTTTCAGAGAGCTGAACATAGTTTTGGCTTCGTTGATCATATCCATTATAGAGGGTTCCTTGTCCTGTGGAGTAAATGAATTCGAAGGCCAATGTGATAGAGGTTTAGGGAGTTGTGGGAAATCTTCTCTTTTTGCATTGTAATTTCTTATGCTTGAAATAGTTTTTCTGGGTGGATTTTTACTTAGCTTAATGTTAAGTGTTTTTTCATAGACTGGGCATTCTTTTGAATTTGACTGGTGGGCTTCTTCACAATTAGCACATTTTGGGGGAAAGTTATCAATATTTATATTTAGGCAATCTTTGGTTTTGTGAGATTCTGAGCATCTCATGCATTTTGGTTTTTTATTGCAGTTAACAGCGATGTAATTATACGATTGACAATTATAGCATTGAATTAATGCTCTGTTGGGATTGTATTTCTCCCATTTAATTATGCAGCTGCATACTGTTTTTATGTGGGTCATAATTTGTACCTGGGTTTGATCTTGTAGTGTGATTATCCAAGCTGGTAGTTTGACTGGGGTTTCTTCTTTCTTCTTAATCATTTGTATTAAGTATGGCTAATCCTTCGGAAACTCTCACTTTATAAATCCCCTTCCCCAGTAGTCTTTCCGGTCTCACCTGATGAACTGAACACCCATTTTTTGTCTTTCTCTTCTAACTCACGATATACTTCTCCTACTTTCCCATTAGCACCATCATTCAACCACAACAACTTTTATTTCTCCGACATTTCACCCACTGAGCTTCTTTCCTCCCTATTGAAATCCCACTCCAATTCCATCGGTTCTGACGGCATTCCCGTCAAACTGTTAAAAACATGCATCCCCGAAATTCTACCTGCCCTTCTTTATATTTACAATTTTTCCCTACAAAATGCAGTTTTCCCTTCCTCCTGGAAAAAAGTAATAGTCCATCCTATTAACAAATCACCCATCAATCCATCCATCAAACCCAAATGATTTCCGGCCTATTTCTATACTCTCTAACCTTTCCAAACCCCTCGAAAGAATAGTTCAATCCCAAATGTCAAATTTCCTGGAACAGTCCCAACTCCTTGATCCACTTTAATCAGGCTTCCGTCCTGGCCTTTCCACACAATCTGCCCTCGTTAAAATCACCACTGACATACATACTGCTATGGACGAAAAAAAACTGACAGTAGTAATTCTACTTGACTTTTCAAAAGCGTTCGATTCACTGAACCATTCCATCCTCTTCTCTAAACTAAAATCTCTTTCATTTTCCAACAGTTCCATACTCTGGGTCCAAGCTTTCCTCTCGGATAGGACTCAAGCAGTCTCCATCCCTAATCAACCCCTATCCTCTTTCCTACCGCTGAACACAGGAGTGGCACAGGGTTCTAGTATTTCCCCACTCCTTTTCAACTGTTACATTAATGACCTTCCCAAATCAATCCTTCACTGTTCCCACCATTTGTACGCCGACGATTCCCAGATCTATTTGTCCTTTCCTCCGTCTGAGATAATAGCAGCATTTGCCAACATTCAAGGGGACCTAGATAGGATAAGTGCCTGGGCAAACTTGAATAAACTGTCGTTGAATGCTACGAAAACTCAGGCCATCCTAATTGGTTCCAACATCCTTCTTAAATCTATCAAATCACTTCCCCGATTAACCTTAAATGATCACCCTATTGCCTTCAGCTCCTCTGTTAGAAACCTCGGAGTCATTTTTGACCAATCCCTCTGATGGAAACCCCACGTTGCCCAAATTTCTCGTCGAGCAATAAGCTCTCTAAAGTTATTCCACCGTTCCAAACATCTTCTAACTCTACCAATCCGTAAGCTCCTCATCACATCTTTTATCTTTCCACACTTTGACTATGGTTGTGTGGCATATGGTGGAATCTCGAACAGGCTCGAGGAGAGGTTGAGGCGGATTATGAACTGTTCGCTTTGATTTGTCTTCGATGCCCCGAGAAGGTCTCATGTGTCCCGTCGTTACGTTGAGTTAAAGTGGCTTTTTCCTTCTATCCGCAGGCTCTATTTCCTTGGTTCTTACTTATATCAAACTATCAACTCACAACATCCATTTTACATCTATAGTCTCCTACAATTCAAATCCTCTATCCAATCCCAAGGCACAAGATCTCGTCCTTCCGATCTTTATATCCGTTCCCTTAGAACCAAAACTTTTGAGCGTTCCTTTCTCGCCCGTTCTATCTCTCTTTGGAACTCACTCCCACCCGATATCCGTCATGCGTCTTCTTTAACCTCATTTAAATCTAAAGTTTTCCAACATCTTCTAAATTCCCAATCAGGTGCTTTATAACCAATAAATAATTGATAGATATTTTCAACTTTATTGATTGATGAACTACTGTAAATATTCCTCACTCACAATGAAATCATTTTTTTAATTTTATTTCTGTTACCAGATGCTATCATGTATTTACTGTTTTTTTTTTCCATAAGCCTAGTTCTTTTTATTGTAAATTTGTCTGTTTTTTTTTATTTTTATTTTTGCATCACTTTAATAAATAACACTAAACATACCTGTTTAGTTATTTACTTTCAGGATATTTTGTAAATAAGTTTTTACTCAGTTGTAGGCCTTTGGCCAGATAAATATTTTCTTAATTATGTTCATCTCTGTTATTCTAAACGGACCTGGTCCCAGAATAAAATTATTTTTCTATTTCTATTTCTATTATTTTACTTACTTTCAAACCTTTAGAAATTAAATCTTGTTTTATGTAATCTATTTCTATGTTAGAGGGAACACCTTTTAGGACCATTTTTGGTTGAATTTCATTCTTAGGTGTGTAAGTATGAAATTCATATTCTTTTTTTGTTAATTCTTCTCTTAATATTTTAAAATCTGTTGAATTATATGTAATAAAGATTGTTTTATTTCTTTTATATTTGATGTTAATTTCTCCAGTTAGGTTTTTCATTAGGTCTTTATAATTATCAAATGTTTGGTGTACTATGATTGGAGGGTACGATTTGACTTTATTGCTTTGGATTGATTCACACGTTGATTCAGCTAGGTCTTCATCATCTGATAATAAAGAATAGCTATTGCTTACTGGGACAGTATAATTGTTAACGACTTTTCTTTTTTTTTTGAAGCACTTTTTGGGTCCATATTTTGTTTCGCACTGACCCCTGAGGGCCCCGCGGTTATGTTATGTAGATCTTGTACACTAATTTTCACTAGTTAACACTGAGTATTAACTATTGATTATTAGTAAGGTTATTTATTCACGTAAGCGCACGTTAAACACTTATCCACTGTAAAGGTCAGAGGACAACGCCTGATTCTTTTATTTTATTTTTTCAATGGCTACCTTGTGCTTAGTGGATTTCAGTTAAAGCTTGGAAACCGGCTTAATGTTCGTCAAGTTCAGGCATAATTCTCCTTTGAGGTAAACGTCCAAGTTATTTTTTTCTTTGTGAGGAGCTGGACAGCAGAACTAATTCCTTTTTCAATGAAATGGATAAGGGAATGGTTTAGTTTTTCTCCACAATTGTGGATGAGTATCCATAACCTTTGTCCAGGCTAACTTCATAATCTCTCTGGTTTGAAATGATTTTTGTCTTGCAGATATATACTAGAAATCCTGTGTGAAAAGAATTCTCAACCTTATCCACAGCTTCAATTGCTCAAACAAGAATGGATCTACAATATGCCAGCGGTCTGGTACCAAAAAAGGGCTTTATAAATTAAAGAGATCTGTATTTTTGATATGTTGAAAGGGTATGTCTGAGTTCTGAGCTACTCTCCTTGGTCATTTTTTCCAAATAATCCAAATACAGGCAAGCGGCCAGGTGTTTGAGGATCGCAAAAAGTCGAAGAGAGTTGCACTTTTGATATGTTGTAAGGGCATGTCTGAGTAGTGTAAATCCAAGTTTCAACCGAATTTGGTGGTCGAAAACTTTTGGTGGTCTATAAACCTCGGGGAGACTGGGCGGCTCCCCCCCCCCTCCTGCATCGTAGTGCCTACTAGTACTACCATTATTTTTTGTAAAGGTACTTTACCAGTAAATATTTATACTTCACAATAAACAAGCTGTTTTAGATCAATTCGTCTTTCCCTGATTCTCGTTTTTTTATTAACAAGAGAAATATAACAACTACAGGCCTCGTTATGTGTTTAAATTAAAGCCAATTAAATTTACTACAACTCCATTTCACTTTACTTTCATCATATTATCACTCCTTCGGCTGGTGTTCCTCACGAAAGTCGGCCAAAACTTAAAATTTGGACTTTTTGAAAAAAAAGACCAATTTTCAAAAGGTTGTAAATCAGAATCTATTGCACCTACAGGCCTTGGTCTGTGCTTAAATTAAAGCTAATTAAATTTACTACCTTGACTTTTATCGTAGAATCACTCCTTCGGCTGGTATGGAAGAAGGGGCTCGTAATAATAATTCACTAACCTTCTATCCGAGCGAATTTGTCGGTTGTGAATTCAATAAAAAAAAACCTGATAGCTTAATTGGGTGAAAATTTCCATAAATACATATAATTGAAGCTATAAAAGGAAATAAAAGAAATTCATCAAGTAAATACAAATAAAAACATACAAAAATGAGTTAATATTGATGATAATTGTTGACCTATGATAATTTATGTTGAAGAAATTGGTCCGGGTAGAGGTCACTGAATGAAATTATCAAGTAATTTCAGAAGATCGTTATTGATAGCCAACGTTTCGACCTACGCTGTAGGTCTTCTTCAGGGCTATATGCAAAATACAGACAATTTAAGAAAACGGTACAAATATATTAAAACATTTTAAATATAGATAAACTAAAAGAAGGTGAATACAGGCAAAAAAAAAAAAAGAAATTGATGAAGATGTACAGTAAGGTAATTATGAAGGTTAAAATGTAGAAAATAATAATAAAACATGAAGAAAATAATAATAAAACAGAAAATGTTGACAGTTAAAAAATTAAGGTATTACAGATAAAAAATAAAAACTTAATATACAATAGGAATGTGAAATGAAATATACATATAAATATAAACGTATAAATGTAAAATATACATATAAATATAAACATACCTACTTTTATACAATTGATATTTTACACTTATATAAACTCTCTTCTTACATTCTCTTATGCAATTAATATTCTTTACACTAGTATAAAGTATTTTCTACCTATCAATATTAATACTGTATTTTCTAAAATATTTTTTATTTTCATTTTTATTTTATTTTATATAATTCGTTTCTAGATTTTTATAATTTTACAATTTTTATTTCTTTTCTTTTTTTTATTTTTTATTACCTATAATTTTTAGTGCGTAATTCTTATCACTTTCTAATTTACCCATATCATTTCACATTCCTATTGTATATTCAGTTTTTATTTTTTATCTGTAATACCTTAATTTTTTAACTGTCAACACTTTCTGTTTTATTATTATTTTCTTCATGTTTTATTATTATTTTCTACATTTTAACCTTCATAATTACCTTACTGTACATCTTTATCAATTTTTTTTTGCCTGTATTCACCTTCTTTTAGTTTATCTATATTTAAAATGTTTTAATACATTTGTACCATTTTCTTAAATTGTCTGTATTTTGCATATAGCCCTGAAGAAGACCTACAGCATAGGTCGAAACGTTGGCTATCAATAAAGATCTTCTGAAATTACTTGATAATTTCATTCAGTGACCTCTACCCGGACCAATTTCTTCAACAAAAATGAGTTAATGATAAATATATAATGTAAAAATAGAAAAAGAGCAATTATAAAAATTATTAATGTGCACAACTAAACCTAAGAAAATACAAAGAAAGTTATTTAAAATTAAATAAAAAAGTTATGAAAAAAAAGAAAATGCATTAAGCTGTTATCTACAATTATTTACATAAAAAATGAAATTAACTTATTTACTAAAGAGAGATGAGTCTTATAACAAAAAATATTACTGGTCTATGAATTAATGAAAAACTGAGAAATGAACTGAGTTCTTGAAAAGTGTTGAGTTCTTGATAGCGATGACTTGATGATTCAAAATGATGATGAGTAGAAAAATTAAATATCTCTTACCGGTAAGTCCAAAGTTTGATGAAAATAGCATGAAGTTTTACTGATGAAATTTGACAAATTCAAGATGAAGAAGATGAGAGAGTGGCTACAAAATCAAGTGTAGAGTAGCAAGCAACCTCACAGGACAACTGTCTTGAGATTGATCTTGTTTTGTTTTTTCAAACATTACACTTACTATTAAAACATATGTTTTTAAAATTACTCTATTAATTCTTTTGTTTCCTTTTTAAATTTTATTATTATTAGAATTGTATAACAAACAAAAAACATCTGGCTTTTAATGCAATAAAATATTCGTTTGAATAAAATATTCGTTTGGAAATAAAATAAAAAATAGCTATTGATACCCGACAGCTAGTGTTCCTCACGAAAGTCGGCCAAAACTTAAAATTTTGACTTTTTGGAAAAAATTTCAAAGACCAATTTTCAAAGGGGCATAAACTATTAAACCTATACAGCTGTGGTAGGATTTAAATTATAGCAAATTTAAGATACTTCAAAAATGGTTACTCAAATTTTTTTCAAAAATACACCGATTAGGAGAGATACGGGCCAAAAATGGAAATAACTCCAAAAATTTCAAGGTTTTTCGGCCACCAAAAGTTTTCCCATCCGTTTTTCGGTTACAAACTTGGATTTACACTATTCAGACTTGCCCTTACAACATACCAAAAATGCAACTCTTCAATTTTTTGTGACCCTCAAACACCTGGCCGCTGGCCTAGAATCCGATCCGGAATTCGTAACTTTGTCAAATCTTCAATCCTTGATTCCATGCTACCTGGCAACTTTTATGGTGCAGTACTGTTTTAATTTGCCCTATTAGATTTCTCATCAATCCCTCTAATTTATAGCCCCCTTATAATCCGAATCCCTCCCAGATTGGGAGCCATTGGTCTGGAACCTCTTGAAGAAGCAACCAACAGACCAAGAGGTCCCCTATGAAGCCACTGAAAGAGTTTTGCGCAGTTGTAAGAAACCCTCCCGACTACTAATGTATTTTTGTTCACTAGTTTCACGGCAACCTCAAATTTCTACTGTGTTTTCAAACAGTTGAAGATTTAAATTCTTATCCTACAAAATACCAAATTTATTATATTCTAGTTATTACCTACCCCCAAATTCTATATTATTACCTTACTCCAATTTGTTTATATATTTATTGTCGTTTTTATAATTTATGAACCATGCGTCAATCATGTGAAAAGAAGAGATACTCACCTCAGATGAATTCTAGTTGTCCGATTGGATATTTTTATGCGGTTTTTAAAATTGAAAATTAATAAAATTTCAGGTACTTGTGATTTAGCAGTAGCCATGGACAGGTTATCGGCTATCGCTTATAACCTGAACACGTGTAATTCTGATAACTTATCTTCTTATTTATGTTAATGGAAGTTTAATATACAAAATTTAATAATAAAATCTAATATTCGATCCCTTTAGCTACTTTCCTCTTCTTACAAAAATGTTTTCCCAATACTTTCTACAACAACTCCCATTTCTATCCTTGATAATAATAAACAAAATTAATAAGACAAAAACATTAAAAAAGGAAAGCAATTTAATAGCACATACACAAATAACTCAAAAAGTGATAAGTGATAAGAAGAGGTTAGATGAGATACTATAATAAATTTGTTGTTTAATAAATGTTGGTCCCATGTTTGGCACCAAATATATTGAATTTAAATTCATACTCAAATAAAAACCAATGTTAACTATCACACGTAACAGTTTATTAATGTTAAAATATTTTATTGAACATGAAACATCAATCTTAATTTTGTTTATTATTATCAAGGATAGAAATGGGAGTTGTTGTAGAAAGTATTGGGAAAACATTTATATAAGAAGAGGAAAGTAGCTAGAGGGATCGAATATTAGATTTTATTATTAAATTTTGTATATTAAACTTCCATTAACATAAATAAGAACATAAGTTATCAGAATTACACGTGTTCAGGTTATAAGCGATAGCCGATAACCTGTCCATGGCTACTGCTAAATCACAAGTACCTGGAATTTTATTAATTTTCAATTTTAAAAACCGCATAAAAATATCCAATCGGACAACTAGAATTCATCTGAGGTGAGCATCTCTTCTTATCACATGATTGACGCATGGTTCATAAATTATAAAGACGACAATAAATATATAAACAAATTGGAGTAAGGTACTAATATAGAATTTGGGGGTAGGTAATAACTAGAATATAATAAATTTGGTATTTTGTAGGATAAGAACTCAAATCTTCAACTGTTTGAAAACACAGTAGAGATTTGAGGTTGCCATGAAACTAGTGAACAAAAATACATTAGTAGTCGGGGCTGTTTTCTTACAACTGCGCAAAACTCTTTCAGTGGCTTCATAGGGGAGGCCTCTGGTTGCTTCTTCAAGAGGTTCCAGACCAATGGCTTCCAATCTGGGAGGGATTCGGATTATAAGGGGGCTATAAATTAGAGGGATTGATGAGAAATCTAATAGGGCAAATTAAAACAGTACTGCATCATAAAAGTTGCCAGGTAGCATGGAATCAAGGGTTGAAGATTTGACAAAGTTACGAATTCCGGATCGGATTCTAGCCCAGCGGCCAGGTGTTTGAGGGTCACAAAAAATTGAAGAGTTGCATTTTTGGTATGTTGTAAGGGCAAGTCTGAATAGTGTAAATCCAAGTTTGTAACCGAAAAACGGATGGGAAAACTTTTGGTGGCCGAAAAACCTTGAAATTTTTGGAGTTATTTCAATTTTTGGCCTGTATCTCTCCTAATCTGTGCATTTTTGAAAAAAATTTGAGTAACCATTTTTTAAGTATATTAAATTTGCTATAATTTAAATCCTACCACAGCTCTGTAGGTTTAATAGTTTATGCCCCTTTGAAAATTGGTCTTTGAAATTTTTTCCAAAAAGTCAAAATTTTAAGTTTTGGCTGACTTTCGTGAGGAACACTAGCTGTCGGGTATCAATAGCTATTATTTTATTTCCAAACGAATATTTTATTCAAACGACAATTTAATTGCATTAAAAGCCAGATGTTTTTTGTTTTTTATACCATTCTAATAATAATAAAATTTATTAAAAGGAAACAAAAGAATTAATAGAGTAATTTTAAAAACATATGTTTTAATAGTAAGTGTAATGTTTGAAAAAACAAAACAAGATCAATCTCAAGACAGTTGTTCTGTGAGGTTTCTTGCTCACACTTGATTTTGTCGCCACTCTCTCATCTTCTTCATCTTGAATTTGTCAAATTTCATCAGTAAAACTTCACGCTATTTTCATAAAATTTTGGACTTACCGGTAAGAGATATTTAATTTTTCTACTCATCATCATTTCTGTTGCAACTATTAAATGTACCGGTGGACATTTAAAAAGGACCATGCAAAATCTTGTTCCCCTTTCAATGGTTAGCGATTCGGACGTAAAATCATAAAGATTTTAGGTGGGCGGTATGTTGGATATTCCAAAAGATGTAACTATATTGTAAATTATTGTACATTATAAAATATATAAATTAGTTGATAGAATAATATTATATTGATTTAGATCGGTAGAGAGGAGAGTAAGCGAGGGAGAGAGAGGGTGTATTTATTGTTGCTATTAGTGCGCCTTGCAAGAATTAGCAAACTTTAGCCTGTCTTGCTGTATCCAGCACTCGAAGAGGATGCCTCTACGGCCTTTGCGGAACGATACTCTGCCCATTTGCCTGTGTCGCGACAAGAATTACACCGCCTCAGAAGACGGCAGCACCAAACTTTAACTTAGTCAGTGAACTTAAAATAATATATCAGGTCAGGCCTTTCATTTTTCTCTCTCTCTCCCTCGATTAGAATTAAAGAACATTTTTTTTTGCATTGTCACGTGGTAATTTTTTACTTTAATTATTTTCATAACAAGATTTTTGTTTTGTATTTTACTATAAATATAGTCTAATTAATTTATAATTTTAAATGTATTTTTGTTAAACTTATAATGATAATGAGATTATTTCAGTTAAAATTCTCTTGAAAATAAACTATTTTCTGTTTTTAGTTGTTTCTGTTATTTGCTTATTGTATATTTTGTATGTTTTTATTTATTTTACTAACAGGAAACGGGCAATATTATCGGCGTCATTATCGGGCACTCAGGGAATCCAATTTCATTCATTTTCAGTGCACTCTGGCCCCAACATAATTTATAAATTGACTTAAGTAGGTATTAAAATGTCAGCAAATTATACACTACAGTTGCAGTTTGTTAAACAAAGCTCCAGTGACGTTAACTGTTTTATTATACATTTGGTTTCCACATTTAACTATACATGTGTTTATATATATATATTATTATTATTTTAACTTTAACATTTACCCATTTTATTATAATGCAATCGGGAAAAACCACAATGCAAAGCCTTATGTTTCAAATCCAGTAATACACCCACTTACCAGTCGACGTTTCGCCTATTCAGGCATTATCAAGAAACAAAGGCAAAACAGGGTTATGTGAATCACATCTCGAAGAAAAAGGTGCAATACATCCCAACGATCAACAGCCCAAACAGGCTCCAAACGTGAGACAGTACCCCACCAACAAGATGTTCAACATACAACTGAAAAGAAGGTAATAGGCAACCAGCTGGGAAGGTTAATTTTCGCCTATTAAGGCAGATAATGCCTGAATAGGCGAAATGTTGACTGGTAAGCGGGTGTATTACTGGATTTGAAACATTAGGCTTTGCATTGTGGTTTTTCCCAATTGCATTATAATAAATAATAGTGTTTCTGTTTGAGTTTTTGGCTCTAGTTTATTGATTTCCCATTTTAATATTTAATGTTTATTTTTTATCTTTATCACCTCACCTTATTCTTTAATTTTCAACACTTTCTGTTTTATTCTTTATTATGTATTTAACTACCCTTCTAGCACTTGATTGTTAATACTATCCACTCATACATTTTAACCTTTATATTTACCATGCTGTGCAATTTTTATCACCATTTGTACTACCTTTTAATTCTCTATTGTCTGTATTTTGCATATAGCCCTGAAGAAGACCTACAAAGTAGGTCGAAACGTTGGCTACTTAATAAACATTCCTCCAATTCTAAGAGAAATTCATTGACCTCTTCCTGGACCATTTTCTTCCACGCTTATTTAATAAGTATTATTTATAGAGATATAAATAAATAGTTAATTTAAATTTAAAACAATCAGCTCTGCTTGATGCCCTCAACTCACTTTGCTCTTCATGACATTAATCGTCAATCCCATATATCTTTTACAGACCTTTAGCTCGAGGCTCTGTGTCTGCTTCATCAAATATTATTGGGATGTTTCGTAAAATAATAAAGGATTATGGTTTTAAAAGAAAAATAGCATTTAGCTGTTTTTATTGATTATAATAATCTAAATTACATTCTAATGTTATTTGATCAATAATCTTTTTATTGATATAAGTTTATTTTTTTATTATTGTAAATAATAGTCCAGATGCCTAAAATGTGGTAATCAGCAAGCGAGAGGCCCAGTGAGTAGAGGGGGAGTGGCAGCCTTTCATAGCCAAGTTCCAACAATTTTTGGAAAGTCAACTGTGAGATATGTGGCTGAGCGTTGTCATGCAACAGAATGAGGCCCTTTCGATTGACTAAAGAAGGCTTATTATTGCCAATTTCTGATATATTACTTTAACTTGGTTAAAATGCGATGCAGTAATGATGTTTTTGCCAGAATTTGCAGAACGAATTACTGCCTTTGCCGCAAACTTCTTTGATATTTTTATTGATATTGTTCCTGCCGATTTGCAATTTGGATTCAATATTTTTATATATTTTCAAAAGTATTCCTTAGCTTATAATTTCCTTGATAGGTACAATAGATTTCCATGGAATCCGAGTTATAAAAATAAAGTACATTCTACAAAAAATAATGAGGCTTCCCACCAATATGCAGTGCCTTTATGTGTGCTTTTAATTTCCACTTAGTAACTGTTTTATAATCACAATGGAAACATTGATGATGTCTCTCATTTGAATGACCAGCCATTATATGTCTTTTTAAATTACTTTGTGAGACTGTTTTATAGTCACAATGAGGACATTGATGAGGTCTCTCACTGGTATGACGAGCCATTATATGTCTTTTTAATTTATCTTCTCTAACTGTTTTATAGTCACAATGAGGACATTGACAAGGCCGCTCATTTGTATGGCGAGCCATTATATGTTTTTTTAATTGACTTTTTGTGACTGTTTTAAACTCACAATGAGAACATTGATGAGGCTTCTCACTGGTATGACGAGCCATTATATGTATTTTTAAATTAGCTTCTGTTATTGTTTTATAGTCACAATGAGGACATTGACAAGGCCGCTCATTTGTATGGCGAGCCATTATATGTTTTTTTAATAGAATTTTTGTGAGTGTTTTAAACTCACAATGAGGACATTGATGAGGCTTCTCACTTGTGTGACGAGCCATTATATGCAATTTTAAATTACTTTGTGAGACTGTTTTATAGTCACAATGATGACATACATGAGGTATCTCATTTGTATGAAGAGCCATTATATGATTTTTTAAATAACTTTTTCTGACTGCTTTAAATTCACAATGAGAACATTGATGAGGCTTCTTACTTGTGTGACGAGCCATTATATGAAATTTTAAAGATTCTCCTCTTGCTGTTTTAAACTCACAATGAGGACATTGATGAGGTCTCTCACTGGTATGACGAGCCATTATATGTATTTTTAATTTATCTTCTCTAACTGTTTTATAGTCACAATGAGGACATTGACAAGGCCGCTCATTTGTATGGCGAGCCATTATATGTTTTTTTAATTGACTTTTTGTGACTGTTTTAAACTCACAATGAGGACATTGATGAGGCTTCTCACTTGTGTGACGAGCCATTATATGCAATTTTAAATTACTTTGTGAGACTGTTTTATAGTCACAATGATGACATACATGAGGTATCTCATTTGTATGAAGAGCCATTATATGATTTTTTAAATAACTTTTTCTGACTGCTTTAAATTCACAATGAGAACATTGATGAGGCTTCTCACTTGTGTGACGAGCCATTATATGAAATTTTAAGTGACTTCGCTGGACTGCCTTGTACTCGCAATGGGGACATTGATGAGGCCTCTCTCTTGTATGGCGAGCCATTGTATGTTTTTTTAAATTTCTTTGCTTGAATGTTTTGTACTCACAATGAGGACATTGATGAGGCTTCTCAATTATATGAAGGGTCGTTATTTGTCTTTTTAATTTTGAAATATTTGGTCCATTTTGTTCAAAATGGTAACTCTGATAAGTATTTTCAACTTCATTAATTTGTTTCTTTAGGTATGTTCTCTGAACTTTAGCAGTATGTTGAACATCTATATTGTCGGATAATTCCTTGGTACCTATGAACAATATTTCAAAACATACAAACAGGAAAATATATTTATATGCAAATAAAACACACAAGTGTAAATTGAGAGAGAGAGAGAGGGGGTGGTGGGAGGGAGAGAGAGGGGGAAAGGGAGGAAGAGAGAGGGGTTGGGAGGGAGAGGGGAGGGGTGAGAAAAGAGGAGGGTTGGGGTAGAGTGAGTTTGGGGAGGGGGATAGAGGGAGACGAAGATGGGGAAGGGAGGGAGGAGGGGAGAAATAGAGAGAGAGAGATAGAGAGAGAGAGTGAGAAAGGGGGGAGAGTGAGTGAGGGGAGGGTAGAATGGAGAGGGTGCATTTTTTAAGAAAAGAACCATCGACATAGAAATTTACAAACTTATTCCATAATGTTTAAAAAAGTATTTGGATTGTGTCTGATGGTTAGAAAGTTATGAGGCTGACTAATATTTTCAGGAAATATTTGAGTTTCATAACTCCCCCAGAGGGTGTAGTGCTACCCTGTACAGGTGGAGAATTAGAAATAATACCCAATTAATGGAATTTCATTGTGGGTCTGATATTCTCTGTGCTATTAAGAAGAGCGCTAAGATGATTAGTCCCCATGGAAAGAATGGCCGATGAGAAGAAATAGCAATATTTTCTCTAAAATTAGATTTTTTAGAATCATAACTTTATACTTACAACTATATTAAAAGAGAGCACAGTGTGATATATTTATAAAGCCCATGTTACCATAAGTAAATATAGGGTTTTTAAATAAATAAATAAAAATAAAATAACTATATTACAGAATTAGAGATTTTAAGGTCACCTGTGGTCTAGTGGTTAGCGTAACAAACTACTAAACCCAAGATCGCGGGTTCGTAGCCCGGCAGGTGGCCCTAGGATTTTTTTAAGGGAGTAAAAAATCCTTAGTTACGCCATCCTTCGGAAGGGACGTTAAACGGGGGTTCCGAGCCTGTACGATGTCAGGTACTCGTTAAAAATCCCTATCCTAATTAAACCTGGATAGGCAAAATTTAGAGTTCCCACTGTAGCATCGTCCGATTAGCAATAGCAGCATAAAGTAACGTTAAATGAACAAACAAACAAACAACATTAGAGATTTATCTGCCATCAATACTGAAGCAAATTAATATTACAACTTCATATCAAACAAACATTGATAAATCTTTTTATTTTGAAGATAAAAGATTTGTCCTGGCCGGGATTCGAACCCGGGTCCTCTGCAACTCTAGCATGGGACTCTGCCACTAAGCTACCAGGACTTGTCTGACCTGGTTACGAGCCCTAGTAGATTAGTGGCAAAGTCCCGGGCTAGAGTTGCAGAGGACCCGGGTTCGAATCCCGGCCAGGACAAATCTTTTATCTTCGAAATAAAAATATTTAAATATCACAATAAAAATAATAACTTGATAAATTTTGCTTTTTAAACAACTCTGTCATCAATGGACAGGTCATGTCACCAGAAAGGAAATGAATGCCACTTCAAGGGTACTAATGAAAAAGCAGTTGGGGGGACGTCGAGCGATAAGTAGGCCCAGAGTGAAATGGAAGAATTGTGTAGCTGATGATGCCAAGAGAGCGGGAGTAACAGCAGGATAACAAGGGCCAGCGATAGAAGAGCATGGAGATCGATGTTAGAGGAGGCCAGGGCTCGCTTGAGAGTTGTAGCACCAGCATAATAACAATAATAATAAGCTATGCCGGGAAATGATTTTGGATATTGGAATACATTTATAGTAAAAAAAACTGAATAAATAAATAAAAAATAAACTAAGGAATTAAAATTACCTCATTTTCATAATTTATAAATTGCAGCTCATCTAACACCCAAAAAAAGATATCAATTGCTTGAGACAAATAGAACCTCAACTAACTAAGAAAGTGTTACGTTTGTATTTTGTAAATAAGAATATTTAGTTAATAAAATAATGCTTCTCACCTTCATCTGAGACGAACATCTTTTCTTGTTTCACATGATCGATGCATAGTTCTTCAACTATAAAAATAACAACAAATACATATGCAAATTTGGAGTCATGTACTAATATGGAATGAAATTTGTCTTTTAAAGGATAAGTGTATAAAGGTTGGCAAAATAAATGTTTCTTACCTTCATCTGGGATGAGCAACTCTGTTTCTTGTTTCACATAATTGACATAGTATGGTTCATCAACTATAAAAACAACAATAAATACACAAGCAAATTCAGAGCTAATAACTACAATAGAATAAACTTTGTATTTCATAGGGTATACCATAAGGTAAGTGAAATTAGTGTGTCTCACCTACATCTGGGATGAGCAACTCTGTTTCTTGTTTCACATAATTGGATCCATCTGTGTCAAAATAGTAATTAATTTTATTACACTAAAAAGTAAGTTAATAAAACGTGGAAATATTAAAAAAGCATCTTAAATTTGTGATATTTAGTCTGGCACCCGGGACTGCTGTGTGAACTCTATACATTCCAGTAAATCTTAAATGAATCTTGCTATGTGTGTCCATATTTTTATTACAGTTTAAACATCATAAAAGTTAAGTTCACAATAAAATAAATTGTTTTTAAATATTTTTCTGTCATGCGGGTTATTAGCCCAGCAATGGAGGCCCCGCATCCATGGGACAGCTGGTCTCCTGAATATTTAGTCCCCTCAGGAGAAAGGGTGACCAGGCTAAACCCCTGGTACTGGGTTTCCCCCAACCTGGAGGACCACTGGCTAATTGCAGTCAGATGATTGGGCGATGGGGCTGCCAACTCCCTACACCAACAAACATTTAAATTATGCTAATTGATGAGAATATTTATTTATAAATTGCAGCTCATTTAACAACCAACAAAAATGCCAATTTCTTCAGATAAAAAGAATCTCAACTAATATAGAGTTACGTTTGTATTTTGTAAATAAGTCCCCAGTACCATCGCACTCAGAACACTACACAATACATTTAATCTAACATTAGGTCACAGACAGTACACACCCTAGGATCACTATCCCTAGGTAGCCACTCCAGAAGGGGGAGCAACGTCAGGATGCTCTGAGGAGACAGCCCCTCTACCTGACTCGGGAGATGTGAGGCCCGATACACCCACTCTTTTTAAATCTACGATATCTACAAAGCTCAGAAAATATTAGCCAGACTGATTAATGATAACAGACCCAGAAAAAGTGGTTAAACAAGTTATCGACTTCAAACCTATCACTACTAGACTTTGCATGATTCATCTAAAAGGCTCTAGGCGCTAAAAATGTGCCTACAGGATTAATAAATGCCATAAAAAACACTTCTCATGACTCCAAAGCCATAGCCAGAATTAAAATGGAAGAATGTCTAAGGCTTTTGCCGTGAGAAGGGATGTTAGACAGGGGGAAAGCCTTAGTCCTCTTTCATCTTCTAAGGCTTTTCTTTTTCATCACTTTTGTGGATGAAATATTTAAGATCTGCAAGCGGAAGGCAACATGGGTGGTCGTGGGAAAGTGGAACATAAGGACAATCCTAGTGCAAGTAGTGGTTTTCGCAGTTGATACAGTCCTCATTGCCAATTCCAAGGAAAATCTACCGTAGGCGGTACCAGAGTGGGAGACAGAGCTGGAAAAGAAGGGCATAACATTAAATGTTTCAAAAAGCAAGATGATGCACATCGGGCGTGAAGAAGAGGAGACAGCGCAGGAGTATATCTAGCTAGGAGTAGTGCTCAGCAGAAATGGGAAAATGGACCAAGAACAAGAAGCTATGCAACTCAGTGGTGGTGAAAAGGGAATTGGAAAATAGTGCAAAATTACACATCTTTAAGTACATATACCTGCCTACCATTATTTATGGAAGTGAGAGGTGGGTCCTGATGGACAAGCACTGGAGTAGGGTTACCGCTGCTGAAATGAAATACCTCAGGAGAATGGCAGGCAAAACCAGGAGGGACAGAGTTAGGAATGAGAGGATATGGGGAGACCTGGGAGTGTCTACACTGAGGGAAACAGTGGAAAGGAAACAGTTGGGATGGTTTGGTCATCTGTTCAGAATGGATGAGGACCGGGACCCAAAGAAGTTTTTTGAAGCCAGGCCTACTGGACGTTGTCCTCGAGGAAGACCTAGTCTACAATGGATGGACTATATCTCAAGGATCGGTAAAAGGAAGGGAAGGAATATGAATGATATGAAAGTGCTGGCTGGAGATTGAGAGGCTTGGCTGTCTTGAATTGGGGCACCTCCACTAGCTACTTGCTGAGAGGCACTAAGGAGGAGAATAAAGAAGTAGATCTTGAGAAGACGTTGGAGAGAATTTTTTTTATTATCATTTATGGAGATTAAAATGTCAAATCTTACTGTTAAAGAAGAAAAAGCCTTAAAGGAATTGAAAAAACGGGATGACCTTTTGGTATTTCCAGCAGATAAGGGCAACAGTACAGTCATAATGAAAAAGGTAGATTATATTAAGAAAATGGAAGAGTTGCTGAATGATGGTTCCTTACGAGATACTAAAAGAAGGCACAAATGGGAAGATAAATAGGAAGATTGCCCAGTTTCTGAATAACAACAAAGTAGAAACAGTCAGAAGTTTGACCAGGTCCGACCCGATACCTCTCAGAATCTATGGTCTTCCTAGATGTGAAGGTAGAAAAAAAAGATAACCGTTTGGGATACTCGGTGTAGAGAAAACCGACCCACACTGACCGGTATTTGAATGCCTGCTCACATCATCATCCTGCACAGAAACAGTGTGATTAGAGCGTTGATGACAAGAATCATTAGGATTTCAGAGCCGGCGTATTTGAAGAAAGAAGAAAGACATCTAAAGAAAGCTCTCATCAAAAATGGTTATAAGGAAGACATAATAAAGAGAGAATTTAAAAATGTCCAAAAGACAGGCCCACACAGAACAGCAGAAAAAGGAGAAGAAATAAAGAAAACAGGGATCCCATATGTCAAAAGTACCACAGAGAAGATATCAAAAGTACTGAAGAAGTTTAAGATAAAAACTATATACACCTTGGACAGGAAGATAAGTCAGGTTTTGCCGAATGCGAAAGACAGCTTATGACTTAGGACTCCAGGGATAAACAGCATTTCATGCTCCTGTGGAAAGGAATACATTGGGCAAATGGGAAGGCTGATATCCACAAGGCTTACAGAGAACATTAAAAGTGTGAAGAAGATGGACAGCAAAACATCAGCTTTGGTAGAACATTTCGCTACCACAAGCCACGCAATAGAATTTGACAAAATCATGGTAGTTAAGAAATGTAGCAAGGCCACAGAAAGGATAATAATGGAAGCGATAGAAATAGTTAAGCATCCAGAAAATTTTAAAAGGGAGGACGGATACAAATTAAGGAAACTATGCTCCCATACCACAGAATAAGAAACAACAAATCAACCAAGCAGAAACAAGCAAGCCGAATTCCAGCCACTCACAGTCATGTAGAGTAGACACTGACCCGGGACACGAAAAAACCCGATTGACTAACAAAAGAAACCGATGACCTATAGGTGGATCCGAGTAGACCGGAGCGGAGGTTATATAACAACGCGAGTTAGCGGAACATCTTCAGTCTCAACATAGCCTTGAGGAAGCCAGCAGCATGTCTGGCGAAATGTTGGCGAAAAATTTAACTACACGGTCTAAAACTGAAGCCTTTTGTAATAATAGTGGCCATGGAAAGTTAAGAGTATTAAAATTATTGTTTGTTTTTTGTATTTAAATTTGAATTTAATAATTCCTCATTTAATTATGTTCAGTGCTCAATTTTTTTCATGAAATAACAGGCCTGCCAATTATTGTTTTTTTTTTTTGTAATTTGTATTTTTTTTTCATATTTATGAATCATTTTCATTAAACATTGTATTTTTTTTTAAATGTTTGTAATTCTCTCGTTCATTAATTTTTTTTTCATTTTAATATTTCCTGGTTTAATCTTTGTTTTTTATTTTTAATACCATTTTTATTTTATTGGTGCTCAAATGATCGGCCATTGAAAAGAGGTTGCAGACTTACACCCTTGGTCAATTTTCCTTTATGGTGTCACTCGCCCCAACACACCCCATTGTGCATCTTTCATTGTATTTACTTGATGAATTACTACTATACCTACAGTTGTAAATTTAAAAAAATAAATTTTAAAATTTTGTTATTAAAAAATGTTAATTTAATTAGTAATATCATCTCAAAATGATTTGTTTGGAAATTTATTTGTTTCTTGAGCAAGCAGAATGATTTGAATATTTTTCTCATAAAAGTGAAAATCTGCAGCAAGAAATGAATGATTAAAACAGAAACAATAAAAAATTGGCCATATTTTAAGAATTTTCAATAAAATTGACTATGAAACAGAAAATCGAACAAGAAGTTTTAAACTGTCATAGTAACTAAGGTTCATAGATCTTAAAGGACATGACTCACCAGTAATCTCAGTTTCATCTTTTCTTTCTTCTTTTACATAAATCCCAGCGTTATCTGAGAAATTAAATAAAAGATATGAATAATGTATAATTTGCAATCTAAAAAAGTAATTCTTGTACAATAGGGAAACCAAGTAACCCAATTATTAAATGGAACCTGCAGAGATGTGACTTATTTGAAATAGAAGTATCTGAAAGACAAATACAAAATACATATTGTTACGGGCTACTGGGTATTAAAATGAATTAAACAATTGCTAAATTAAAGATACTAATATTTATTAACAAAAGTGATAAAAAGGATACAAGTAAATTATTAACAATTAAATTATTAGACTAAGATAAATTTATAATAACAATATTCTAAATATTTATTATAACCTAGGCCTATTTAATTATTACAATAGTACAAGATGTTACTAATTCTAAATAGCTTAACTATTAACATATATTTGTATGAATATTATAAAATTACACTACTAATTAACACTTACAGTTTACTAGTCCACCGACCGTAAGATTCTCCAAGTATGACAAACTGACCCACAGTAACAAACAGAAACAGTTTATTACACTGGCGAGACTATCACAGTTCACTGATATACTTATTACACGGGCCGGTTCAACACTGGCTAGTTTATCACACTGGCACTCACTTATTACAGATCGTCACCGTGCGTGTTCTACTCTCAGACTGACTTGCTCGAGGCGAGGGAAGTATTTAAATGGGCAAGGCCGAACATTCTAGAACATGGAAGTAGGGAAAGAATATTCCGGGAATGTTGAGAACCTTCTCAAACATCTCTTTTGTCGGAAGGCATTAAGAAGGTTCTAATCCTATTTTAACTTCTCCTGCCGACGGCTCAAGGCGCTAATCCCTTGCTTCCGTCTTCCTCTCTGAGACCGTAACAGTATTTTCATCAATACTTTTTTATAATTCCTTTTGTATCTTGTATTTAAATACCTTCTGTTTGGTGTTTGGTATCTCAGTATTTTGTAAAAATTGTTTGCTGAAATACTTTTAGTATTTTACTATTCATTTATTCACAAAATGTGACCAAATCCTATGTGACAAAATGTGACATTAATTTTAAAAGTCACCATAGGTAAAACAACACGCTGTTGAAATTTTATTCTGGGACCAAATTGAAAGATGGTGACTCTTTCTTTCGACAAATGTCATGAAGGCTATGAAGCCCCCCTGACCCGTGCCATTCATAATTCCGTATCTTTTCAACAATATCGCCTTTGTGGGATTCGAGATAACGAACATGGAAACGTAAGTTTTATTTTATTATGTTAAGTATATATTTGATTAGATTTTATACACTATGTGACGACAGGGAAGATAGTAATGTGTATGTAACCCGCGAACAGAACTGGAAGAGGTCAGAATAACAACAGATAAATCATCAATGAGTTTTTTATGCATTTGTGTGTAATTGTTGTTGAACACCCTCGAATTTGTGTGCAGTACAAGTGATATTTGGTCTTCCTCTAAAATAAATTATTTGGGCGTTACAGTCCATTGGATTGAAAGTGAGACTTTTGAGAGGAAAAGTGCTGTCATTACTTGCAGAACATTCAAAGTGGCTCACACCTATGATAAAGTTGCAGAAATGACAGCTGATATACATTCTGACTATGCCCAGAATCTATCAAAAATTGTTTAAACAGTTACATTTAACAGTTCAAATTTGGACAAGGCTTTTGAAGTATTTGGGAAATCTGATTCAGAGACAGTTAAAAATGAGCATGTTTCATATGCGTATGAAGATCTGGAAGAAACATAACTCGATGAAAGTAATGAAGATGAAGGTGATGATTCATTGCTTGTATTACAAGCTTTTCCAATGCATTTGATTGCCAATACAGATTTCAAAGAAGCAAGATTGAAAAATACTTTTTATAAGAGAGTGCATTACGTGGCCTTAGCAACATGCCAAGCACTTTGGAACTTATGTTCTAGATCACCAAAAGCATGTGACACATATTTGGAGATGATAGGAAAGTCACCAACTTCTCCATGCGCAATTCGATGGAACTCCTATTACAATTCCATATAAGATCTTTTAGCCGTGCAGAACCGCCTAAGTGAAACCATGGAAATGTTAAAATTACCTCATTTTAAAAAGAAATTCACAGTGTAAAAATTCAACTTCCAGATGTTCAGATTGTGGCGATAAACATTCAAAAGAGGAATGTACCCCTGGGACCTTATTAAAGTGCAATCATTGTAAGGGAAATCATTCCTCTTTGGCTAAAAGCATATGCCTGGAATTTAACAATCAAAAAGGATAAAAGAACTAATGCCTACACAAAACATGAACTTTTAGAAGCAAAAAATTATCTGGAAGGAAAATCATTTAGCTGGGCTGTTTTAAGAAAAACAACAGAACCGTTCCCAACATTGGAACAATCAAAAAGTAGGAATTTATTTAATAAAACTAATTCATCCGTTAGTAATAAAATTAGTGTCAACAAAAAGCTCCGAGTTTCAAGCCCAGAAAAAAGACCGAATAACAATCTCTTAGTACAAGCGAGTGAGGTAACAAATTTACAGCACCTATGTACCCAATAGTCTCCGTGTTTACAAACACAAACCTTTCAAGAGACAAGTCGACCGGAACTCTTTATAATAAACCGACCATTGTTCAAAAAGTTTCAGAAGTTATTTATTCTATACTAAATACAATAATATTCAACAAAAATATTGTTACGGTCTCAGAGAGAAGGACGGCCGCGTGGAATTGGCGATTCCTGGAAGAGGGTGGAGCCC
This sequence comes from Arma custos, assembly GCA_037127475.1. Classification (NCBI taxonomy): domain Eukaryota; kingdom Metazoa; phylum Arthropoda; class Insecta; order Hemiptera; family Pentatomidae; genus Arma; species Arma custos. The sequence continues at coordinate 226,530,512 of CM073759.1, forward strand.
CTTGTCGGCAGAGATGAAAGAGGCCCTCCCAGATGTTCTAGATTTTTCCCACTCCGTGTCGGCCTTGCTATTTAAATACCCTCTCGGCGCGACAGAGGGAGTGTTAAAGCACACGGTACGGTTAACATCGGAAACAGTGATAAGCCAGTGTAATAAGTCAGTGACAGTTTGTGAGTGTAATTGTGTGAAAGTTTGTTATATTCAGAAATTCTTACGGTCGGTGGACTTAAATTAGTGAACTGTAAGTGTTAATTAGTAGTAATTAATTAGTTAAGTAGCGGTTGTAATTTTATGTGATTTGTACAAGCTTATGTAAAAAGTTAAGCTATTTAGTAATAATAATATCTTATATTATTGTAATAATTAAATAGAAGTTAGGCCTAGATTATAAATATCTAAAATATTGTTATTGTAAATTTATTTCAGTTAATAATTTATTTGTTAGTAATTTAATTGTTTTTAGTTTAATTGTATTCTTTTATCACATTTGTAAATAAATATTAGTATCTTTAATTAAGGAATAGCTTAATTCATTTTTAATACCCAGTAGCCCGTAACAAAATTGTAATATTGTTACGGGCTACTGGGTATTAAAAATGAATTAAGCTATTCCTTAATTAAAGATACTAATATTTATTTACAAATGTGATAAAAGAATACAATTAAACTAAAAACAATTAAATTACTAACAAATAAATTATTAACTGAAATAAATTTACAATAACAATAACAAGCTATTCCTTAATTATATGAAGGGGTATACTAGATTATAGCGGGGCTAAAAGATCTATAAATTCCTCGCACCATTCACCGGTGGTAATAGAGAATTCGTTATTTGTTTTGCGCTTGTTTAAATTTTTCAACCTTTACCATATCTCTTTTATGGGGGTATTTTTATTAATGCTTGCACAAAATGTTTGCCACGATTGCTTTTGTTTATTTCGGGTAATATTTTTGAACATAACGTCTGCTTTTTGATAATTTTTGAAATTATCTTTTGACATGCATTTTTACAGGTTTTGAAGGCGTCTTTTCTGTTTTTAAGAAAATATGTGCATTCTTTATCCCACCATTTTCAACTAAATTTTTTATTATATCTTGATTTATATTGTGGAATAGATTTAGTGCTGGTTTCGTTCAAATAATTTATAAAATCTTCATAGGTTGCGTTATCTGATAGGACGGAATAATTATCTATAGTTACAGTTTCGAATTCATCCCAATTTGTTGCATTAATTAACCATTTTCTTTTAGATTGAAGGAGAGTAGGCGGTTTATTGTTATCAATGCGGTAGGATATGTTCATGATAATGGGTAGGTGATTAGATCCCAACGGGTCATCGTGTACCTTCTAATCTATTATATTAGCAATGTTTACGGAGGCAAATATAACGTCTAAACAAATATTATTTGAATGATGTACATTAATTAAGAAAGTTGGCACACCATTGTTTAAACATATCAAATTTGAATTTTCCACGGCTGAAATTAAATTATTACCTTTGTTATCACTATCAGGTCAGTTCAGGTCTCCACCTTTGAAAAGAGGACTATCAAAACTATTTAACAATTTTTCCCAATCCGATTTGGTGATTAAGTGTTTAAGGGCAACATTTTATGAGGCCAGATTAAGTTTTATTTTATTAGCTATTGTTATACTAATTGCTACCGCTTCTAGGTTATTGATTTTTGGAAAATTTAAAATTTGTTTGAAGTATAAATTAGCTTTAATTATAATTGCTACACCTCCATAGCCATCTGATCTGTCCTCCCTTATTACATTGTATCCTGGAATATTAATATATCTATTGGGTTTAAACCAAGTTTCTGATAAAATGTAGATTAGAATGGTGGTTAGAATTTAATAAAAATTACCCGAATATCAATATGGTTTTCAAAAAGGGAAATCCACCTTAGACAGTCTTTTGGCATTACACACTGACATTAAGATAGCATTTACTAACGAGAAAAAAACAATAGCTCTATTTCTTGATATAACAAAAGCATATGATACCGTTCCGATCCACATCCTTGCTAAAAAAATGAATAAGATAGGCATACCACACAAGATTATAAAATTAATAATCAATCTAATAGAAAATAGAAAAATATATTTGAGAGTAAATAATACTATAATTTCAACCAGGAATGCTAAAGTCGGACTACCACAGGGAGGAATTTTAAGCTGTATTTTATTTATATTATTTTTTTCTGATTTAAGAGATTATATACCAGATGGAAGTTTCGATACTACAGTTTGCTGATGATATATGTTTATATACTACACAAAAAAACACAATTAGTGGCATAGAAGCATTAAATGAAGCGGTAAAAGGTTTTAAAAGATGGCAGTTAGATAACGGTATGGAAATTTCATCAGCGAAAGCGGTGGTTTGCCCATTTAGTAGGGAACAAGCCTTTCCATTGGGAGAACAAGTTGTTTTGGGTGGAATTACTTTTCCTTGTGCGCCTAATGTCAGATTCTTAGGAATGTATTTTGACAGAAAATTAAACTGGAATAAACACCTATTGGAAATCATTAAAAGATTGAGAAAATGATTAATACACTCAGAATGATAAGTATCAATTCCAGATGGGGAGCTGACCCAAACATATCTTTATTATTTTATAGATCTACGATAAGGGCAAATTTTGATTATGGAGCAGTCATATAAGGTGAAGCCCCAGATTCATCATTAAAAAAACTAGACGTAATCCAAAAACGTTGTATAAGAATTTGCCTAGGCTTTCTCAAATCAACCCCTGTAGATTTCATGCTAAATGAGGACGTAGAAATGCCGCTAAAAATCAGAAGAGAACTTTTAACGAGTAAAACCCTTTTTACAATTAAAGCGAGGAATCCCATATGCTACAATAAAATAGTAAAATTATGTACTTTAATATTAACTGAGGCATACTGGCAGAAAAAGAAATACACTCCAATTATCTTCAATAGTTTTTTAAAATATCAAAAAATGCTAGACCAGGTTCATACGTCAAACAGATTACCACAATTCTCCGTTAACTTCGAAGCGTTATTCCAAAAATTTCACATAATATTAAATAAAAAAATCAACTCCCAATCGCATATAACAATATGTCAGGAGATTAAAGACTTTCTTTTAGACAAATTCCCAGATCACATCCATATCTACACAGACGGGTCTAAAATTAATAATACTTCAGGCAGTGCAATTTATATTCCAAAATATAAATATAGAGCTAAATTCAAACTACCTTCCGGTTGTTCATCATTCACTTCAGAACTCTATGCAATTTTGGAAGCCTTAAAATATATAAATCAATCAAATAAAAGTAAATTCATAATACTATCAAATAGCCTAAGTGCCTTACAATTAACAAACAACTTCAGAGATATTAATAGTAACAATATGTTAATTGATATTATAAAATTACATAGTTCATGTATACAAAATTACAAACAGGTTGCATTCCTATGGGTTCAAGCTCATATAGGGGTCAAAGGAAACAAAGAGGTTGATAAATTAGCCAAAGACGCTACGATCACTGGCGAACAGGTAAAAATTTCGGTCCCATTAACAGATTTTTATTAACCAATAAAAGGAAATTGTCATAACACATGGCAGCATCAATATTCACTTTTTACTACAGGGGAGTATTATAAATCCGTATTTCCTAGTATCTCATGCAGGCCATCGTTTTCAAATATCAATTTAAATAAACAGGAAATAAAAACATATTGTAGATTATGATCGAATCACGGTTTATGTAACAGCTATTTGCACCGTATCGGAATTTCGGAATCGGCCGTAGGCCAAAACTGCAATAATCGAGAAACTCTGCACCATATCATTATGGAATGTAAGTCATATAAACCTCATAGAAAAAAACTTCTACAAGATCTTAAGAAGAATAACATTTCATTAAAAGAAATAATATCAATAAGCGGAAGAGATGAGATAAGCTCCATATTGAATTGTTTTAAATCAATAAAAAAATTTATTTAAAACATAAATATGTAAATATTTCCTTCATTCTTACTTCTTAATCTGGCTGTATGGAAGTGTCCAATGCCATCGAGAGGGGGAAAAAAAAAATTATTTGGGCGTTACAGTCCATTGGATTGAAAGTGAGACTTTTGGGAGGAAAAGTGCTGGCATTGGTTGCAGAACATTCAAAGTGGCTCACACATATGATAAAGTTGCAGAAATGGTAGCTGATATACATTCAGACCATACACTGAAACTATCAAAAATGTTTAAAACAGCTACAGTTAACGGTTCAAATTTGGTTAAGGCTTTTGAAGTATTTGGGAAATCTGATTCAGAGACAGTTAAAAATGAGCATTTCTCATATGCGTATGAAGATCTGGAAGAAACATAACTCGATGAAAGTAATGAAGATGAAGGTGATGATTCATTGCTTGTATTACAAGCTTTTCCAATGCATTTGATTGCCAATACAGATTTCAAAGAAGCAAGATTGAAAAATACTTTTTATAAGAGAGTGCATTATGTGGCCTTAGCAACATGCCAAGCACTTTGGAACTTATGTTCTAGATCACCAAAAGCATGTGACACATATTTGGAGATGATAGGAAAGTCACCAACTTCTCCATGCGCAATTCGATGGAACTCCTATTACAATTCCATATAAGATCTTTTAGCCGTGCAGAACAAAAATCGGAGGCTTTATAAAATATTGAAGGTGATATAAAAAAAGGTTAAAAGATGAATCATATTATATGTTTTTAGAGAATTCTGATTCCTCTTAAAGACTAGCTTAAAGAGTTTAAATGCTTATCCTAAACGTTTTTCAAATATAACACCTGTTTGCAAAGTTTTGCAACATTTGCTCGATCAATGAGATCTATTCGTAAATAATTCATGTAAAAAAATTAACTTAAATTCAATAAAATGTTGCTTTCTTTCATCTTTTAAGTATTTTATCTTTAAAAAGTATTTAAAAATATATTTCACATACCATTCCAGAAAGTATTTTGTATCTGGTATCTGAAATACTTTATTTAAAAGTATCTTTCATTTAGTATTCCAGATACTTAGTATAGGGTATCTTGTACCTCTATGGTAACCTGAATATACAGCAAATAATACAGAACGTGCCCCTCCCCACCCCCGACAGATTTTTAGGTACTGTGGAAAATCCATTATAGTACATAATTAAAGGCAAATTACATGATCATAATTGTTAAAATAACAGAAAGAACATGAGTGAAACTATTTGTTTTGATATCCTGCTAATCTTACTAATATTATAAATGTGAAAGTTTGTATGTTTGTTTCTTTTCCAAGCAAAAACTACTGAACGGATTTGGATGAAACTTTACTGTAATATGGGTTATACACCAGAATAACACTTAGGCTACAGCAAGAGCGGATTTATGGGGCGGGCATGGGGGCACGTGCCCTTCCCCCCTGGCAGTTTTTTAGATACTGTGGAGAATCCATTATATTACATAATTAAAGGCAAATGATAATAGTTGTTAAAATAACAGAAACAACATGAGTGAAACTATTGTTTTAATATCCTACTAATATTATAAATGTGAATGTTTGTATGTATATTCGTTACTCATTCACGCAAAAACTAATGAAAGAATTAGGATGAAACATATTGAGTATAGAAATAGAAAAATAATTTTATTCTGGGACCAGGTCCCTTTAGAATAACAGAGATGAACATAATTAAGAAAATATTTATCTGGCCAAAGGCCTACATCTGAGTAAAACAATATTTACAAAATATCCTGAAAGTAAATAACTAAACAGGTATGTTTTGGCAGATGATCAGAAAATGTGATGTAAAATTAAAATAAAAAAACAGACAAATTTACAATAAAAAGAACTAGGCTTATGGAAAAAAAAAACAGTAAATACATGATAGCATCTAGTACCAAAAAAAAAAAAAAAAAAATGATTTCAGTATGATTGAGGAATATTTACAGTAGTTCATCAATCAATAAAGTTGAAAATATCTATAAATTATTTATTGATTATAAAGCATCTGATTGGGAATTTAGAAGATGTTGGAAAAGTTTAGATTTAAATGAGATTAAAGAAGACGCATGACGGATATCGGGTGGGAGTGAGTTCCAAAGAGAGATAGAACGGGCGAGAAAGGAACGCTCAAAAGTTTTGGTTCTATGGGAATGGATATAAAGATCGGAAGGGCGAGATCTTGTGCCTTGGGATTGGATAGAGGATTTGAACTGTAGGAGGCTATAGATGTAAGATGGATGTTGTGAGTTGATAGTTTGATATAAGTAAGAACCAAGAAAATAGAGCCTACGGATAGAAGGAAAAAGCCACTTTAACTCAACGTAACGGCGGGACACATGAGACCTTCTCGGGGCATCAAAGACAAATCGAAGCGAACAGTTCATAATCCGCCTCAACCTCTCCTCGAGCCTGTTCGAGAGTCCACCATATGCCACACAACCATAGTCAAAGTGTGGAAAGATAAAAGATGTAATGAGGAGCTTACGGATAGGTAGTGTTAGAAGATGTTTGGAACGGTGGAATAACTTTAGAGAGCTTATTGCTCGACGAGAAATTTGGGCAACGTGGGGTTTCCATGAGTGGGATTGGTCAAAAATGACTCCGAGGTTTCTAACAGAGGAACTGAAGGCAATAGGGTGATCATTTAAGGTTATTCGGGGAAGTGAGTTGATAGATTTAAGAAGGATGTTGGAACCAATTAGGATGGCCTGGGTTTTCACAGCATTCAACGACAGTTTATTCAAGTTTGGCCAGGCACTTATCCTATCTAGGTCCCCTTGAATGTTGGCAAATGCTGCTATTATCTCAGACGGAGGAAAGGACAAATAGATCTGGGAATCGTCGGCGTACAAATGGTGGGAACAGTGAAGGATTGATTTAGGAAGGTCATTGATGTAACAGTTGAATAGGAGTGGGGAAATACTAGAACCCTGTACCACTCCTGTGTTCAGCGGTAGGAAAGAGGATAGTGGTTGATTAGGGATGGAGACTGCTTGAATCCTTTCCGAGAGGAATGCTTGGACCCAGAGTATGGAACTGTTGGAAAAGGAAAGAGATTTTAGTTTAGAGAAGAGGATGGGATGGTTCAGTGAATGGAACGCTTTTGAAAAGTCAAGTAGGATTAGTACTGTCAATTTTTTTTCGTCCATGGCAGTATGTATGTCAGTGGTGATTTTAAGGAGGGCAGATTGTGTGGAAAGGCCAGGACGGAAGCCTGATTGAGGTGGATCAAGGAGTTTGGACTATTCCAGAAAATTTGACATTTGGGATTGAACTATTCTTTCGAGGGGTTTCGAAAGGTTAGAGATTATAGAAATAGGCCGGAAATCATTTGGGTTTGATGGATTGGATGATTTGTTAATAGGAAGGACTACTACTTTTTTCCAGGAGGAAGGGAAAACTGCATTTTGTAGGGAAAAATTGTAAATGTAAAGAAGGGCAGGTAGAATTTCGGGGATGCATGTTTTTAACAGTTTGACGGGAATGCCGTCAGAACCGATGGAATTGGAGTGGGATTTCAATAGGGAGGAAAGAAGCTCAGTGGGTGAAATGTCGGAGAAATAAAAGTTGTTGTGGTTGAATGATGGTGCTAATGGGAAAGTAGGAGAAGTAGATCGTGAGTTAGACTTTTTGCAAGACAAATTATTTTTGTCCTCACAAGTTATACTCGTATTACCAACTGAGCAGAGAGTCATTGTAATTGTTTTATATTAGTCTAGACATAATATTAAATAGCTTACTGAGAAATGTTTGTATTCCTTTAAGATGCCGGTAGGCTATTATCCTCTGGGCCACAGGGATTAGTGCAGATAGTAAAAGTGACTCACGTGAAGCGCCGTCTTCTATCGATAATTAGTAAATTCACTATTATTCACTTTAATTAAACATAGGCCAAAACTTAACTGGGAATGAATGAGAACGATGTGAACAGGTCGCTGTCTCTGGCCAGACTCTATAATATAATATAGAATACAGTAGTATAATAGTATAATAGAATACATCCTAATAACATATAGGCTACAGCGAGGGCAGATTTAGGGGGTTCACGGGGGCACATGCCTCCCAGACAGTTTTTTTGTGTTCTGTGGAGAATCCATTATAGTTCATAATTAAAGGCTAATCAGGAATTTAGCACCTTCAAATTTGCAGATAGGTTCTTTGTATAATATAAAAAACAAATTTGGATAGTTCCACCCCCAAGGGTTTCCCTTGGATTGTAAAGAATCTGTCAGTTTTGAAGTAAGACATGTCAAATTTTTGATGTACCAGTAAATTATAGTTTAAAAAAAATTAAATTATTCATTTAATCTGATCTTTCATGAACTTTATGTGGCAGACCAAATTCCACGCGAGCGAAGCCGGGGGCAAAAGCTAGTATTCTAGATATATTGTATTTTAGGTCATCATTATTTGAATTGTTTAATTGTAGAATCACTAAACAGGACAATAGTGATTACTTAATAACCATGTATGTTTATGAATAATATTTGATGGAATTAAATTATATAAATTGATAAATAATCGTTTTACAAAAAATAACGATATGTATTTTATTTCTCACAATTTTGAGAGATTATACTTATTATAAAATTTGGTACTTGCAATTTATCAGATTCCCATGAAACCTCTTCTTATCACTTATCTCATTTTGAGTTATTTGAGTACGTGCTATTAAATTGCTTTCCTTTTTTAATATTTTTGTCCTTAATATTTATTATTTTTTAATATTAATTTTGTTTATTATTGTCAAGGATAGAAATGGGAGTTTTTGTCAAACGTATTGGGAAAACATTTATATAAGAAGAGGAAAGTAGCTAGAGGGGTCTAGAATCAGATTTTATAATTACATTTTGTATATTAAACTTCCATTAACATAAATAAGAAGATAAGATATCAGAATTACACGTGTTCAGGTTATAAACAATAGCGGATAACCTGTTCATGGCTTTCAATTTTCAATTTTAAAAACTGCATAAAAATATCCAATCGGACAACTAGAATTCATCTGATTTGAGAATCTCTTCTTTTCACATGATTGACGCATGGTTCATAAACTATAAAAACAACAATAAATATATAAAAAAATTGGAGTAAGGTACTAATATAGAATTTGGGGGTAGGTAATAATTGAAATAGAATAAATATGGTATTTTGTAGGATAAGAATTTAAATCTTTAACTGTTTGAAAACGTAGTAGAGATTAGAGGCTGGCTTGAAACTAGTGCACGAAAATACTTTAGTAGTCGGGGTATTCTCTTACAACTGCGCAAAAATCTTTCAGGGGCTTTATAGGGGAGGCCTCTGTTCCTTCTTTGGGAGGTTTCAGACCGATGGTTCCCAATCTGGGAGGGATTTGGATTATAAGGGGGCTATAAATAAGAGGGGTAGATGGGAAATCTAGTAGGGCAAATTAAAATAGTACTGCACCATATAAATCGCCAGGTAGCATGGAATCAAGAATTGAAGATTTGACAAAGTTACGAATTCCAGATTGGATTCTAGATCCGTTCTTGTTTGAACAATTGAAGCTGTGGATAAGATTGACAACTCTTTGCATACGGGGTTTCTAGTATATATCTGAAGTATGACTACAGACAAAAATCATTTCGAACCAGAGAGATTACAGAGTTGGCCTGGACAACGGTTATGGACACTTATCCACAATTGTGGGGAAAAACTAAACCGCTCCTAATCTTGTTCCTGTCATCACAATTCATTGAAAAAGGAATTAGTTCTGCTGTCCAGCTCCTCACACAAAAAAGAAATAAGTTGGATGTTTACCTCAAAGAAGACTTGCGCCTGAACTTGACAAACATTAAACCGGTTCCCAAGCTTAATTTTCCAATTTAATTAAATTAATATTCCAATTTAATTTAATTAATTTTCCAATTTAAATTTAATTAATTTTTCAAGCTTAACTGAAATCCACTAAGCACAAGGCAGCCATTAAAACTATAACAAAGTTTTGAAACTTTAAATTATTTTTTCAAACTTCAGCGTCCAACTTTCTTAATTTTTCCAGATTCCAATTTTTAATAAAACCATGATTTCCTGTTATTAAATGAACGCCAATGATCCTAGTTAATTATTCCACTTCTTTGTTCTTAAAAAAAAAAAAAGTAAAAATTATACATTTTAATTGTTTTCTGTTTTATTTAAGAACAACACCACAAAATTGCTTTTGCTATTTTTATAAACGGTAATAAAATTGTTCAAATTAATGAAACTGCTTCATTATTTACACTTTACTTCAAATTAAAATTAGATAAACAATGAAGATGAAAAGGGAGAAATAGATATTCAGATTGGGAAGAAATAGATCAGAAAAGATTGGGAACCACTGCTCTAGATTGCATTACAGAGACATGTTCTTAAAAAATTGAAAAAAAGTTACTCATTATTTTGTGTTCTTGCAAGAAATAAATATTTGAAACAGAAACAATAAACAACTTGTAACGTTATAAGAATTTTGAATAAATTTATTATGAAAGGACAAATCGAACATAAAGTTCTGAACCCTTACAACATCTAAAGTTCACAGATCTCAAACGGCACAACTTACTAGTAATCTCAACCTCATCGTTTATTTCTTCTTCTGTGTTGCAAACAAGAAGAATTACAAGCAGAAGCGAACTGTTTTTTTTTTCAAATAGTGCAACAATGGACTATCTCCAAATCCTGGATGAAATAAGATAATGGAATACAATTGCCTTATAAACATTATGCCTCATTTTTGGGGAACTGTGTGGAATTAATATCACACATCGGGGGAACAGAAACTAGAATCTAAATTTTAAATATAATGTTGAAGTGTAATAAAACAAAAATAATTAGTTTACCATAAAATTATTTTCATTGAACATTAAATCTTCAAAAATCAATTACAGCACCTTAGACCAATAAAGAACAAGAAATAAAAGTAAAACCTGCAAAAAAGTGATTAAATCAACCACAATATCAATTGCTTGAGGAAAACATAATCTTAACTAATAAAGAGTTACATTTGAATTTTGTAAATAAGTCTAAAGGTTAATAAAGAAAATGTTTCTCACCTTCACCTGAGATGAGCACCTCTTCTTGTTTCAGACGATCAATGCATGGTTCATCAACTATAAAAACTATAACAAATATGTAAACAAATTAAGAGCTATTGATTTGTATAGAATGAAGTTTGTACATTATAGTATAAGTGTTTAAAGGTTGCCAAAATGTTTCTCACCTTCATCTGAGATGAGCATCTCTTCGTGTTTCAGACGATCGATGCATGGTTCATCAACTATAAAAACAATAACAAATATGTAAACAAATTAAGAGCTATTGATTTGTATAGAATGAAGTTTGTACATTATAGTATAAGTGTTTAAAGGTTGCCAAAATGTTTCTCACCTTCATCTGAGATGAGCATCTCTTCGTGTTTCAGACGATCGATGCATGGTTCATCAACTATAAAAACAATAACAAATATGTAAACAAATTAAGAGCTATTGATTTGTATAGAATGAAGTTTGTACATTATAGTATAAGTGTTTAAAGGTTCCCGAAATGTTTCTCACCTTCATCTGAGATGAGCATCTCTTCGTGTTTCAGACGATCGATGCATGGTTCATCAACTATAAAAACAATAACAAATATGTAAACAAATTAAGAGCTATTGATTTGTATAGAATGAAGTTTGTACATTATAGTATAAGTGTTTAAAGGTTCCCGAAATGTTTCTCACCATCTGAGCATATCTTTCCTTGTTTCACATAAATAATGCATGGTTTAACAACTATAAAAACAAAAATAAATACACAAGCAAACTAGGAGCTATTTAACTACTATAGAATATATTTTGTATTTCATAGGATATATTTAAAGGTTAGCGAAATTACTTTGTTCACCTTCATCTGAGATAAAATTCTCGTCTTGTTTCACATGATCAACGCATTGTTCATCGACTACAAAAACAAAAATAAATATATAAACAAACTTGGAGGTGTTAACTCATATGGAATGCAGTTGGTACATCAAAGTTAGTACATCAGTTGTACATCAAAATTGTATTTTAAGCATAAAAATATAAAGAAAGCATTTTTAATTTGTGATGTTAGAAGAAATTAATTTAATTAGTTACATCAACTCAAGATGATCCTTTGGGATTATAATTATTTTTTGAGCAACCAGAATAATTTGCGCATAAAAATGAAAATCTGTTGCAAGAAATAAATATTTGAAACAGAAACAATAAACAACTTGTGACATTATAAGAATTTTGAGTAATTTATGAAAAGACAAATCGGACATGAAGTTCTGAACCCTTACATTATTTAAAGTTCACAGATCTCAAAGGATCAACTTTACCAGTAATCTCAGCCTCATCATTTATTTCTTCTTTTATATAAATTTCAGCATTAAGTGAGAAATTAAAAAAAAATACATGAAAATATATAATTTGTGATCTTAGTAAGTGATCTTAAGTAAATCTTTTGCAATAGGGAAACTCAATAATCTAATTATTAACTCATACCAAATGAAATTGGTACTTTGTAAGGTGTGTATAACGGTTAGCGAAATAGATGTGTGTGATTTTATCTTAGACAATCATCTCTGTTCCTTGTTTCATATAATTGGATCCATCCATCAAAATTGTACTTTATGCATAGAAATATAAAGAAATCCTTTTTAATTTGTAATGTGATGTGTGTGATCAAGATTATGTGAAGATGTCAAAAAAAAAATTACTAAAGTTCAGCAAAATATTCTAAGAAAATAAAAAACCTAACCCACAAAACTAAAACAAAACGTTGGCTCCTCAATAAACAGTTCTCCCTACTTAAGAGCAATTTTTTTCGTCCACATAAAAAACCTAACAACTGCAATCGCTCCTTGCCGATCTAATTACATTTCCAGGGCAGTTATACTAAAATTACAATCACACCAGATATATGAAATATAAATACACTGCTTACCAACAAAATCCATTATTCTGAAATCAATCTCTCTTGCAAGTCAAGATAATCGTTGGCTGAGGAAGGTTCTATCAACTGATTAAGATGACAACGAGGTTCATTGACTGACAACTCCGAAGAGGTAATTCGTAAAGTTTGGCCGAATATCGGTTAAGAATAACCTTCTTGTTAAATTTTAGTTATTTCCTCGTCAATAAACTATAACCCGTAGAAAGGATAACACTTTTTTATAGTTTGAAAATATAAACAGTTATTCCATAAAAAAATCGGGTAGTATTTATTTTAGTTAATATTATTCTTCAATTTGTCAACATCTATTTCTTGGTCACTATTTAAACGTTATGCTTTCACAGTACTGTCTATTATTAAAACTAGTCGGTAGTTTGTATTAATAAATTAAAATGATGATTCTCAACAACTTAACGTTGTTCTACCGGCAGTGCCATGGGCGGTGTGTAGACGGCGTTGGTTATCGCCTACGTCACAAAACCAGCTGTTATCAAAGTCGTAAATGATCTAAAAAATTACCCATATTTTCCCACAGCTAGATACGTAATGTTTTCATTCTCTTGTACGCCTTTAATGTCTTTTTCCTTTCAGAAAGAAGGCCAATTTTTCGAAAAAGAGTCGGGTTGACCTTGGCAGATAACACACTTTATGGGACTATTGCATTCTACTCCTTCATGTTTTAATATACCATAGAATCTGTACAGTGGTTCTTTTTTACAAAAAGTTTTTGTAGGAATGGTGGGGTTGAAGCTACAATCATGTTGCTTCAAATTAAATAAATAGGTTATATTTTTTTATAAATATTATTTTTGGAAGAACAATAAACAAATAACTTTTAAATACAAGCAACCCTATTTATTGGTTAAAAGAACTTACTACACTTAATTGCATAGGAACTTTCTAGACCCATCCAGACTTTACTTCTAGATTCTAAGAATTGTCTAAACTTTTCTTTTCACATTTGCGATCTTATTGTTCCGCTAGATGCCACTATAATAATATAATTAATTGTAAATAAACAGTATTACGTTTTGGTTCATTTTAGTGTATCTTTTATTCATTAAAATAACTGTGTTTGCACATTCTTTGTTGTTTCCGACTTCCAGTGCGGTTCGCGACGAAAATGTCAAAAGCTAGTGTCCGTAACTTGAATGTTTCTTTAACTAACAATGTCCTTTTTCTTTTTCTTTTCTTATACTTTTAACAAACATTTTTGTTTAAACTTGTCCTAACAGGATATCAAGTTACTGAGAGAGGAGTGATGTGGGAGATACTAAATATTTATAATTATTTTAAATTAAAATAAAATCGATGTTATAATCAATTCGATATATCGATTAAAGTTGATCAATATAACTTAATGGAGGAAAGAGCTGTATTTGTATTTAATTGAGTCAGACGATGACAATTTTTTATTTTACATATACAATGTTGATTGATTTCAATACTCAATCTATTGGGTTTCGAAATAAAACTAAAATGAGTTTCCCTCTGTAAAAAAAGTAAATTTATTTTTATTACAACAATAATTTCCTGTAACTGATTTACAAACTCATTATTCTATACAATGTTACCTGCAAAAAATAAACAACATTTAAAGTTAACATTTCACACACTTTTTACAAAAAGGTATTTTGTAAAACACCCAAACAGGAATAACCTCCCCGGTTCTTCTCTCTCAGCTGTGACCATGGTAACCGTATCAGTCGCATTCAGATGTAAGATGTTTATCGAACGTCTTTTACACCTCCCTTCCTCGGAGTGATTAACACAATCGTTCTAATATCCTATTCTTACTAAATCTTCATGCTTCATGCTTGAACTCCGTCGGGAACTGGTACAAGTTTTGTGATATGGAAAAGATTTGACTCAGATTTCTTAAGTCCTACATCTATTCTGTTTATTGAATCAAATACTTTTTCAAAAATTTTGAGGGGTCCAGTTTTTAACTCGTTTTATTTTATTCCTGTTAATCCGGTTTTCTTTTTCTACATACACCAGGTGACGTTCAATTTGCACTTTGTTCTATTTTTATCAAAACGCTGCTGTTTCTAATTCTGAGACTTCATAGTATTTTCTAAAGCGAGTTTTCTATCTTGCACCAAACCATGATATGGTTGTTCTTGATTTAACTCTGCTGATATAATAGAAACCCTTGATCCTTCTAATAAATATTTAGGAGAGAATCTTGTTACCATAAGCTACATTTCATTATATCTTTTGTTGAAAGTCAATGTTATTCATATTTTTTAAATATAATTTAACAAGTTGGCCTCGGCTACCTTTTTTAACCTACCTGTTAATGCAATAAAATGTGTGTTCATTCTTTGCTGTGTAATCTGCGGTTTCTATTACCCCATGTTACTTTTCCATATTATAATAAAGGTTATGGGCCTTAGTCATTGAGTTATTAAAAGAAAAGTGTTTCTTTTTTTTTTTTTTTGGTTTGAGAAAACCCTAAATTGTCATGTCACAGAGCGATCAGGTATTTCTGCAGCTGAGGGCAGTATTCTTTTCAAATTGGTTATGGCGAGTTGAGTTATTGCTGGAAAAGGAAGGTGTTAAACTTAAGGCCAACGATGTGAACAAATTTGAGGAGGACAGGAAAACTAGGTGGATCTTTGTCCAGTGCGTAAGTGATAAACACGTAGAAATTGTTAAAGATGTTGAAACGGCTAGTGATATGATTGTCTTGCTGAAGAGTGATTTTGCACGAAAAAGCCCGATTTCCAAGCTATTTATCAAGAAGAAATTATTGAGGATTAAGTTTCAACAGGACAGTGACCTACAGGATCATTTCGTTGGGGTTGAGTCACTGCTACGTGAGTTGGAGGCTGCGGGAGCCAAGTTAGACGATACTGACTAAGTGTGCTACCTGTTGTTAACAAAGTCGGACTGTTTTGACAACGTAATCACGGCAATCGAAACTATGACCGAGGATATCTCCATGGACTTTGTTAAAGGTCGTCTTTTAGATGCCAAACTCCGAATGAAGGAGGAATAAACACAAATACTTGATAAACCACAAGAAAATTGCTCATTCTATAGCAAAAAGATATTCAGGTGCTATGAATGCAACGAGCTGGGTCATACGAAAATGTTTTGCCCCAAACTTGAACTATCAACTCCATCAAGAGGACGAGGTGGTGTCTGGAGATCAAAAGATGGACCTGCAACAGGTGGGAGCAGGAAATCTTACGTGGTGGATGAAGATTCTTCAGTTGTTGTCACAGCTACTTCTCTGAAAGGTGGTGTGGCTGATGTCAGTGAGTATTCTTTAAAATTGTCTATTGTTTGTGATTCGGGTGCTTTGGAGCATATGGTCAATTCATCTTTGAAATCTATGATGAAAGAAGTTGTTAAGGCGTGATTAGACTGAATAAAATTTGATAGAAGTAAATGGAAGTACCTCGGGAATTGAATGAAAGCTCAGATATTAACAAAGCGTTTGATTTATTAATTTAAATAACATGCGAGAATTTCTTAAATACTATTAATATACATGTAAAAGATACAAATTAATAATAGCGTCTACGAAATAACTTAAAACTAAATATGTAACTTAGCGATCTAATGAACAAATAAATCTTAGACAAAAAAAAAAGAAGAAAAAAAATTATTAACATGAATGGGAGCGATAATTAAGAATAACAGAAATGCTCCATGCTAGCATAATGGCCAAAGATATAAACAACAAAATGAACGTTATACTGAAGAGTTCAATAAGGCGCGAAGATGTGCGAACTATTATTATCTTCGCCAGTGATCACGGCATGAAGGAGCAAGGAGTATGATATCATGAATTACGTTGATCATCCGGAGAAAATTAGTTGACAATTTGAAGCCTTATGATAATGCAATGTGACTTACAATTTGCGTGATGTATACTCAATTCTCATCAGCTCAGCATAGCTTCTGGCGAGTAACAAACTTTGAGACCTCTGGACGTTCTCATATGGAGAGCGGCTTGAAATCGGAGTGTGCGATGGTCGTAGCTGCGAAGGCCTGATGGAACTGCTCCGCTCGGCGTCCTGATAGCAAGTAAGCGAAGTGACTCAAGGCGTCGTTCTCCCCTCTCCTACGTTTTGGCGGCAAAGTACATCCGATTTTAGAGGCAATGATCTGTCCGTTCCATCTGTCAGACAGTCCAGGTTCGCGACTAAACATTCCCCCGCCCATGGCACGAAAGTGGCATTATTGAGAAGGTAAAGGGCATATGCGGGTGATTGGGCGCTTTATGATGCCGGAAGCGGTTCGGAGGCTAGCGACTCGGGCGATACCGTCCGCTCCGGGATGCAATTCGGTAACCCGGGCTAATGGCCAACGCAGAGGAGGCGAGTTATCGGTTTGGATCAGAACGAGAGCGCCGATGGTTAGTTCGGGGGCGGATTCCGTCCAGCGGGATCGCTGCTGGAGTGTGTGAAGATATTCGATGGTCCATCGCTTCCAAAAAGACTGATGGATCTTGTCAGTGAGTTTCCATCGTGCCACGCGATTGATGGGCACATCATTAAGGTCCTGAGTGGGGGGAGCGGTTATCGGTCGACAGATAAGAAAGTGTCCTGGAGTTAAGGCTTCTAGATCATGAGGGTCGGATGAAAGCGCACATAAGGGTCTGCTATTGAGTACGGCTTCAATCTGAGTAAGTAGGGTTGAGAATTCCTCGAATGATAAAACCTGAATACCCATTACGGTACGGAGATGGCGTTTAGTAGATTTAATCGCGGCTTCCCAAAGACCCCCGAAATGGGGAGCCCTGGGAGGAATAAAATGCCATTGAATGCCCTCGCGCGAAGAATGTTGAACGATAGTTTCTTGAGTATTTACGCCTCGGAAGAAACGACCGACGTCGCTGATTTGACGGCTAGCTCCTACAAAGTTGGTTCCGTTATCGCTGTAGACATCTGAAGGACGTCCCCGTCTACCACAAAAACGAGCAAAGGCAGCTAGAAAGGCTGCAACGGATAGTTCGGATGTAAGTTCTAGGTGAATGGCTTTAGTGGTGAAACAAACAAATGCACAGATATATGCCTTGGTTACGCGGCATCCTCGGATGCGAGCAGAAGACACGGAAAAAGGGCCTGCGTAATCAATTCCTACCTTTGAAAATGGGTATGTGGGTGTGATACGATCACGGGGCAGGCGTCCCATTGTGGGGATGAGTGGTTGAGGCTTAACGTGGAAACATTTGTTGCATTTAGCGAGGCGATGCCGAACTACGTTTCTCCCGTCCAATATCCAGAATCGCTGACGAATAAAGGAATGTGTAGCAGAGGGACCAGCGTGCAGATTTTGACAATGGGCTTGATCAATGACTAAGTTGGTAAAAGGATGATCTTTAGGAAGCAAGGCCGGATGTTTAGCGGAAAACGGTTGTGGGCCATGATGGAGTCGTCCACCTACGCGGAGGACCCCCCGCGGATCGATGAATAATTGCAGAGTACGTTTAAGGTGCAATTTTGATGTAGGGTTATCGGCTGCTTGATATTCATTTGTGAGAGCGACTTGTTGAATGGCCTTAACTAATATGTCTAGAGCGGCAGATAGCTCAGCGGCGGAGAGAAACCCGGTGGAGCGGCACGCGGGGTTCCTGACGTTATGTGCGAAGCGGAGACACCACGCAGTGACGCGTTGCAGCCGAGAAAGAGACGAATAGCGGCTCTCTAAATTAAGAGTGGTAAGGGCGGTGCATGAGATAATTTTGTGAGTGGTTCGCCGTTCAGACTCAACGAGACCAGGAGGTACGTCGATGCGCGAGGTAGGCCATGAAGATGGCGGTTGAGAGAGCCAGGACGGACCTTTCCACCATAAGACATGATTGGCTAATTCCTTAGGAGAAATCCCGCGAGAAGCGCAGTCGGCAGGGTTGTCCTTACCTTCAATATGGCGCCATTGAGAAGGGGGTATGCTTTCTTGAATTTCCGTTACTCGGTTTGCTACGAAAGTTTTCCAACGGTGGGGTTCGCCACGGATCCAGGCGAGAGCTACAGCGGAGTCTGAAAAGGCTATCAGGTCTTCGAATGGCTGGGAAAACATTTCTGTAATTTTGGCGGTTAACTTAGCAAGGAGGTGAGCGCCACATAGTTCCAATCGCGGAAGTGATACTCTTTTCAAGGGGGCTACCCTGGATTTGGCCATTAAGAGGCTGACGGCGATTTCTCCGGAAGAGGAGGTGGAATGCAAATATATAGCGGCGGCGTAACCCAGCTCGGAAGCGTCACAAAAGGCAACTAGGCGTTGGCAACTGCGCGACTCTTGATAATAAGGAAAGCGGCGAGGGATAGAAACGTGAGATACTGTTTCCAGTTCTTCTTGAAAGGAGTTCCAATCCCGGCTGATATCAGGGGGAGCGGGTTCATCCCAATCAGAGTGTCCGACCCATAAACGTTGGATTAATAATTTTGCGGTAAATGTCACGGGAACTAACCATCCGGGAGGGTCATAAATGCGAGCTAATTTGGAAAGAATAAGCCGTTTGGTGGCGGGAAGTTTGTCAGAAGACACGCGATAAGAAAAAGTGTCTGTGTCGGCTGACCATACGAGACCGAGGATCTTAATGGTAGAGTCATCTTCGGAAGAGAATTCGAATGAATGAGTCCCAACACGACAATGCTCGGCTGCTAGATTGGATAGAATTTGAGGATGATTCGCAGCCCATTTGCGGAGTTCAAAACCTCCGGATCGCAATAGAGCGATGAGATCGTCCCTTAATTGAACGGCTTCTGGCAACGTAGAGGCTCCAGTAATAATATCATCTACGTACGTGTCCTTGCGAAGAACGGAGGCGGCGTGAGGAAAACGAGCCTCTTCATCTTGACTTAATTGCTGAAGAGTTCGAATAGCAAGGAACGGGGAGGAGCTGACACCGTACGTGACCGTGTGAAGGCGATAAGAGCGGACCGGCTCATCGGGTGAGAATCGCCATACGATTCTTTGTAAATCTTGATGTTTGGGAGGCACTAGTATCTGACGATACATCTGCCGAATGTCGGCAGTGAAAATGTATCGGTGCGTTCGAGCGCGAGTAATTAAAGTGACAATATCTGATTGTAACTTTGGCCCGGTAAAAGAAATATCATTTAGTGATTTTCCATTTGAGGATTGCGCCGAAGCGTTGAACACCACTCTAATTTTAGAGGGCGGATCGTCAGGGCGGTGTACAGGATGATGAGGGAGGTAGTATGTGATACCGGAAGCGTCATCAGGCTCAGAAACGGCAGACATATGGCCTAACTCCAAGTATTCTCGCATGAAGGCGAGATAGGCTTCACGTAACGCGGGCTCCCGATGAAGGCGAGCTTCGAGTCGGTGAAACTGTTTCACTGCTCTGTAACGAGATTCCCCCAAGTCGAGCGATTTTAGAGGTAACGGAGTTATGTATCGACCATGAGCATCGCGGGAGACGGATGTTCTAAATAATTCCTCACAACGTTGTTCTTCGGAGGAGAAACGAGGTGAAGTGGCTGTGACCTCCTCGAGGTTCCAAAAGCGTTGGAGGTCGAGGTTTAATTGGACATTGGTGAGGGCGTTAAATACTGATAATTCGTGACGCTCAGGAGCGAGAGTATTAGCGATAGGTGAAGAGGAATTGGGTGTTAAATCTGCGGAAGATTGAGCACGACGGGAACGAAGCGGGGGGCGAAAAGTCTTGCCTTCATTATCTTTTACTTCTTTGGCCCAGGTAATATGGCGCTTTGTCCGACGAGGACGACATTCCCCCATGAAACACCATCCAAATATGGTATTCAATGCCGTGGGTCCACCCTTAGGTGATGGTTCGATTCCGAGGAGGATTCTTGGGAGGGCGTCGACTCCGAAGAGGAGATCTATAGGGCCAGGATGGCATAGCGATGGATCGGCAAGCGGGAGTTCCCGTATGTACGGCCAGGGTGATAAGTCCACAGGCATGGCCGGAAGTGAATGGGTTATGTTTTCGATAACGAATAACTGAAAGCTTAACGGATCAGAGTCCGGAACCTGAATGGTTGCGGTGGTATACCCGGGGCAGGATAGGTTCGACGATCCCCCCAGGACACTTACCCCGACTGGGGATGATGATACGGGGAGGCCCAGATGAGACACGGCCCTGATGGTGATGAAGCTCACCTGGCTTCCAGAATCTAACAAGGCTCGGAATGATTGAGCTTGGTGATCAGAACGCGATATTGAGACCTGCGCGGTGGGCAACAGTGACGGTGTCATGCCCCCCGAGGACCCTAGCATAGTTAATGGCGATCGATGCGAGACGGTAGTTAGCGGTATAGAATTATCGGCGGCACTGTTGCGTGGTAATTGATAGCGGTGGTGTAACAAGGAAGCATCCTTTTCGACCACGATAGGCGAGCATTGGGCGCGAGAGGAAGGCGGCGATACGGCGGAAGAATTGGGTCATTGAGAAAATTTTAATTTGTCCGGGGGCGAAGCTGAGCGCACAGTGATTTCTTCGGACAAGCGGCGATCTCGATGTGGGGTCGGTTGATACGGACGAAAGGATGGCGGCGGGTTCTGGTAACATAACGGTGCGTCGAAGGAAATGGGTTCATGCGATGCTTGGCTTGTCATATAGTTGCGAGAGGACGTATCCCGTGTAGTGGCTAGGACAGGCGACCCGTGCATGGGTTGTGGTGATGACGCGTGTAACGTCTGAACCGTCGGGGATGATCGGTGACTCTGGTTATTGTATATTTGACGTTGAGCAGAGTAGCGGCGTGGTGGAAGCGTTCTAATATTTGGCGAATTTGACCGAGGGGAACCCAGGGGGGAGCTAATGGATAGCTCCGGACGCGATGGTGATCCGGTGATGCCCCGATGGAGCAAGGTGTGGTGGAAATCTTGGCAAAAATGACAACGCTGGGTGGATTGACATTTATCCGGTGGGTGTTGTCCGAGGCAATTGATGCACAAACCCTTTTTACGAACAAACCCTAGGCGATCCCGACCGGATAAGATCTTAAATTCTCGGCAATGATAAAGGTTATGGGCTTCTTGACAATAAGTACACCGCAGCGCAGCTGCGAATACACGAGCAGAGCGATTGACAGATTGCGGTTGCCGATGCATAGGGGGGTGCTCTTTCCTCTTAGGTGACGATCGACGGCGATTATCTGACGGTGGTAATTCCGACACGGATGCGGTAGAAATTTGAAGTCGTGTGATGTAATTGAGCAGCTCAGAAAACGTAGGGAACTCCTCAGGATATTGTAACTTAAATTCCTTTTGAGTAACGGGGTCTAAACCCCGGAAGGTTAAGAAAAATAAAAAATAGTCTCCCAGATCAGGGATGTTAGTCGCGGTCAATTGGTGACCCAGTTCAGAAAATAGTTTAAGAACGGATTCCAGGGCCTTTTGCGATGGATGCGCGATGGGTTGGAAATTTAACATTTCATGGAGTATCCGAGACGCGAGCGCTGCTTGGTTGTTATACCGAGCAATTAGGGCGGCCCAGGCGATAGCATAGTTTGTGCCCAGAGTATCCAAATGGCTTATGACGGATAAGGCTTCGCCTGAAAGGCAACTCTTTAGATATGTTAGCTTAAGTCCGTCATCGATGTCATTATTGCGGTGTATAAGCGGAATATAAGTGGTTTTAAAATTTTGAAATTGCGTGATATCTCCGTTAAATTTTGGTAAATCAAGGGGGGGCAGCCGGACTTCCGGTACCCGGGGTGTGACACGTGCGGTCACTGAGCGGTCCAATGATTGGACTTCTAAGTCCATAGCCTCGGTCTGTGCTCGAATGAATTGATCCATAAGATCGGAAGGAACAGGTATCTCATCATTAATGGATTCGGTGATTACGGCATTATGGGTTTTTCTCATTTCGTCTATTAATTCCTTTAATTTGTCAATTCGCGTTTTAACTACTGCCTCGTCATTCGCAATCATTGCCCCTTTACATTCATCGGCGAAAATTCGAAATTGGGTAAACAATCCTAACAATATTGTTTGGGACACATTTTTAACTCTAGCTTGGCGACGATTAACCATTTTGATTTTATACAATTTACTAGAAAGCTGAAAGAAAATGAATAATTCACAAGAGATAATATTATTTGAATACTTAATTATCTATAATAGTCATGCGTTAGAATATATGATATTGCAAATTAGCAATTAGATTATGAAAATAAATGAATTTACAAGAGATGATATGATTTAAATGCTTAATTATCACTAATAATTATACGTTGGAATATAATATTATAATTAATAATTAAAGTCTGCATGCATACATTAATATTTTGCTTTTGACAAGGCTGAAAAGACGCTGTGTGATTCACATAAGTTACAGCGGAGCCGGATATCCCCTCTACAAAGAAAACCTACCTATTGCGCAATGTCTTTTTAGCTATGTTAATATCTGAGATCGTAATTATTCCCGGGTTTTACGGCACCAAAATGTTAAGGCGTGATTAGACTGAATAAAATTTGATAGAAGTAAATGGAAGTACCTCGGGAATTGAATGAAAGCTCAGATATTAACAAAGCGTTTGATTTATTAATTTAAATAACATGCGAGAATTTCTTAAATACTATTAATATACATGTAAAAGATACAAATTAATAATAGCGTCTACGAAATAACTTAAAACTAAATATGTAACTTAGCGATCTAATGAACAAATAAATCTTAGACAAAAAAAAAAAGAAGAAAAAAAATTATTAACATGAATGGGAGCGATAATTAAGAATAACAGAAATGCTCCATGCTAGCATAATGGCCAAAGATATAAACAACAAAATGAACGTTATACTGAAGAGTTCAATAAGGCGCGAAGATGTGCGAACTATTATTATCTTCGCCAGTGATCACGGCATGAAGGAGCAAGGAGTATGATATCATGAATTACGTTGATCATCCGGAGAAAATTAGTTGACAATTTGAAGCCTTATGATAATGCAATGTGACTTACAATTTGCGTGATGTATACTCAATTCTCATCAGCTCAGCATAGCTTCTGGCGAGTAACAAACTTTGAGACCTCTGGACGTTCTCATATGGAGAGCGGCTTGAAATCGGAGTGTGCGATGGTCGTAGCTGCGAAGGCCTGATGGAACTGCTCCGCTCGGCGTCCTGATAGCAAGTAAGCGAAGTGACTCAAGGCGTCGTTCTCCCCTCTCCTACGTTTTGGCGGCAAAGTACATCCGATTTTAGAGGCAATGATCTGTCCGTTCCATCTGTCAGACAGTCCAGGTTCGCGACTAAACAGAAGTTTTTATATTAGACAAACCTGTCTCAATAATCGTAGGAGACGGTACATTAAATTTGTTTCCCAGAGAGAAGGGTAGCATTGTTTTCAGGGAATGCAGTTTAGTTAATGTATTAATTGTTGAGAATTTAAAATATAATTTATTGTCTGTACCAAAGGTTAGTGAGGCAGGTTATGACATAATTTAAAAACAAGGTAATATCAGGGAAAGGACAAACTATTCTGGCTGGCCGTAAAATAGGCAAACTTTGTTTTCCTGATTTTATGTGCCCTTCTGGATCTTTTTCAAGTGTAACTCTCCATGAAAGGATGGGGTACCCAGGCTTAGATGCAATGAAAAAGCTAGGAAAATTGACCGGGGAAACAAATTTGGATGGGGTAAGCAGCTGTGGTATTTGCATAAAATGGTTAGAAAACCGTTTAGTTCAGCTTTACCTAAGGGTAGAAATTTCCTTTCCATAATCTGTACAGACTTATGTGGACTTGTTGTGTAACGAGGTTATCATGGTTGGTTCTGCCACAAATGTAATGAGGTTATCATGGTTGGTTATGCCACAAATGTAATGAGGTTATCATGGTTAGTTATGCCACAAATGTAATGAGGTAATCATGGTTGGTCATGCCACAAATGTAATGAGGGAATCATGGTTGGTTACGCCACAAATACGTACAGGTTTTTTATATTACTACTCATAAGATTGTAATATCCCGAGATGTTGAGTTCATTGCAGATGAACATCCTCAAGTAATCACATCGGAGATCGCTAAACTTGAATACATTGATAATAATTATAATGGCTGTGATAATATTATAGATGGTAACCAGGATTTAGGTCAGATAGAAAATAGGACTGAAGCACAGTGTTTCGATTAGTAGGAGCTAGCTGGACAAAATTTATGTTAAAATTCTAAAATATTTTATTGGAATATTGTAAACGATTGTTCAAAACCTAGAAATCCAATATTTATTTATGCCTGGCACACTTCATCTCGTCAGTAATAGAGTCGAAAGTCATGAATCCATAGAAATAGACTATATCAGTTTTATTCAAAGCTTCATTTCAACAGCACAAAATTATAATGTCACTAATTTTATATGAATCAATTGTTGAATATCGATAATATATGTACTCGTAGGTGCTATTTCTTCCAATTAAAAAAATCTATTTTGTTTGGAACTGTTACTGATGAATTTGTAATCACAGGTCGACCTGTGACTTTTGAGTATCAGTGAAAAAGTAACAGTTCGTGATTTCTGGCCCATCACTAATTAAAATTGAGTTCATTCTTTGCTATGTACTCTGCAGTTTCTATTACCCCGTGTTTCTTTTAAATATTATAACATATTTTTGTCCATTCATGTGCTATATTCGTCCAAGCCCGTTTTCCTTTTCATTCATTAATTTTACATCTAATTTTATTAACTAGAGTTTGGTTAAGCCTTTCATTTAGACCATTTAAGAACGGAGCATTTATTGCAGCGAAGATGATTGGTATATTTTATTCACCTGAATTTTTTTTTATTCTCTTGCATTTATCCCCGGATATTGATACGATAAAATAATGACAATTTTATTGTTTCTCAACAGTATTTGAACTAATATCTTAAAATCATTTGAAGTTTCGATATCAATATGTAGGCATATCTCGGGAAGTAATCAACTAGGAGATGTATTTTTTTATTGAAGGTGAACCACCAACAGTGTCTATAGATACTATTTCAAAAGGATAGGATAGGACCTAAGTGGGTTTTAAATTATGTTTTTTTTCATATCTTGTTAATTCCATTTATTTCATTTTTATACATAATTTTGTTGTTTATTCCAATTATCCTGGTTTCATATATTTTTTGTAGCTTGTTTATTGAGCCCTGAAGAAGGACTGCAATAGCAATCAAAACGTCAGTTTCAAATAAATAGTTTAACTTCATTTGATGTTATTTAAGAAATTACTTTTTCACCTCCTTATGGGTTATTTTATTTTCTATTTTTACCAGCCAATGAGGTAATAGAAGTAAACCGACTGAGATGGCTTGGACACCTCCTGGAGATGGATCCTAACAGGATTGCTAGCGAATCCGAGGTGGAGGGAAAACTAGGAAGAGGAGGACTTAGGAAGAAGTGAGAAAAGGGGACTCCATTGGAGCTGAAGATCACAGCGGGTGGAAAAAAGGCAGAGCTGGAGAAGGCTGTGCGGAATTCATCCTCACACTGCATAGGCGGTTAATGAGGATAGAAGATGATGATGATGCAAGAGTAAGGTTAGATTATGCTAAGCTGACATATTAGTTTTCATTTAACTACAAACATTTGTAAAATGATAAATAAATAAATATAAAATAATTTAATCTCGTAGTTAATCGGCATACGTTCCTATTCTCACTTATGGAAGTGAATCCTGGGCCCTAAAGAATTGTGGTCGGAGCCGACAACAAAGCATGAAAATGAGGTACTTGTGAAAAATAGAGAGGAAGACTGGGACAGGATACAAAATAAGACGATAAGGATTGCACTCAAAATTGAACACCTTAATTAGATAGTCAAGAAAGAACAGCTTCCATGGTTCGAACATGTAATGAGGATGGATGACTGCCGGACAGCGAAGAAAGCTATGGAAGTTAAACAACAGGAAAAAGACCCAGGGGAAGGCCAAGGGTGACCTGGAAGAATAACCTCCAAAATATCATTAAAGAAAAAGGGATGAGATGGGCGACAGCAAGGAGAGCAGATCTTGGCAGAGAGAGGTGGCGCTCCTTAACTACAATTGCGACTGCAAACTACAACTGCAAAATTTCTACACCGCAAGGTAGAAAAGATGTCTGAATAATAAAGAAAATAATTGTAAGTATTATACATATATAGAGATATAATAAAATTAGAAAATAAGAATTTAAAACAACCAGCTCTGCTTGATGCCCTCAACTCACTTTGCTCTTCCTGACATTAATCGTCATTCCCATATATCTTTTACAGACCTTTAGCTCGAAACTCTGTGATCAAGATTAGTTGGGTCTGCTTCATCGAATATTATTGGGTTGTTTTGTAAAATAATAAAGGATTATGAATTTAAAAGAAAAAAAATAATTACTTTTAACTGTTTTTACTAATTAAAATAATCTGCATTACATTCTATATATTTCTGCCAACATGCGGGATGTGGGTAACTTTTCCGTACCTTCTGTATAGAATTTAGAATCATTAGAATTTATAAATTCAGAAAACACATATGATCAATAATTTTTTTATTTTGTAAATAGCAGTACAGGTGTCTAAAAATATGGTAATCAGTAGGCTAGAGGCCCAGTGAGTAGAGGGGGAGTGGCAGCCCTTCATAGCCAAGTTCCAACAATTTTTGGGAAGTCTAATGTGAGATATGTGGCTGAGCGTTGTCATGCAACAGAATGAGGCCCTTTCGATTGACTAAAGAAGGCTTCATTATTGCTAATTTCTGATGCATTAGTTCAACTTGGTTACAATGTGATCCAGTATTGATGTTTTCGGCAGAATTCGCAGAACGAATCACTGTCTTTGCCCCAGACTTCTTTGATATTTTTATTGATATTGTTCCTGCCGATTTACAATTTGGATTCAATATTTTAATATATTTTCAAAAGTTTTCCTTAGCTTATAATTTCCTTGATAGGTATAATAGATTTCTATGGAATACAAGTTATAACAATAAAGTAAATACTACAAAAAATAATGAAGCATTTCACCAATATGCAGTGCCTTTATGTATGCTTTTAATTTCCGCTTAGTAATAGCAATGGAAACATTGATGAGGCCTCTCATTTGTATGACGAGCAATTATATTTTTTTTTAAATCCATTTGTGAGACTGTTTTATAGTCACAATGAGGACATTGATGAGGTCTCTCACTTGTATGATGAACCATAGCATGCCTTTTTAAATTTCCTGTTGTTACTGCTTTATAATTATAATGAGGACATTGATGAGGCTTCTCACTTGTGTGACGAGCCATTATATGAAATTTTAATTGACTTTGTTGGACTGTTTTATAATCACAATGAGGACATTGATGAGGTCTCTCATTTGTATGACGAGCCGTTATATGGATTTTTAAAGATTCTCCTCTTGCAGTTTTAAAGTAACAATGAGGACATTGATAATGCTTCTCACTTGTATGATGAACCATAACATGCCTTTTTAAATTTCCTATTGTTACTGCTTTATAATTACAATGAGGACATTGATGAGGCTTCTCACTTGTGTGACGAGCCAATATATGCCTTTTTAAAACACTTTATGTGGCTGTTTTAAACATACAATGAGTACATTTATGAGACCCCTCACTTGTATGACTAGCCATTATATGTTGTTTTAAATAACTTTGTGAGACTGTTTCATAGTCACAATGAGGACATTGGTGAGACCTCTCAATTGTACGACGAGCCATTACATGAAATTTTAAATTACTTTGCTTGACTGTTTTAAACTCACAATGAGGACATTGATGAGGCTTCTCACTTGTGTGACGAGCCATTATATGAAATTTTAAATTACTTTGCTTGACTGTTTTGTACTCACAATGAGGACATTTATGAGACTTATCAACTGTATTAAGGGCCATTATATGTCTTCTTAATTTTGAAATATTTGGTCCATTTTGTTCAAAATGGTAGCTCTGATAAGTATTTTCAACTTCATTAATTTGTTTCTTTAGGTATGTCCTCTGAACTTTAGCAGTATGTTGAACATCTATATTGCCAAATGATTCCTTGGTACCTATGAACAATATTTTAAATTATTTTTAAAATTATATTTTAATACAAATTATTAAAATTACATTATAACCTATTATAAATAAAAATTTTAAAAATAATAAGACTTTTTTGATATGCCAGCCATCAATTATACAAAATAACCGTCAAACATTGAAATATATCCTCAATGGATCAATAATCTCAACCAATAATCACCTTTTACAAATCTGGCAGTGGCAGACAAATTATTTAATGTGCTAACTACCGTAGATAGACTCTGTGGGATGAGTAAACCCCCCAGGGGCTCATCTAGCCACTATAAAGTAGCCAACGTTAAGTGGAGAGTTAGGCGTAGAGATGGGCTCTCACCAGTGATGCAGAATAACTTGTATACAATTAGATGTATACAATACGTAATACTTACAACTGTATTAAAAGAGAGCACAGTGCGATATATTTATATTGTAAAAACCCATGTTACCCTAAGAAAATAAAGGGTGTTTAAATAAATAAATGAAAATAAAATAACTACATTAAAGAATTAGAGGCTTAGCTGTCATCAAGAGGAAATCAAGATTGAAGCAAACTAATTTTATAGCTTTCTTTGTATCAAACAAACATTGATAAATCACCTTGCTATGTATCAAGTAATGTACTAACATATATTTTTTTATGATTATTTATTGAAGTGTAATTGTAATTTTAGTATTTAAGTAATTATTTTATACGCATTGAAGCTGAAAAGGTAAAGCATCATATTTTAAAGGACAATAATACAATGAAATGTAATACAGATCAAAAGAAGTCAATTTATTTATGGATTTCAATATAAAATACAAAACCAACATATTACATTGAATTAATAAATAAATTCATTTATTTACTGGATTACTATTAAAACTCAGATTTCCAATCCATATCTGCTCAACATCAGACTCAGCACCTGTGACATCATCAAGATTATGCAATCTGTACGGGCTTTCATTGAGCAGGGTTGGTGAATGGGACCCAGACCAAGAAGGATAGCCAGAAGCGGTAGTACAACACGATGAAGACTTCAACTCCCCACAGTTATAGGCATATTTCATGACTAAACTTTGTGTCTCATTTCGAAACATCAGTTTGTTCACTCCAGTATTAAGCTTTATATGGGGCATGAGACTTTCGAAAAACTTAAAATCTTCGTTATCAGTATTCTTATCAAGTTCATTTTCCTGTTCTTGTTTTCTTTTCTTTCCTTCTAGCATTGCAACTTTTTTTTCTTCAAGCTGCACTAACTTTTTTATTTGATCTTGCCTATAGTTTTCTTTTGAAAGTCATTAGGATGAGTGAAAGCTCTGGTTTCTTGATTATTTGTACCAGTGCTACGTACTTCATCAATATTTTCGATTAGTGACTCACCAGTGGCAATGTACTCGTCTTGCAAGTTATCTTAAGAGTTATTAGGGGAATTAGGATTAATATCACCCACCTCTAATCTGGGTACATCTGCTTTCCTCCTTCCAGCACACTGTTCACTTATGTTTCCACTGGAGGGTCTTGCAATAAACTGTGCTCTTAAAAAGTCCAAACTCATGAAGTAGGGCCCAATTTGGTTTATAGACTGTATCCTGATCTCTATAGGCTCCTTGACCTGATCTCTCCTTCTGTGTTTTTCAGAACTCACTTCTGTAGTAATCACGAAGTCCCTTCCATTTTTTTTGCGCATATTTACCTTAAAAAAATAAGCAAATTAGGATTCGTAAATATAAGGTAGAGCAAAGTAAGTGGAAGTGAATGCAGCAAGGGTGGGGTAGGATGGTGGGTGTGCGGATGGAACTTACTAGTATTAGGTACAATTATGAAATAGCTTTTCATGATAAAAATACTTTGATTGTTATAGCTTTGCTTTTTTCCAGATACCTGGCTACTGGCGCATCCTTCAAAATTCTGTCGTTCACTTTTAGAATAGGAGCCTCAACAGTAAGCAAAATTGTCAGCGAAACGGTGAAAGAACTATGGTATGTTTTGCAGCCGATTCACATGCCTGTACCTACGACATACACATTCCTGCATACTAGCTGTGACTTTTTCGAACTTTGGAATTTTCCAAATTGTATTGGATGTATAGATGTAAAACATGTTAGAATTATTTGCCCTCCACACTCGGGGACAATGTTTTTTAACTATAAAAAGTTTTATTCGATAACTTTGCAAGGTGTCTGTGACGCTCATTATAGATTTTCTATGATCGATGTTGGAGGATTTGAGAAGCAGAACGATGGGGCTACACAACTTCTGATATGTACTTAAAAGATGAAAAGTAACCAGTTAAATATTCCAGATAATAAATACTTACCAGGGACAAAAGTCAAAGCGCATATGGTTTTTCTTGGTGACAAGGTTTATCCTCTATCAACTCATTTATTAGTACCCTACCCAGCTGAAAATAAAATTGCATACAATTTTAGGGACTCAAGAGCAAGAAAAACTATTGAGTGCTCATTTGGAATTTTGTATTCCTTCTTCTTCTTTATCTTCCTCTTGTGCCTTTCAGCGTCGAGGTACTGCATCAACCCAGGATCTCCATCTATCTCCATCTCTCGCCATAATCCTCAGATCCTGCATGTTCTTCCCTCTTGCTTGTCCCAACTTGGAAATGTAGTTGGAGTACATCTGTCTTGGTCTCCCTCTAGGTCTAGTGCCCATGCTTTTAGCTTCCATTAACTTTCTAGGATCCCTGTCTTGACTCATTCTGTGGTTATGCCAAAACCATTTGAGCTGATGCTTCTCCAGGATTTCTTTCAGGGAGACAATGCATAGTTCCTCTCAAATAGTATCGTTCCGGATCCTATCTCTTCTTGTCTTGGAAGTTACTTGTCGGAGATATTTCATTTCGGCAGCTGTTAAACGGCTCCATTCTTTATCCACGAGTATCCAACTCTCAGTCCCAAATAAGAGAACTGGCAAATATACACTTTTGAAAATACAGAGTTTTATGTCCTTTCCAACTTCTCTTTTGCCTACAATAGTGTTGCAGACCTGGTAGTAAACATTATTTGCTTTTTTAATCCTGTTTCCCATTTCTGCAAATCATTGTGCCCAGGTATGTGAATTCCTCTACGACTTCCATTTCTTGTTCATTGCATACAATATGTATATCTTCAGACTTTCTTCCCACTTGCAATATTTTACTTTTATTAACATTTATGATCATGCCTTTCCAGGCAAGCTCTGCTTCTCATTCTGTTATCGTCCGCTGCAGATTTTCAGAAGTGTCTGAGATCAGGGCTATATCGTTAGCATATACTACCACTTGTGCTAGTATGGTCCGCATATTCCAATGCCCAATTTCAGTCCTCGCAGTTCTTCTTTTACATATTTTTATGATTTCATCCATGAAGATTATAAAGTGTTGTGGGCTGAGACAGTCTCCTTGTTTTACTCCTTTGTCCATGGGAAAGCTCTTGGATTCATTGCCATTAATTCTCACTATTCCCTTTGGTTTTTGGTAGCAAGATTTGATTGCCTAGATAAGGCCTGATGGAACATTTTTGGCCATTAATGCCTTCCAAATTTCCCCTTGAGGAACAGAGTCGAAGGCCGATTCAAAGCAAGGTATAGGTTCTTGTTTCTCACCCATGCTTTTTCTATGATCATACGTAAGGCAAAAATATGATCATGTGTTTGTCGTCCTGAGCGAAATGCTGCTTGCTCTTCCTGGAGATCTTCCTCTACGAATGTCATCAGCTTCTTTTCAAGAATGTAAGTATATAATTTATATACCACCGGTGACAGACATATTGGTCAATAATTACCACTCTCACTAGCAGAATCCTTCTTGTGTATTAGTACTATAATGTTGACTTCCCAATCTTTCGGTAACTGCTTTTCAGAGAGTATGTTTTGGAAAAGGGCCTGTAGGATCTTTCTAAGCTCATTTCCTGCAAACTTTATGAACTCTGGGGCAATATTATCTCTTCCAGCAGCCTTCCCCATCTTCATCTTTTCAATGGCTGCTTCAACTTCCTCTTCCCATATTACATTTTCATTTTCATCTTCTTCTTGATCTTGTTCGTTCATACATTCATTCTGCATTTGGGGGATCTCAGTGGTAAAAGTGTTTGTGTCTCTTCATAGCATCTTGCAGGGCCGCTACATCTATCTTTTCATAAACTTTTGGCTTTATTCTTATTGACTTCATGATTTGTGTGTCTGCTACTAGAAGAAGGTGGTCTGTGCTTAATTCCGCTCCCCTTATCACCTTAACATCTGTGATGTACCTCCTTATGCTCTGGCTATATATAAAATAGTCTATCATACTGTTGACATTTCTTTCTTCTGCAGAGAATGTTATCTTGTAAATTCTTTTGTGAGGAAAGAGAGTATTTCCAATAATCATATTTTGATTTATACAGAATTCTATCAGTCTTTGTCCGTTTTTGTTTTTCGTTTCTTCTCCCCCTTACATCCCCCACCTGCTCCTCTCCAGTCCCAGCCAATCCTTGTATTGAGATCACCCATAATGATAATTCCTCATCCCCTGTCCTGACTATTGATCGTTGTTCTTTCCAGGTCAACATAAATTTGTTCCTTATCCAGAATTTCTGCATGTGCAATTGGATCGAAGATAGACACGCTCTAACTGAATATCATAACCTCATTAGGAAAGCCAAACTCATGGAGACAGTTCTGAGAGGAAATTAATAATACGAATACATGCGCCCGCATGAATAAAATACTCTCTATGAGCAACTACTGTAATACCGTGGGCTCCCTAAAGAAACCAAATGGAGATCCCATGAACATTATAGAATCTATAACTGCTATGCTGGAATCGCACTTCCCGGGGAGCAAGCTTACAACCTCAGACACGAAGGTCTACCTCCCTGAGGATAGGTGCAAACCGGACTGGACATCAGTCCGTGAAATCTTCAATACCAGCGCCATAAAATGGGCAGTTAAAAACCTCAAGTCGTACAAAACATCAGGCTTTGACGGAATTTATCCTGCCATGCTAAAAGAGGGTCTTGAAATCATCTTAGGCAGGCTCTCCACTCTATTCCAGGGCTGTCTAGCCTATAATTATATCCCAACAGCTTGGAGAGAAGTTAGGGTCACATTTATTCCCAAACCAGGGAAAGAAACATATGATGAACCCAAATCATATCGCCCCATTTGTCTTTCCTCATTCTTGCTGAAGACAATGGAGAAAATTCTTGATAGATATATCAGGGACAAACATCTCAATGATGGATTAGTAATGTTGCATCAACATGCATACAGAGAGGGTAAATCCTGCGACACTGCGCTGCATGCAGTGGTGGACCAAATAGAAGATGCTCTGCAGTGGAAACAAATCGCGCTCGGAGCATTTCTAGATATAGAGCGAGCATTTAATAATACCCCTACTCATATATTAACTAATGCCCAACTAAGGCACGGCACTAGACCAAACATTGCTAATTGGGTTATTGCCATGCTAAAGAACAGGGTCATCCAAGCAATTATCACCTAAAGGTTAAAGCAGCCGCAGGCTGCCCCCAATGAGGTGTCCTTTCCCCACTCCTATGGAACCTGGTAGTGGACGAACTACTACACCTCCTAAATGAGGCGGGTTTCCAAGCGATAGGCTATGCAGATGACATAGCAATTATCATCAAGGGCTTTGACCAGCAAACTATTTCAGAGTTGATGACAATGGCACTAAGAATGGTGGTGAGATGGTGCACGAAAGTAGGATTGAACATCCTAATATAACGGTAATTGTACCTTTTACCAACAAAAAGATATTGAGGGAACTCAACCCCCCCAGGATGAAAGGGATGAGTATTCAATTCAGCAAGAAGGTTAAATACCTCAGAGTTATTATGGACAGTAAATTAAACTGGAATGAACATATCGATTATGTTACCAAGAAAGCCACAAGAATTCTGTGGACTTGTAAGAGCCTTTGTGGCAACAAGTGGTGAATTAGCCCCAAGATGGCTCGTTGGATGTACACAGCAAAAATCAGACCTGTGCTAACCTATGGCTCAATAGCCTGGTGGCACAAAGCTGATATCCAACAAAATAGATCAAGGTTGGAGAAGGTGCAGCGGCTAGGGTGCATCATGATCACTGGGGCCATGAGAACCACCCCTACCGCTTCACTGGAAACTATACTTGATTTAACTCCTCTTGACATTCTAATTGAATCAGAGGCATTGAAGACAGCCTACAGGCTGGTGAAAATAGGAGGGGTCAAAAAACCCACCAACGATTTTGGACACAAAAGTGTCTTTGATATAATCGAGCAAAATGCAGATCTAAAAAAGCATTCAGATTCAATGCTGAACAAATATAACTTTGACAAAAGATTTCACGTTAATATACAGGCGATTTGCAAAAGCAAGAGTGATTGCTTTAATCCACCCAATGGTATAAATGTGTATACGGATGGATCCAAAGGGGGGTTTGGTGCCGGCTCGGGAATCTGGTTAAGGGGTTGTCAGGGCATGGGTCATTACTTAGCTCTGGGCACGACACCCACTGTATTCCAAGCGGAAATATGGGCAATACTTGCAGGTGCCTTCGCTATGAAGGACCACAAGAATAAGGTAATCAACTTTCTCACTGACATTCAGGCAGCATGCAATGCATTACAAACTCCAGACTAGTGGAGGAATGCTGTCTAAGACTAGATGAACTAGCTGTACATAACAGAGTTAACATATTTTGGATCCCTGGGGACAGTAATCTTCCAGGAAATGAAAGGGCCGACAAATTGGCGAAGAAAAGAGCAGTTATCGCTCCTATTGGACCAGAACCATGGTGCGGGGTCCCCCTTCCCCTGGTGAAGGATACAATTAACAAACTAGCCAAGAGGAAGATAAAACCACATTGGGATAGAGCCAGGATAAGGCATACTAAACTTTTCATAAAGGATCCCAATGATAATCTTTCTGATAAAATCAAGAAAGAAGCCGCTCACTCGTCGAGAACCTACCTCAAAAGTATGGTTGAAACCATCACTGGGCACTGTAAACTCAGGAAACACAAGCATCGTTTGGGCATTGAACAAGAACGTAGGTGCAGATAGTGCAAAGAGGAGGACGAAACCCCCTGGCACGTTCTCTTTGAATGTATAGCACTAAGTCGAAAGAGGACATTTGACCTTGGCCCCGGTGGATACAAGGAACTTCAAGAACTGAGGTTTAAAGACTATTTAAAATTTCTCAGAAGTCTAGACCTGTTAGGGATCTTTAGGACTCAAGCACAATGGGGCTTTTTAGGCAGAAGTGCATAGTAATAAGAGTCACACATAAATAATAATAATACTTAATCTCTACCGCTTAAAGCAGTGCGAGGAGCCTGCTTACAGAGCTTGATCCACATGTCTTGATCCTGAACCAACAACTTTCTCCTTCTCCAGTCCAGGCCTCTGCTGCCAAAGGCTTCCTTAGCCCCGTTCTCCGAGGTTCTTCTACCTTCCACTTTAGTCTCGTAAGTGGCTTTAGCCAAACGATCATCAGTCATACGAGAGACATGTCCGAACCATCTCATCCTATGTTCCTCAGCGATGTCTGCTGCTGGTCGTATGCCCAGATTGGTTCTTATCTTCGCGTTCCTCAACCAATCTTTTCTCGTTTTCCCCTCAACTGTTCTTAGATATCTCATTTCCATTGCTTGGAGTTGACTTTTATGCTTGCTGGTGAGGGTCCAAGATTCACTTGAGTATATCAGGATTGGAAGAAAGGTATTTTTAAACACTGTTTTCTTGGTGCCTTTTGTAACTTCTCTTTTACCAATAAAACCTTTCTTAAGAGAGTTAAAGCATTTTCCTGCACATTTCATTCTCTCTTGTACCTCTCTATCAACCCAACCATACTCATTTAGATGGGCGCCAAGATATTTAAAGTCTGCTACTTGTTCCACAGAGACACCGTCTAAGCGGACTATTCTGTCTCCTCGCTCTGCTCTCCTTCTTATTCTCATTATCTTGGTTTTATCAACGTTCCTCTTCATGTTGATTTTTCTTAGTTCCACCTGAAGGACTGTGAAGTTGAACTGTTACTACATTTATTGCCGAATACCAAATCATCGGCGAAAGCGAGCAGTGTGAAGAATATAAGGCTTAAGTTTCTACAACCCAGATGGTAAGGCCTCATTTTCAGTTGTGCTCTTCTAAGAGCAGAATCCAATACTATGATGAAAAGCAATGGACTGAGACTGCACCCCTGTCTAATACCTTGAGTGGTCAGGAATTCCTTTGACGTGTAATTGCATGTTCTGATGACATTCCTCTATTCCCTGTACAGCCTTAAAATTGCCTTTCTTAGACCCATTCCGATTCCTTTTCCCCTAATCCATATATTAGGTCTTGCTTTTTGATTCTATCAAATGCTTTAATTAAGTCCACGAAGCAGGTATTGACTTCTTTATCCTTCTCTATTATCTTCTTGGAAATCTCTCTCAATGTGAAGATTAGGTTCCGTGTGCTTCTATTCCCTGTAGTTTGTATTAATAAATTAAAATTATATTATTTATTTTATTATCTATATATAATATGCAGTTATTGTTGACTGACAGTTTACTTACAAATAAATAAATAAAAAATAATAAATCGAAGTGAGTAATCATAATGTAAGTAATTCTATCTGACATCATGGAGTATTATGTGCAAAATTACGGGTTTCAAATCCAATATCACCAGTAATGAATAGCATTTCCTCCACATTATTAATACTCATATGAAATGAATGCAGGCAAGTCCTCCTTACTATCTTTTTCCTTCTAACTAATTTACTTAATTAAATGAGTATCCACAGAATCCATACAGAGATAAAAAAAAATACATCATTTACAAATGTATCTTAGTATACATAGCCAGTCATAAATATTCGTGCACATTAATAAATTAAATTTATCTTTCAATTTAAAAATATAGAAGACAAATTTTTATTTGTAAAACGGTAAATAAATATAAAATAATTTAATCTCATAGTTAAATAATCATAAATTTATTTGATTAAACAAATGTATATAATTATAATATACATAATCGACATATGTTCCTATTCTCACTTATGGAAGTGAATCCTGGGCACTAAAGCACTGTGGTCGGACCCGACTCCAAAGCATGGAAATGAGGTACTTGTGGAAAATAGAGGGGAAGACCAAGAACTACCGGATACAAAGTAAGACAGTAGGACAGCAAAGAAAGCTATGGAGGTTAAACCAACAGGAAAAAGACCCAGGGGAAGGCCGAGAGTGACCTGGAAGAATAATCTCCAAAATATCATTAAAGAAAAAAAGGGATGATACGAGCGACAGCAAGGAGAGCAGCCCTTGAAAGAGACTGGTGGCGCTCCTTATGCAAAATTTCTGCACCGCAAGGCAGAAAAGATGTCTGAATAAGAAAGAAAATAATTGTAAGTATTATATATAGAGATATAATTAAATAGAAAATTTGAATTTAAAACAACCAGCTCTGCTTGATGCCCTCAACTCACTTCACTCTTCATGACATTAATCATCATTCCCATATATCTTTTACAGACCTTTAGCTCGAGGCTCTGTGTCTGCTTCATCAAATATTATTGGGATGTTTCGTAAAATAATAAAGGATTATGGTTTTAAAAGAAAAAAAAACTAATGACTTTTAACAGATTTTATTGATTATAATAATCTAAATTACATTCTAATGTTATTTGATCAATAATATTTTTAGTTTGTAAATAGTAGCCTGGGTGTCTAAAATATGGTAATCAGTAGGCGAGAGGCCCAGTGAGTAGAGGGGGAGTGGCAGCCTTTCATAGCCAAGTTCCAAAAATTTTTGGGAAGTCAACTGTGAGATATGTGGCTGAGTGTTGTCATGCAACAGAATGAGGCCCTTTCGATTGACTAAGGAAGGCTTCATTATTGCTAATTTCTGATGCATTACTTCAACTTGGTTAGAATGCGATTCAGTATTAATGTTTTCGCTAGAATTGGCAGAAAGAATCATTGCCTCAGACTTCTTTAATATTGTTCCTGGCTTTGGATTCAATATTTTAATAAATTTTCAAAAGTATTCCTTAGCTTATAATTTCCTTGATAAGTATAATAGATTTCTATGGAATACAAGTTATAACAATACAGTAAATTCTACAAAAAATAATGAGTCTTTCCACCAATATGCAGTGCCTTTATGTGTGCTTTTATTTTCCGCTTAGTAACTGCTTTATAATCGCAATGGAAACATTGATGAGGTCTGTCACTTGTATGATGAGCCTTTATATGCCTATTTAAAATACTTTGTGTGATTGTTTTAAACTTACAATGAGGACATTGATGAGGCCTCTCATTTGTATGACGAACCATTATATGCTTTTTTATATAACTTTGTGAGACTGTTTTATAGTCACAAT
Organism: Arma custos; assembly: GCA_037127475.1. Lineage (NCBI taxonomy): Eukaryota > Metazoa > Arthropoda > Insecta > Hemiptera > Pentatomidae > Arma > Arma custos. The sequence continues at coordinate 226,569,776 of CM073759.1, forward strand.
GAGGACATTTATTAGGTCTTTCACTTGTATGACGACCCATTATATGTTTTTTTAAATAACTTAGTGTGACTGATTTAAAGTCGCAATGATGACATTGATGAGGGCTCTCATTTGTATGATGAACCATTATATGATTTTTTAAAGATACTCCACTTGCTGTTTTATAGTTACAATGAGGACATTGATGAGGCTTCTCATTTGTATGACGAACCATTATATGCCTTTTTAAATTTCCTATTGCAACTGTATTATACTCACAATGAGGACATTGATGAGGCCTCTCATTTGTATGACGAGAAATTATATGTTTTTTTAAATATTCTGCTCTTGCTGTTTTATAGTCACAATGGGGACATTGATGAGGCCTCTCACTAGTATGATGAGAAATTATATGTCTTTTTAATTTATCTTCTGTTATTGTTTTATAGTCACAATGAGGACATTGATTAGGTCTTTCACTCGTATGACGAGCCATTATATGCTTTTTTAAATTTATTATTTCTACTGTTTTATAATTACAATGAGGACATTTATGAGGTCGCTCATTTGTATGACGAGCCGTTATATGTTTTTTTAGAGATAATCCACTTGCTGTTTTATAGTCACAATGAGGACATTGATGAGGCTTCTCATTTGTATGACGAGCCATTATATGCCTTTTTAAATTTCCTATTGTTACTGTATTATACTCACAATGAGGACATTGATGAGGCCTCTCATTTGTATGACGAGCCGTTATATGTATTTTTAAAGATTCTCCTCTTGCTGTTTTATACTCACAATGAGGACATTGATGAGGCCTCTCATTTGTATGATGAACCATTATATGATTTTTTAAAGATACTCCACTTGCTGTTTTATAGTCACAATGAGGACATTGATGAGGCTTCTCATTTGTATGACGAGCCATTATATGACTTTTTAAATTTCCTATTGCTACTGTATTAAACTCACAATGAGGACATTGATGAGGCCTCTCATTTGTATGACGAGAAATTATATGTTTTTTTAAAGATTCTGCTCTTGCTGTTTTATAGTCACAATGGGGACATTGATGAGGCCTCTCATTAGTATGATGAGAAATTATATGTCTTTTTAATTTATCTTCTGTTATTGTTTTATAGTCACAATGAGGACATTGATTAGGTCTTTCACTTGTATGGCGAGCTATTATATGCTTTTTTAAATTTATTATTTGTACTGTTTTAAAATTACAATGAGGACATTGAAGAGGTCTCTCACTTGTGTGACGAGCCATTATATGTTTTTTTAGAGAGTCTCCTCTTGCTGTTTTAAACTCACAATGAGGACATTGATGAGGCTTCTCACTAGTGTGACAAGACATAATATGTATTTTTAAATGACTTTGTGCGACTGTTTTCAACTCACAATGAGGACATTGATGAGGCTTCTCGCTTGTGTGACGAGCCATTATATGATATTTTAAATTACTTAGCTTGAATGTTTTGTACTCACAATGAGGACATTGATGAGGCTGCTCAGCTGTATGAAGGGTCGTTATATGGCTTTTTAATTTTGAAATATTTGGTCCATTTTGTTCAAAATGGTAGCTCTGATATGTATTTTCATCTTCATTAATTTGTTTCTTTAAGCGTATTCTCTGAACTTTAGCAGTTTGTTGAACATCTATATTTTTGGATAATTCCTTGGTACCTATGAACAATATATCAAAATATATAAATAGGAAAATATGTTTATATGCACATAAAACACACACAAATGTAAATTAAGAGACAGGCAGAGGGGAAGGGAGGGGTGGTGAGGGGAGGGGAGAGAAGAGAGAGAGAGAGAGAGAGAGAGAGAGAGAGAGAGAGAGAGAGAGAGAGAGAGAGAGAGAGAGAGAGAGAGAGGGGGGGGGGGCAGAGAGAGGGGGGAGAGAGAGAGGGAGGGAGAGGGAGGAGGGAGAGACAGAGGGAGGGAGGGGGAGAGAGAGAGAGAGAGAGAGAGAGAGAGAGAGAGAATGAGAGATGGGGAGGGGGATAGAGAGAGAGGGATAATTTCTTGGTACCTATGAACAATATTTCAAAATGTATAAACAGGAAAATATGTTTATGTGCACATAAAACACACAGAAATGTAAATTAAGAGAGAGACGGGAGTGGGAGAGAGAGAGGGAGAAGGAGATTAGATAGATGTTCATTCCTAAAATCCCATGAAGATCTAATTGCGACGAAAGTAGAGAAAGGTAACTTAACTGTAATCATCGATCTTACAGAACACAATAACAAAATGAATTCTCTGCTATCAGACATATCCACCTATAAACCTATATCCCGAGATCCTACCTCTTCCCTACAAAAACAATTCAACCTTCACCTAAAAAACCTAGTCAATTCCAAATTAATTATCTATCTTGTTTACAGAAACCTTATATCTTACAATTCCTTAGCCCTCCGCTTTTATGGCCTTTCCAAAATCCACAAACCCAACAACCCTCTCCGTCCTATTACATCTAAAATCAATTCCCTATCAACAAAACTTAACCAATTTTTACTTCCATCCTTACAAATCCTCAGCCGTAATAACCCATATGATATACAAAACTCATTTCACCTACGAGATCTACTAGCATCCCTCACCATACCATCATCAGATGCCATCAGATCATTATCTGGTATGGTTATTCATTATTATTCTCCTTTGATGTAAAAATCTTATTAACCAACGTACCTTTATAAAAATTGGTCACTCAAAGAACCTCACGCCTCTCTCAACCGGTCCTCATACCTCCAATCCTTAAAACTTTGTTGTGAATCTGGCTACCTCACCTTCCATAGACCGTTCTTTAACCAAATTTCTGGACTTGCCATGGGAAATCCCCTCGCTCCGGACCTCTCCAATATTGTCCTAAATGACCTTCTCAAATCCATTCTACCCCAATTCCTAAAAAATTAACGTCGCCAAAAATATCATCCACCGTGGCCTATCCCCTCTCTGACCACTTCCTCAATGAAAGCAACACCCTCCGCATTAAAGAAATCCTTTTTAAAAACAATTTTCCTCCCTATATTGTAAATAAACTCATCCATGACTACAACCCCCCCCTACTCCCACCCAGTCACTACGTCCGCCATCTATCCCTGTATATAGATTCTTGCAATACTTGCCTTCCCTCTCTAATTTCATTCAAAAATCCTTACATTTCTCTATCCCCAATTTACGCATTGCCTTCAAATCCCATAATAAACTCTCCAATATTTATGCCCATGTCAAAGATTCTATTCCCCTTAAACAGCGCTCACAAGTTGTCTATGGTAATCCCTGTTCCACTCCCAATTGCAACTCCTCCTATATCGGCAAAACCAAAAACTTCATTTAAGACCACATTATCCAACATAAATACTCCATTTCCTCCCATAACCTAACCATTTCTAAACTTTAATCTGACCGAACATGCCCTATCTTTAAACCACATTTTTGACTTTGTAAATACATCAATCTTAGCTTCAGTTCCCAATTATGATAAACCTATCCTCTCTGAAACCATACATATTAATTTAGAATCACTCCCTATCAATCTTAAGACTGACAAGCAAAATCTATCCTAAAACTATCCCCAAATATTCAATTTACTCAAACTACCTTTGTTGGGTATCAATTGTTTGTTTTTAATTTAATTTTCATATAAATAATAAGCCCCTATGTTATGAATGACCAGCCTGGACGTTCGTACTTTGTCCCATGGGTCATGTGGTATTAGCGAACAGTCAGTCAGTGGCGGCAGCTAGCGGAGTGTGGGGCCAAGAGGGAAGTAGAACTCTGTAACACTCACGCCTCTGTGCCATGTACATACCATGAGAAGGCATTTTTCTCTCGGTAGTTCCTTCCTGACCCTCTTCTCGGCTCACCTTGGCACATTGGTGCAATTTCCGCAAGCCCTCTTCCATGTACCATGGGAGGGAACCCGGGTCTAGAGGAGGACACGCTGGGTCGAGAGGACACACTTCGCTAGCGCTGACTCACCAATAGCTGTATGTATGTAACCTTATCTTTGTATTTTATTTTTCTGTAATTAAAGTGTTTTATTTTATTTTGTATCTTTTTATTATTATTACACCATTTACTAAATTGATTATGTTTGAATTAAGTAATGTTGGTTTCCATAATTTTTTTATAAAATTTACTCTCATATTTAAGAATAAGCTAATGATTCGGATCAGCTAGAAACGGGGTCGGAGATTTGTGATTTTGTATTCAAAATTGCCGCTCTCCCCCACAACCTTAATTTTTTTACATTGGTACCCCTTCCATAATTTTTTTAATATATAATTTTATATATTCTTTCTTTATAGACATTTAAGACACCTTGGCACGATTTTATTATTTCGCTATTATATCCTATTTCTCCATAATTACTCTTAGATGTCACCTTATCTTTTTCATTTCCTTAATATTATTTACGTGTCCTCATTTTTCCTACATCTTCCTTCATTTTGGTATTTAGTTAGAGACCGCACTGTGGTGGGGACGAGACTTCCGTTGCTTTAACGTATTTTAAATCAGTTGACCAGACATAGTTGATAGTTAGCCTAGCCTCTTCTCCTATTTTGAGTAGTACCCATTTTATGTTTATTTCTTCCCTTCAACCTTCTCCTTTTCTTTTCCTCACACCCATTTCTCCTTTCACCTCGTGGCATCCATCACATGTTGCAATAGCATCCATTATTATTATTTATCTATAATTTATCATCATTTAAATAATAGAATTTGTTTATCTTTACTTCGAATATATTCCTTCTACATAAACATCATATTTGTGTATTCATATTTACCACCTTCCACACATACTATCTAAAATTTAAAATCTGTTTATGCTATGTATGTAATTTTACATATATTACCCTCTATTAATTTCTTCTAAATTTATAAATTTACATCTTACTAAGAATTAATATGTATTAATATTTTTATTTTTTGCCCTATGTTGAGAGAAATCTTGGAGAATACCAAGGAGGCTTTAGACCTAACAGATCTACTATAGATCAGATTTTTTCCCTCAAGCAGATGTGCGAAAAAATGAAGAAGTTTAACAGTACAATTTGGATGCTGTTCATAGATTTCAGGACGGCTTATGATACCATATCCAGGTGTGAACTCTTCAGAGCTATGAGCGAAATTAAAATTCCATCCAAACTGGTGCGCTTGGTAATGAGTACGATGGAAAACACAGTTTGCAGCGTAAGGGTAAATGGCTCAACCACAGAAAAATTTAAGATTAGTACAGGACTTAGGCAAGGAGACTCGCTGGCACCTCTACTCTTCAATGTTGTAATGCAAAGTGTCATTAAAAGGGCAGGATTACTGATGGAGGGAACCATCTTTAACCGTAATCTAGGTATTCTTGCATATGCTGATGACCTTGTATTAGGAAGATCGCTGATTCTCTTAAAAGAAGATTTTGAGAGGCTGGAAGTGGAAGCTGGAAAAATGGGGTTACATGTGAATGAGGAGAAAACCAAGGTCTTGGTAATGCAGAATAGAAAACAAAACCGACCACCTCATAGCTACGCTTTTGGAAAATACACTTTCCAACGCGTGTCAAGTTTCCAGTATTTAGGAAGACGTATAAATGAGAATTTGGATGAGGAGGAAGAAGTTAGAGCCAGGATAGTATCAGCTAATAAAGCATGTTTTGGGATCTCAAAGCTCCTGAGAAGTAAGCTCCTTAGCCTAAAGTCCAAGCTGATGATATATAGAACCATCATTAGGCCAGTAGCGATATACGCTGGTGAAACCCTCACACTGAATAAATCCAGCGTGGAAAAGCTAAATAGATTCGAAAGAAGAGTCCTACGGCAAATATTCGGCCCAGTGCGAGAAAAGGACCAACTCAGGATCAGAAGGAACAAGGAGCTGAGTGAGTTATGTGGAGACCTAACGATATCGAGCTTCATCAGGATTCAACGCATTAAGTGGCTGGGCCACGTATATAGGATGGAGGAAGAAAGGACAGCTAAAAAGCTGTATACAGGAAATCCGGATGGAGTAAGACTTCGAGGAAGGCCCAAAGCTAGATGGAAGGATGCCGTCTGTGAGGATCTGAGGCTGAGCACCTTGCTGCGACCTTCTCCATCATTCGAGCAGGCGATTGGGACGATTGGGGAAGAGCTGTTGAGCAGGCCAAGGACTTCTTTACGAGTCTGTCGCGCCAATAATGTAATATTTTTATAACTTTCCTATACATTATTTTCATACATTTTATACCATTACATGTATTACTAGTTTTCCATACTTGTATGTCTCACCAGTGTTACATTTGTAACTCTGTGTGTATTTTTCATTTTGTATCTTACTTTTTACATTCTCAATTATCTTACTTTTTATATTTCTTTACTTTATCACTTTTCTGTTCACACATTTTGTCATTTTATTATTTTTAATCATTTTTATAAACTATCCTATGCTCATAGGGTGTATAAAAAAAATGACCGTTTTTTAAACTAAATATTTGTATTATTATTCCTTCGATATATTTAGATGGTGACTAACAGTATCTTTCGACACACCACAATCCCTGGCAAGTTCGCGATTACTTGTTGGCGGATTTGACTCAACAGCTTCCTTCAGAACCTCATCAATATCCATTAATGGTCACCCAGAGACCTTCTTCCTTTCCAACGTCGTATCTCCACTGCTAAATTTTTCAAACCAACACCGCACAGTGCACTGGTCAAGGACACCTTCCCCTTCATATTTAATAATTTCAAGAGCTGCTTCAGCGACTGTGAAATTTTTTTTCCAGTAATGTCTTAAAATTATGAGAATTTCGTAGGACACTCTCATGTTTCTTCTTTGAAATAAATAACTAAACTGAGGCTTTTTTAAGAAGTCCAGTGTTAGTAAACAAGCTTTGAGAATGCTCTAAAGGGATTATTAAGTGTTGGTAAATAATAAATAGCATTAAAATATTTACAGACTTTTGAACTCTGGAATTTGATAAAACGGTCATTTTTTTTTATACACCTCATTATATGTCTCCACTTTTCCATACTCAATTATTCTATAATTCATGTATGAGAGGAAAATAGTTGATTGGATGATAAAATGGAGAACGGAGATAGTTGGGGAGTGCAGTCATAAAAAACACTAAATTAGTACTAGACTTATATTTATGTGCCGACGTTTCGACCTACAGTGTAGGTCAACTTCAGGGCGATTTGAAGAGAGAAGCCGTTGGGTGCACCGGCTAACTTATATATAATAAATAAGTTTTTTCTTATTTAGTGTTATTTTGCCTGCACCTCCAGACTAATTATATCCTTCATTAGATCTTCCAGTCAACTATATTCGTCTCTATCAAAGACATAGAAATTTACAAACCTATTCCATAATGTTTAAAAACGTATTTGGATTGCTTCTGATGGATATGAGACTGACTAATATTTTCAGGAAATACTTGAGTTTCATAACTCCTCCAGTGGGTGCAGTGGTGCTACCCTGCACAGGTGAGAATTAGAAACTATACCGAATTAATGGAATTGTATAGTGAGTCTGATATCCTCTGTGCTATAAAGCAGATCAGGATAAGATGGTTAGGGCACATGGAAAGAATGGAGCCCTACAAGCTGCCCAAAGTTTTGTTACAACAGTGCACTGTTGAGAGAATAAGTAATTTATAAATATAATAAGATTTTTTTGATATGCCAGCCATCAATGTCACAAATTAACCATCAAACATTGAAATCAATCCTCAATGGATCAATAATCTCAACCAACAATCACCTTTTACATCTGGCAGTGGCAGACAAATTATTTAATGTGCTAACTACCATAGATAGACTCCTTCCCTTTGTAGAGCAAGAGATTAGCCCGTATCAATGCAGATTCATAGGAGGCAATTTCCATATGATCAAATTTTTAATCTTCGTATATAAACAAGACAAGACAAAGAGACAACGAGTCAAGTAGGGGCAAAGGTTCCATTCGGAAGATATAACTTTAAACAGGCGTCCGAATTTACTTACCTTGGATTGCAAGTAACACATGACAATAGAAGAGGGGCAGAAATTAAAAACAGATTAGTGACCGCCAACAAATACAACTTTGCATTGAGAAGTATCATTTCCAGTAAATTGATCTCGAGGCAAACTAAATTAATTATGTATAAAACCCTTATCCGCCCTATACTTACCTACGGTTCTGAAACATGGACCTTTGCCAGAATAGAAATGATTGCCACTTCAAGGGTACTAATGAAAAAGCAGTTGGGGGAACGTCGAGCGATAAGTAGGCCCAGAATGAGATGGATATATTGTGAAGCTGGTGATGCCAAGAGAGTGGGAGTGAAAAGCTGGATAACAAGAGCCAGCGATAGAAGAGTATGGCGATTGATGTTAGAGGACGCCAGGACTCGCTTGAGGGTTGTAGCGCCAGAATAATAACAATAATAATAAGCTATGGCGGGAAATGATTTTGGGTATTGGAATACATTTATAGTAAAAAAACTGAATAAATAAATAAAAAATAAACTAAGGAATTAAAATTACCACATTTTCATAATTTATAAATTGAAAGCTCATCTAACACCCAAAAAAAGATATCAATTGCTTGAGACAAATAGAAACTCAACTAACTAATAAAGTGTTATGTTTGTATTTTGTAAATAAGAATAAAAAGGTTAATAAAATTAATGTTTCTCACCTTCACCTGAGAAGAACATCTCTTCATGTTCCACATGATCGATGCATAGTTCTTCAACTATATAAAAACAACAACAAATAAATAAGCAAATTTGGAGTCATGTACTAATATGGAATGGTCTTTTAAAGGATAAGTGTATAAAGGTTGGCAAAATAAATGTCTCTCACCATCATCTGGGATGAGCACCTCTTCTTCTTGTTTCACATTATTGATGTAGTATGGTTCATCAACTATAAAAACAACAACAAATAAATAAGTAAATTTGGAATCATGTACTAATATGGACTGAAGTATGTCCTTTAAAGGATAAGTTTTTAAAATTTGGCAAAATTAATGTGTCTCACCTTCATCAGGGATAAGCATCTCTGTTTCTTGTTTCACATTATTGACGTAGTATGGTTCATCAACTATAAAAACAACAATAAATACACAAGCAAATTCAGAGCTAATAACTACAATAGAATAAACCTTGTATTTCATAGGGTATACCATAAGGTAAGTGAAATTAGTGTGTCTCACCTTCATCTGAGATGAGCAACTCTGTTTCTTGTTTCACATAATTGGATCCATCTGTGTCAAAATTTTAATTAATTTTATTACACTAAAAAAGAAACAGTTAATAAAACATGTGATATTTAGTCTGGCACCCGGGGCTGCTATATGAACTCAATAGATTCCTATCTCCTACTTTCTCATTTTTCTGTTGTTCATTTTTCTCATTCGACTGTTATACAGACGGCTCTCTTACGGTCACTGGTGCTGGGGTAGGATTCTGGAGGAAAGATAAACCCAGGGTAGATACTTGGATCTCTCTAGGGAGGCATGCCTCTGTATTTCAATCAGAGCTACTTGCTTTAAACTAGTGTGCAAGGTGACTACTGGAGGAGCAGATGTCTTCTAGAAGGATAACATTCTTCGCAGACAGTCAAGCTACCATTGGTGCACTAAGCGGGCACAGTACTAATTCACGGATTGTTTGGGACAGCTATGCAGTTCTCAACAAACTGGCAGAGAATAACAGGGTTAGCATTGAGTGGGTTCCTGGACACTCGGGCATCCCAGGCAATGAAGAAGCTGATAGGCTATCCAGGTTAGGATCGGATAACATTCCATGTACTCCCGAACCAGTATGCGGCATTAGTCTCAGCTACGCCAAGAGTAGAATAAAGGCCATCTACCTTAGCAAATCGTACCAATATTGGTGTGGGCTAAAAGGATTAAAACATTCCAAATTATTCCTTGACAGCTTCAATGAGAAGACTCTTCAAGATCTGGACAGGGAAGCATTAAAAACAATTATAGCGGCATATAGGGGTCATTATAGACTCAACGCCCACATGTTCAGGCTGAGACTGGAGGACCTTCCCACATGCCGCTATTGTCGTACAGTAACATTTCAGGTATTAATAAACATTTTAACCTGGAAATTGTTCCACAGTTTAATGGAAGTACACAGTTTGAAAAAAATGCATTCATTCAAATAGCCATAGTATTAAAAGAAATAATAAAATTCTTATTGCATGACATTATTGTGGTTTCCGAAACTAAAACAAGGGTTTACCAAAACGCTTGTAACTTTTTTCTCCAAACAGCTGGGAAGCTGGAAAAGGTTCCAAATAAAATCTAAGATTATGGGCATTTTATTAATATGAAACACCAATTGGCTTTTTTGTGGGTACATTTTTAAATAATGCCATTTTCAATAAAATTGTGTAAAATTTGGTACCAATTGCTCTATCGGTACGATTTTTGCATTTAAGCTCCCCCTAGTGGCGTAGAGATATAGAAAACATAGTGTATGTCAGTTCAGGTGTGATAAGAATCTATGTAAAATTTCACAACAATCAGTTCAGTAGTTAACAATAATGCTTCCAAAGGAAGCTGAAGAGCAGTAGCTGTATGCCTGCAGCAGTTTGCTCTGCGTGCACAGACATGAAAACTGCTGGCATCGACATGCACCAAACAGATCATTTGTCATCAGTGTTTAGTTGTTCTCAGTCTTTCTGTGGAGCTGGTCATGTTTTAAATTTGTGCAACATTTTGTCATGCTCATATTTTTATGAATTGAGTGTGTTCTTTTAAATTAAGTTATCAAGTGTAGTATTTAGTTAATGGTAATTTTTTTAATAGTAGTATTTTCAACTTGTTTGCATCTTGTATCACAATGGAAAATTAGAATTCTTAGAATACTTTTGGAATATTACTTGAGACACCATGTCACTTAACAACGTATATGTCAACAAGAAATCTCGAAAAATTTTCTAAACTGAAAGATGATTTAAAAGATTTGATATTGCTTAGGTCCAAGTATAATCCTTATTGAGGGTCAAGAAAATTCTATATATCGACATCACAGTTACTATTATTTAAAGATTTTTGAAAGTCATCAAAGAACCTGCTCTGACCCTTATAAAATAAACAACAAATCCTCGAGACTAGTAAGTTAGGCTTTGGCAAAATCATTAACTGGTAGAGGAATAAACATAAAACCAGGACAAAAATTATGCTCAACATGTCGAAACTTATATGGGGAAAAAACTGAAGAAAATGACAACAGTGGAAGTGACAAAGAAGATCCAGATGTGGAATTTACTCCAGTACAAATAAAATAGCAAAGTATTGAGGATGCTAATAAAACTTTAGAAGATTTAGGATGCTCTCCATTAAAGCTTCATGCGCTTTCTTGTCACAGTAAGGCCCCATATGGCAAATGAAAATTGGAAAAAGTAAATCACGTTCTGAAAGAAAAAGTATACCGTACATTAGATTACGGTGAAGTTGAAGATTTCGATATTGCTGAGGGTAATATTAATATGGATGCAGAAATGATAAAGAAGGCACAAGATTTTGATGCCATGAAAATGAAATTCAAATTCTAACTTATAAAATTCAAAAATTTCAATTTTGGGAGTAAAGGATTATACAGCTAAGTCACACAAAATCGGAATGACATCAGGTAAGGAAAGAAATGGAAAAGGGTGCTGGGATGAAGACAGCGAGTGCCCAGTGCATGAGTTGTACAATTTGTTTTAATCAACTTTAGTTTAAAGGTTAGAATTCAATTGATATAAGAATAACTAACTATATTTAACTAAAATGTCATTTAATATTTGTGCAAATTCAAACTCACAATAACTTAAATCATAATTAAAAATGTAGTTGAAATGTTCCTTTTCCATAAAATATTCTAATTAAATTGTATTTTAGGTCATCATTATTTGAACTGTTTGACTGTAGAATCACTAAACAGGACAATAGTGATTACTTAATAACCATGTATGTTTATGAATAATATATGATGGAATTAAATTATAAATTGATAAATAATCGTTTTGCAAAAAATAACGATATGTATTTTATTTCTCACTAGCAGATTCCCATGAAACCTCTTCTTATCACTTATCTCATTTTGAGTTATTTGTGTAGGTGCTATTAAATTGCTTTCCTTTTTTAATGTTTTTGTCTTATTAATTTTGTTTATTATTATCAAGGATAGAAATGGGAGTTGTTGTAGAAAGTATTGGGAAAACATTTATGTAAGAAGAGGAAAGTAGCTAGAGGGATCGAATATTAGATTTTATTATTAAATTTTGTATATTAAACTTCCATTATCATAAATAAGAAGATAAGTTATCAGAATTACACGTGTTTATGTTATAAGCAATAGCCGATAACCTGTCCATGGCTACTGCTAAATCACAAGTACCTGGAATTTTATTAATTTTCAATTTTAAAAACCGCATAAAAATATCCAATCGGACAACTAGAATTCATCTGAGGTGAGAATCTCTTCTTTTCACATGATTGACGCATGGTTCATAAATTATAAAGACGACAATAAATATATAAACAAATTGGAGTAAGGTACTAATATAGAATTTGGGGGTAGGTAATAACTAGAATATAATAAATTTGGTATTTTGTAGGATAAGAACTTAAATCTTTAACTGTTTGAAAACATAGTAGAGATTGGAGGTGAACAAAAATACATTAGTAGTCGGGGCTGTTTTCTTACAACTGCGCAAAACTCTTTCAGTGGCTTCATAGGGGAGGCCTCTGGTTGCTTCTTCAAGAGGTTCCAGACCAATGGCTCCCAATCTGGGAGGGATTCGGATTATAAGGGGGCTATAAATTAGAGGGATTGATGAGAAATCTAATAGGGCAAATTAAAACAGTACTGCATCATAAAAGTTGCCAGGTAGCATGGAATCAAGGATTGAAGATTTGACAGTTACGAATTCCGGATCGGATTCTAGGCCAGCGGCCAGGTGTTTGAGGGTCACAAAAAATTGAAGAGTTGCATTTTTGGTATGTTGTAAGGGCAAGTCTGAATAGTGTAAATCCAAGTTTGTAACCGAAAAACGGATGGGAAAACTTTTGGTGGCCGAAAAACCTTGAAATTTTTGGAGTTATTTCCATTTTTGGCCTGTATCTCTCCTAATCGGTGCATTTTTGAAAAAATTTGAGTAACCATTTTTGAAGTATATTAAATTTGCTATAATTTAAATCCTACCACAGCTCTGTAGGTTTAATAGTTTATGCCCCTTTGAAAATTGGTCTTTGAAATTTTTTCCAAAAAGTCAAAATTTTAAGTTTTGGCCGACTTTCGTGAGGAACACTAGCTGTCGGGTATCAATAGCTATTTTTTATTTTATTTCCAAACGAATATTTTATTGCATTAAAAGCCAGATTTTTTTTTTTGTTATACAATTCTAATAATAATAAAATTTATTAAAAGGAAACAAAAGAATTAACAGAGTAATTTTAAAAACATATGTTTTAATAGTGAGTGTAATGTTCGAAAAAACAAAACAAGATCAATCTCAAGACAGTTGTCCTGTGAGGTTGCTTGCTACTCTACACTTGATTTTGTAGCCACTCTCTCATCTTCTTCATCTCGAATTTGTCAAATTTCATCAGTAAAACTTCATGCTATTTTCATTAAACTTTGGACTTACCGGTAAGAGATATTTAATTTTTCTACTCATCATCATTTTGAATCATCAAGTCATCGCTATCAAGAACTCAACACTTTTCAAGAACTCAGTTCATTTCTCAGTTTTTCATTAATTCATAGACCAGTAATATTTTTTGTTATAAGACTCATCTCTCTTTAGTAAATAAGTTACTTTCATTTTTTATGTAAATAATTGTAGATAACAGCTTAATGCATTTTCTTTTTTTTCATAACTTTTTTATTTAATTTTAAATAACTTTCTTTGTATTTTCTTAGGTTTAGTTGTGCACATTAATAATTTTTATAATTGCTCTTTTTCTATTTTTACATTATATATTTATCATTAACTCATTTTTGCTGAAGAAATTGGTCCGGGTAGAGGTCACTGAATGAAATTATCAAGTAATTTCAGAAGATCTTTATTGATAGCCAATGTTTCGACCTACGCTGTAGGTCTTCTTCAGGGCTGTATGCAAAATACAGACAATTTAAGAAAACGGTACAAATATATTAAAACATTTTAAATATAGATAATGAAATATACATATAAATATAAACGTATAAATGTAAAATATACATATAAATATAAACATACCTACTTTTATACAATTGATATTTTACACTTATATAAACACTCTTCTTACATTCTCTTATGCAATTAATATTCTTTACACTAGTATAAAGTATTTTCTACCTATCAATATTAATACTGTATTTTCTAAAATATTTTTTATTTTCATTTTTATTTTATTTTATATAATTCGTTTCTAGATTTTTATAATTTTACAATTTTTATTTCTTTTTTTTTTTTTTATTACTTTTTAATTTTTAGTGCGTAATTCTTATCACTTTCTAATTTACCCATATCATTTCACATTCCTATTGTATATTCAGTTTTTATTTTTTATCTGTAATACCTAAATTTTTTTACTGTCAGCACTTTCTGTTTTATTATTATTTTCTTCATGTTTTATTATTATTTTCTACATTTTAACCTTCATAATTACCTTACTGTACATCTTTATCAATTTTTTTTTTTTTTTTGCCTGTATTCACCTTCTTTTAGTTTATCTATATTTAAAATGTTTTAATATATTTGTACCGTTTTCTTAAATTGTCTGTATTTTGCATATAGCCCTGAAGAAGACCTACAGCGTAGGTCGAAACGTTGGCTATCAATAAAAATCTGAAATTACTTGATAATTTCATTCAGTGACCTCTACCCGGACCAATTTCTTCAACATAAATTATCATAGGTCAACAATTACATAAATTACATAAATTGCTTAACCTGGAATGCTCGATCCATAAAAAATAAGTTATTAGAATTAAAAGAATTTATTTCTTCTAATAACCCCCACATATTATCAGTTACAGAAACCCATATAACCGAAATAGACAAAATATCTATCCCAAATTATAACGTTTACAGATCTGATCGTAATCATTATGGAGGCGGAGTTATGTTGATCATCCATAAATCACTGAAACACGCATACTGTCCAATACCAACCTTAAAATACCTTGAAGCCGTTGCTATAAACTTAAACTTAAATAATAACCAAATAATTACAATCAAATCAGCTTATTTACCTCCTAAAGAACCTTTAATTAAAACAGATATCAAAACCCTTATGAAATTAAATAAATGTATGTTACTAATGGGAGACCTCAATAGCAAAAATAAAATGTGGAATTGTCACAATAACAATAAAAATGGTAATCAACTGTTAAAATTTGCTACCCACTTTAAACTCCAAGTAGTATATCCAAGATCACCCACTTATTTCCCTACCAACGGGAAGTCAAGACCTAGCACACTAGATTTACTAGTGACAAAATCCTTCAGTGCGATTTCTAGGCTAATTTCTTTACCAGCATTAAGTTCCGATCACAACCCGGTTTTGTATAGGATAAAATTAAAACCTATAACCCAAACACCTATCGCCAAATACTACAAAAATTACAAAGTCGCAAACTGGCTCCATTTCAAAAAAAACACTTAGATAACTCTTTAGAAATTAAACCTATAATCTCAAATCAGGATGAAATAGAAACTGCCATAAAATATTTAACATCTATAATCAAAAGATCAGCCCATCTAGCAATTCCCAAAAGCTACGCAGCTACCCACGAAGATGAATTCCCCAAATATATAAAACATTTGATAAAATTAAGAAACAAATATAGGCGTAGAGCACAAACCCATCCTAAAAATATAATAAAAACATTCACCAGCAAATTAACAGATCTAATTCGTCTCAAACTGAACCAATGGAGAAACTCTAATTGGGCTACAACTTTGAAATCAGTTAAAACTGAAGATAAACCCTTCTGGAAAATCCACAAGATTTTTACGAAAACCAAACCGAACATTCCCCCACTAAAAATAGATAATAATAAATATATATTTGATACGAAAGAAAAACTCTCACGGATTGCTGATCATTTTGAGAATATCCAAAACTCATCAAACAGCTTAACCACAACATATCATAAAAAAAAGTGAAAAAAACTGTAAACTATTATAGAACAACCAGACCTGAACAAAACAACTTTAAACATACCTCTCACCGAGAAATCGCAAAATTAATTAAAACCTTAAACATTAGCAAATCACCCGGACCTGATAATATTCCAGCAGTATTAATTAAACACCTCTCCAAGAAAACGATAATACATATTACCAAAATCTTCAATACCTGCCTCAGATTAAATTATTTCCCGAATATTTGGAAAAGAGGAAAAGTGATAGCCATTCCCAAACCACATAAAGACCCTGAAATTACATCCAATTACAGACCCATTAGCTTACTAAACATCCTCTCTAAACTTTACGAAAAAATAATAAAATACCGACTGGTCCAGCACATAACTGATAGCAATATATTAATAAATGAACAATTTGGCTTTCGGCACTTTCACTCTACAACCGGTCAATTGGCGAGAGTGGTTGACATAATCACTAAAAATTTCAACCTAAGAAAACATACAGGCATGATCCTCATTGACATAGAAAAAGCATTCGACAGGATTTCTCCTCAATTCCTCATCTACAAATTAATACAATACAATATCCCAAGATACTTAATTCTAACAATATACTCATTCTTAACTAACAGAACATTCTTTATTTCATCAAACAATAGCCACTCAACAAATAGATACACAAACGCGGGTCTACCGCAAGGTTCCTGTCTCAGCCCTATATTATTTGATTTGTTTATTAATGACATCCCAAAAATCAATAATGTAGATATCGCACTGTTCGCTGATGACACAGCAATACTGTCATCATCGTATATGATAACTGCAATAATTAAAAGACTACAGGAAGCATTTTGCAAAATTAACAAATATCTGAAAAAATGGGGACTCAATACAAATACTGACAAAACCGAAGCTATAATTTTCACAAAACGAAGAGCTATACTCCCCTCTACCATACTACTTAACAATACCTCAATACCTATATCAAACCATATTAAATATTTAGGAATTTCTTTAGACCGCAAACTACTATTCAACAATCATATCAATAATAAACTGAATAGCACCCGCAGAATATTACACAAAATGTATCCATACTTTAACAAAAAGTCAAAATTATCTGAAAAAAATAAGAAAATATTATATAAGGGAGTCATTAGACCCATGATAACTTACGCATGCCCAGTCTGAAGTTTAGCTAGCAAAACACACATTAATAAAATACAGATCTTCCAAAACAAATGTCTAAGAATCATAAAAAACTATCCAATATATACTAAAATCAGCACAATGCACAAAGAACTGGACATCCAAACAATACAAAAGTTCATACACCAACAAACCCTCAGATTCTTCATCTCATGCCAACTTTCAGACAACACACTCATACAAGAAATAGGAAATTATACAAAAACAACACCAAAATACAGACACAAACGAACAAAACACATACTATTATAAATAATATGTATTTTGTATTATGTTATACATAAATTTTGTCTTAAGTAAATCCTATGTACTCTCTTTTCTGTTGGTTTTTTAAATTTTACCAACAACAAAAACATATTAATCAGTAACCGTTGTAATGTGAACTCATTTTCATTGTAAGGGATTATCCCACCAATGTTTTAAAAAATGTACATATTTTATAATAAAATAAAACAAAATATTTAAAAAATAAAATAAAAGAATAACAAAGTTTTAAAACTTTCATTTATTTTTCTAGACTCCTATTTTTAATAAAACCATGATTTCCTGTTATTAAATGAACGCCAATGATCCTAGTTAATTATTCCACTTCTTTGTTATTAAAAAACAAAGCAGTAAAAGGTATACATTTAAATTTTTTTCTGTTTTATTTAAGAACACCACCACAAAATTGCTTTCTTTGTTTTTATACAAGGTAATAAAAATGTTCAAGTTAAGGAAACAATGAGAAATTAAAAAAAGATGCATGAAAAATATATAATTTGTGATCATAAGTAAATCTTGTGCAATTGGAAAACTAAATAATCTAATTATTAACCCATATGGAATGAAGTTAGTACTTTGTAAAGTAAGTGGTTAATGGTTAGCGAAATAGATGTATGTCAACTTTATCTTAGATAATCATCTGTGTTCCTTGTATCACATAATCGGATCCATCCATCAAAATCGTATTTTAAGCATAAAAATATGAAGAAAGCATTTTTAATTTGTCATGTTAAAAGAAATTAATTTAATTAGTTATATCAACTCAAGATGATACTTTGGGAATATAATTATATCTTGAGCAACCAAAATAATTTGCTCATGAAAATGAAAATGAGAAGATGTAGGATCTGTGAAAAGAATTTATGGGGTTGGCCGAGAAACATGCCAGGGTGACCGAGATGGTTGAGGCGTCACCACGGATAGGTGAAAAACCCGGGTTTGAGTCCCGGTCCTGGCCATATCTTATCTTTTCCAATGAAGTATTTAAAAAAATGAAAATCTATTGCAAGAAATAAATGGTTGAAATAGAAACAATAAACAACTTGTAACATTTTAAGAATTTTGAATAAATTTAATATGAAAACACAAATCGGACATGAAGTTCGGAATCCTCACCATATCTTAAGTTCACAGATCTCAAAGGGGACAACTTACCAGTAATCTCAGCCTCATCGTTTATTTCCTCTTTTATATAAATTCCAGTGTTATCTGAGAAATTAAAAAAAGATACATGAAAAATATATAATTTGTGATCTTAAGTAAATCTTGTGCAATTGGAAAACTAAATAATCTAATTATTAAATGGAAACTGAATATAAAACAAATCTTATAAAACAATAAATGAAGTGAAGTGCCATTCTCTGATATTGTGTCAAAATTCAAGGTTTTCAAGGCTAAGTACTATAAAATTCAAAATGCCTTTCAACAATTCAATGAATTAATTCTACACTAATATTGGCACAGTTGCTTATTTGTTAAGTAATATTTATTTTTTTTTAACACTTTATATAATGAAATTTACAACTATACTAAAATAATACAACAAGTAAATATAATGATTGGTACATATTAGCAATTAGTATTTATTAAATTTCAATTTTAATACAATTACACTAACAAATTATTTTTTAATTAAACATTTCTATTTGAAAATAAAAGATATGACCATGACCAGGACTCGATATCATACATATTTTACATCATATATTATCACATATATTATACATACATATCATAATATTCATCGCAAATTGCGAGTACACAAGGATATGGGATCAGTGAAGAGAGAAAGGATGTAACTGACCGAGAGTCGAACCAGGATGGCTCAGTTGGAAGAGTACTTGGTACCTGACGGAGACATGGGAGACCCAGGTTCGAGTTCCGGTCCTGGACCTATCTTTTCTTTTCAATTAAAAATTATAACAACTAAAAAAAAATTAAAATAAATATTTTTTAATTGGCTTTCATAGTTTAAGTCTTATTGAATTTTAGATTGACAATTTCAATTTTATTTAAGTATATCATTAGTGAAAATGAAATAATCAATCATTATTTTGAAAAAAAAATAATAAAACTATGATAGTATCTGAATAAAAAAGAATATTTACTGTGCATTATCTGTATAATAATAACTTATAAAAGATTCTAATAACATGGAAAACTAATTTTTAAAAATACATATTTAGTTCTTTGTTTTAAAACTCTGCTGTTCATTGGCTGCTGGAATATATTTTTTTCACAAAAGATCAAACAAGAATCTGATGTCAACCACATCCCATCGACTCAGACCGATAAATTAGATTTGTTTTACAAAATAATCATATGATAGTAATAAAAAGAATAATGCCAATCAATACATCTTCAACACCAAGGGCAAGTCAATTGTTATTATATGATAAATGTAAAACAATAGAAACTGAGCTGTTTAAAGTCATTACACTTTCCTTTACATCACTAAATCACTTAATGATAGGTAAATCAATCTATTAAGGTGAGATGGAACATAAAACATATAGCAACAAGTTTGAGTGAGAATTGATGAACAAGTTAAGTGTAACCAGGCTTTTACTAATTATCCTGAAATTAAAAATGAAACAACTAGATACTCTCAATACTTCACACAATGGTTGCTTATCAGATGACTGATAGATTATTAACCATAACTTCCATAAAAAAGAGTTTCATTCTCAGTATTAAAAAAATTAATGAACCAACAACAGGACGGACTAAATTCTACTGTAGCATATAGTAAATTATACTAACCTACCTTAGGCCATTAAAAGTTCTGTACCTTTTATTGATCTGATATCAACTGATTCAAGATGTCAACAACAAAAGTTACTAAATTTCAGCAAAATATTCTACGAAAATAAAAAACCTAACCCACTAAACTAAACGTTAGCTCTTCAATAAACAGTTCTCCCTACTTAAGAGCAATTTTTTGACCACCATCCAGAACATTTTCATTCACATAAATCGCTCTTTACCGATCTAATTACATTTCCAGGGCAGTTATACTAAAATGACAATCAGAACAGATATATGAAATATAAATACACTGCTTACCAACAAAATCCATTATAATGAAATTAATCTCTCTTTGAATTTAAGATAATCGTTGGCTGAGGAAGGTTCTATCAACTGATTAAGTTGCCAACGAGGTTCAGTGACTGACAACTCCAAAGAGGTAAATTGTACATTTTGGCCGAATGTGGGTAAAGAATAACGTTCTTGTTAAATTTTAGTTGTTTCCTCGTCAATAAACTATAGCCCGTAGAAAGGATGTAATTAATAAGATATACAGTAATCCAGGAATGATTTCAATTCTCGAGAAATTAAGAAAGTTCCACGGTCTGAATGAATATATAACGGAATGCCAAAAAGGTTGAATAAATAATTTAGATGCTTAATATTAGTTGATGAAGTCTTATCTGGACAAGGAAAAGCGAAAGGAAATCTTGAAAATTCATCAACTATTGTTAAAAAATATTTATTGCGAGTAGTAGAAGGAAGAGGTCCTTTAAAATCCAAGCTTAAGCTTTCAAAGGGTTGTGCAGCCTTGATTAGTGCTCCTTCAATTTTATAGAACTTTGGTTTTACTGCCTGGCAAACGCAACAGTTTTTAGTTATTTGCCTTATTTCTTCTCTACGGAAATAAGGAAAACGTAATTCTAAGGAATACGGGAGGTTCTTCCTCCTAACCCAGTGATACATTCTAGTAACATCTGGATGGCAAAGTGTTTGATGTATATTTATAAGTCTAGTGAGTGTGCTAGTAGCATTACAAAATCTTGATAATGCATCAGCAGCTGCATTGAATTTTCCTTTATTTTGATTATGTCGAATTTAAAATTGAAAAGTTCAAGACGCCATCGCAAATTTTGTCAATCCTTATTTTTTATGAAATTTTTTAATCAAACATAAAAGCTACGGATCTTTGGTCTGTCATAAGAGTCAAATGTTTGCCCATGAGATTATGTCGCCATTTCTTAATTGCCTCGACAATTGCATATGCCTCTTTTTCAACAGACGAATATCTCTTCTCGCTTCGAGATAACGATCTAGTAAAAAATGCAACAGGTTTGTCATTCTGTGATAGAGTGGATCCAATGGCGTTGCCAGATGAGTCTGTTTCGACAGTTAGACACGGATTCGCCCTAAGCCTCGACTGCAGCATCAGCAGATCTCTCCACCAGCATAAATAGGCCAGCATAATAAGGCCAAGCAGCTCAGTGTACGCGTCATTGTTATTGTAACTTATGTAACCATCAGTTGTAGTTGTTTTTTTTTTACCAATAAAGTTTTTTTAAGTAAGTTCGAAAGTTCAAGTTTATAATTGATTTAATATATTCTTTAAATAGGAGATTGATAATTGACTAAGAATGGACAGTTGTCATCGATAGGAGCAGCACTGCTGTTAGCAACATCATTTTTCAAGTTTTTGAACATTTCTAAACTTTCTTTAGATAAGGGGAATTGTTTGCTGTTTTATTAGAGGCCTTATTTTTCTGAAAATCGTGATATCCATTTTGAATAATGTGCAAATAAACCAATATTTCTTTGAAGAGAATCCGCATTATTTGGAGGTAACATGTCTAGAGGTGATTTAAGTCTATTAGGATCAGGTTTGATTGTATTATTTTATATTAGATGTCCTAAGAGTCGAATTGAAAATTTTGATTTTTCATTATTAATTACGAGACTATATTTTTTTGCTACATTTAAAAATTTCCTTAGGTTTTCATCATGTTCAATTTGTGTTACTGTCACGTCATCCAACGTGTAGCGATGCTATCAAGAGTGATCAATAAATTAAATAACCGCAATTATCGATATATCGATGAACTGTATGTTGGAAGGTTATAGTGAGGTACGGGATAGTGTACTAGTGTGAAACGCTTCTGTGTATTACCTTTGTAATTGTTAGTGTAATTAAAAAGGAATAGAGTTATAAACTTAATAAAAGTGTTTAATTGAAATAATTGAACCTATTTTGCCCGACGAGGTAACATTGGTGACCCCGACGTGATAAGTAAAAAAATATTACTTAACCTTTTTTGATTTTTTTAATTTCTTAGAAGAAACTTTTTAAAATTGATACAAGATGGGAAATTCAGACGACGATAAGCCTCCTCATAAATCCGAGGTAAGCGAAGCAATTGCAACGGACAGAAGGATCCCACCGTTTTGGAAATCAGAACCTGAACTCTGGTTCATCAGGGTCGAGGCAGTTTTTTCAAGGGCCAAGATTACCAACAGTGTGACGAAATTCGAAATAATTATTCCGTTACTAGACCTCGAAATAATTAAACAGGTTTCAGATTTGGTTAAGAAACCCAGTGCTCAACCCTATGAGGACATTAAAGACAGGCTTATCTCAGTCTATGCCGAATCTGATAGTAGGCGTATACAACGATTACTAGAAGGTAAGCAACTTGGGGATGAAAGACCGTCTCAATTTTTGCGAACCATGAGAAATATTGGTGGCGATTTAGTATCGAACGAATTATTAAAAACACTGTGGTTGCGTTCTCTGCCGTCACACACTCAGGCTATACTTCTGTCTACGAATCACGAAAATTTGGACCTCCTTTCTAGTATAGCCGATAAAATCCATGAAGTCGAACCTGCTGCAAATATCTCCTGTATAGCTTCCACCTCACAAAGTAGGAATAGCTTAGAAGACAAGGTAGATGCGCTCGCAGAGCAAGTTGCCGCTCTTGTTGCTAAAGAAAAATCTACAAAAAACAGCAGTAGGAGTAGAGACCAGCGAAAACGAAATCGGTCTTCAAGCAGAAGTGATAAAAATCTTCCAGCAGGGTGGCTTTGTTTTTATCATTTCAAATTCAAGGAGAAAGCTCGCAAATGCGTGCATCCTTGTGATTGGAAAGATGGTAACAAGAAACCGGGAAACTAGTAAGCGGGCCGGAAGTGGCGTTAACCGGTACCGCCGACACCCAACGCCGCCTATTCATTAAAGATCAGCGGTCAGGACGGGTATTTCTAATAGATACAGGTGCTTCAATTTCAGTCATACCTCCGAATAAGATGCTGAAGCCGGAACCTCAAGATTTCACCTTGTATGCAGCTAACTCAACGAAAATAAATACCTACGGTATCCGAGAACTTCAGTTGGACTTCGGATTAGGCCGAATTTTTCGTTGGGATTTTTTTATGGCTGATGTACCTAAGCCAATTATTGGTGCAGATTTTATGTACAATTCAATTTACTAGTAGACCTTAAGGGAAAGCAGTTAATTGATAAAAATTCTGGTTTAACGTCGAAAGGAAGAGTTGATACTGGAGATTTCGTTCCCGCTAGCATCTCCGCAGTACCAGGCAATCACCCTTTAGCTGAATTGCTTAAGAAATATCCGGATATAACCAGGCCCTCCGCAACCAAGAAACTGGTTAAGCATACCACTGAGCACCTCATAGAGACGACAGAAAGACCAGTCTTTGCTAAAGCACGTAGACTTCCACCTGAAAAGCACCTGCAAGTAAAAGAAGAATTTAAGCGCATGGTGGAGCAGGGGATCTGCAGACCATCTAGCAGCCAGTGGTCTAGCCCTTTACATGTGATTACCAAGAAAGATGGTTCTATCAGACCGTGCGGGGATTACCGTCGGCTGAACGCTCAAACCATACCCGACCGATATGGAGTCCCGAACCTAATGGACTTTAGGAACAATTTACATGGAAAAAAATGTTTTTCACGCCTGGATTTGGTCCGAGCATATTACCACATACCAATTAAGAAGGAAGATATCCCAAAGACTGCAATAACCACTCCTTTTGGTCTCTTTGAATTTAAAGTAATGTGTTTCGGGTTGCGTAATGCTGCCCAAATCTTTCAAAGATTCATGGATGACAAATTTAGAGACCTTCCATTCTGTTTCGTTCTTATTGATGACATCCTTGTAGCTTCAAACAACTTAGAGGAACACCTGTTACACCTTGAAAAAGTTTTTAATCGACTTGATGAAAATGGGCTGACTTTAAGTTATGAGAAATGTGAATTCATGGTCAGTGAGGTAGATTTTTTAGGATACCACATCACCTCTGATGGAATCAAACCGCAGTTGGCTAAAGTGCAGGCTATAACGGACTACCCCCAGCCACAAGATGTGAAGTCTATGCGCCGTTTCCTCGGGATGCTAAATTTCTACAGACCTTGCATTCCAAAGGCCGCTACTGTGCAATCTCCATTAAACCGGTATTTACATGGAGCTAAGAAGAACGACAAGACTCCGATTCTCTGGAACCAGGAAAGTATCACCGCTTTCGAAGCGAGCAAAAACTGCCTGAAAGAAGCAGCTCTTTTAGCTCATCCTAAATTGGAGGCAGACTTATCTTTGGCATGCGATGCCTCGAACTACGCAATGGGCGCCGTTCTTCAACAAAGGGATGGAAAAGATTGGGTGCCTTTAGGATTTTTCTCTAAGACCCTATCCGATAGTCAGAGAACCTATTCAGCCTATGACCGGGAATTGCTTGCTATTTACTCGGCAGTCCGCCATTTCAGACCTGTTATAGAAGGAAGGCCGTTTTCAATTTGGACGGATCACAAACCTTTAATTTATGCAATGCACCAGCGTCCCGCTACTGCATCGCCTATACGAATTAGGTGGCTTAATTTTATAAGCCAATTCAGCACAGATATAAAACACGTCGAAGCAGATCAAAATTTGGTAGCAGACGCGTTATCGAGAGTGGAGGAATTAGATCTCAATAATGATATGGATAGGTTAGTTTCGCTGCAGAAGGAAGATCAGGAGATCGAAATGTTGAAAAATCAGCCGAATCTCCAACTCAAGTTACTCAATATTCCCGGATATCCTCAGCCCATAATGTGCGAAACATCGACACCCTCTGCACGAATTTATCTACCCAAGTCACTGCGAAGGGGTATGTTCAACGCGGTGCACAACCTGAGTCATCCAGGCGTGAACGCCTCGAGAAAACTAATGGTTAAAAAATACTTCTGGCCTAAAATGAACAAAGATGTTTCTGATTGGGCTAGAAGCTGCATACAATGCCAGAGTGCAAAAGTAACGAGACACACGGTGACCCAAGTCGGAACATTTGAACAAGCTGGACGGTTCGATCATGTGCATATCGATATTATTGGGCCTTTACCACCTTCCCAAGGAAAGAGGTATTGCGTCACGATGATCGACCGTTTTACGAGGTGGCCTGAGGCTGTAGCCGTTGAAGAAATCACTGCCGAAGCCGTAGCTCTCGTCTTTTACGAAGGATGGGTTTGCCGATTTGGAGTTCCATCCAAAATTACAACAGATCAAGGAAGACAGTTCGAAAGTAATCTTTTTCACAGACTCACCCAATTCCTTGGCACGCAGAAGATACGTACAACACCATATCATCCTCAAGGGAATAGATGTATAGAACGTTGGCACCGGTCTTTGAAAGCAGCATTGATTGCACACTTCGATGCGAGTAACTGGTCAAGGATATTGCCCACTGTTCTCCTCGGACTTCGCGCGACCATCAGATACGACATAAACTTCAGCGTTGCAGAAGCTATAGCAATGTTACCTCGTTGGGCAAAATAGGTTTAATTATTTCAATTAAACACTTTTATTAAGTTTATAACTCTATTCCTTTTTAATTACACTAACAATTACAAAGGTAATACACAGAAGCGTTTCACACTAGTACACTATCCCGTACCTCACTATAACCTTCCAACATACAGTTCATCGATATATCGATAATTGCGGTTATTTAATTTATTGATCACTCTTGATAGCATCGCTACAGGGCTCCCCCTTAAATAACCGCATCCATATACCTGATGTTAGGCTTTACAGTTCTTCTACACTTGCTCCTCAGAACCGGTCTTGTCTTAGGTTCTTCCTTAGTTTTCTTCTCACTAAGCAGATCCTTTGTTATCTGAGGGCCTTGTGGTAAGGCTGTTGCTGATTCTGTGTCGAATAATAAAAATGCGGGCTTTAGTCTTTCCAACGAGACGGTAAGTTCTCGGTTAGGAAGTTTTAGGGTGCACAACTTGTCTGTACGGCTTAGAACTGGGTATGGTCCATTATACGGTGGGGATAGAGACTTCTTCACTTTGTCATCACGTAAAAATACGTGAGTACAGTTTTCCAAGCTCTTATGAAGGAAAATGCTGCGATTACTTTTTCGAAATTTAGCCGGACGTAGACTCGACATATAGTCCTTTAGGTTTTGCACAAATTCTGGAACGTCAGACCTGCAGGGTGATACGGAAAGATATTCTCCAAGTAATCTAAGTGTTTGCCCGTAAACAGCTTCTGCAACGCTGAAGTTTATGTCGTATCTGATGGTCGCGCGAAGTCCGAGGAGAACAGTGGGCAATATCCTTGACCAGTTACTCGCATCGAAGTGTGCAATCAATGCTGCTTTCAAAGACCGGTGCCAACGTTCTATACATCCATTCCCTTGAGGATGATATGGTGTTGTACGTATCTTCTGCGTGCCAAGGAATTGGGTGAGTCTGTGAAAAAGATTACTTTCGAACTGTCTTCCTTGATCTGTTGTAATTTTGGATGGAACTCCAAATCGGCAAACCCATCCTTCGTAAAAGACGAGAGCTACGGCTTCGGCAGTGATTTCTTCAACGGCTACAGCCTCAGGCCACCTCGTAAAACGGTCGATCATCGTGACGCAATACCTCTTTCCTTGGGAAGGTGGTAAAGGCCCAATAATATCGATATGCACATGATCGAACCGTCCAGCTTGTTCAAATGTTCCGACTTGGGTCACCGTGTGTCTCGTTACTTTTGCACTCTGGCATTGTATGCAGCTTCTAGCCCAATCAGAAACATCTTTGTTCATTTTAGGCCAGAAGTATTTTTTAACCATTAGTTTTCTCGAGGCGTTCACGCCTGGATGACTCAGGTTGTGCACCGCGTTGAACATACCCCTTCGCAGTGACTTGGGTAGATAAATTCGTGCAGAGGGTGTCGATGTTTCGCACATTATGGGCTGAGGATATCCGGGAATATTGAGTAACTTGAGTTGGAGATTCGGCTGATTTTTCAACATTTCGATCTCCTGATCTTCCTTCTGCAGCGAAACTAACCTATCCATATCATTATTGAGATCTAATTCCTCCACTCTCGATAACGCGTCTGCTACCAAATTTTGATCTGCTTCGACGTGTTTTATATCTGTGCTGAATTGGCTTATAAAATTAAGCCACCTAATTCGTATAGGCGATGCAGTAGCGGGACGCTGGTGCATTGCATAAATTAAAGGTTTGTGATCCGTCCAAATTCGTAAAATCCAT
Organism: Arma custos; assembly: GCA_037127475.1. Classification (NCBI taxonomy): domain Eukaryota; kingdom Metazoa; phylum Arthropoda; class Insecta; order Hemiptera; family Pentatomidae; genus Arma; species Arma custos. The sequence continues at coordinate 226,597,648 of CM073759.1, forward strand.
CCTTCGTAAAAGACGAGAGCTACGGCTTCGGCAGTGATTTCTTCAACGGCTACAGCCTCAGGTGTAAATATTCCACTCAAATTCTCACTATCGATAATAGAGTCCATTGCTCTTTGAAATGCTGCTACACCATTAGTTACACCGAATGGAATTCTTTTAAATTGATATAATTGCCCTAAGGCTTAAAATGCAGTGTAAATTCTATCCTTTTTATTAATTGGAATCTGGTGATAAGCACTTCGAAGATCGATCGTACTGAAATAATTGTACTTAGCTACTAAATTGACAAGATCACAGATTCTTCATCAAGTAAAAGTTAAACAATTTATCGTCTGTGAGTAATCTACTACCATTCTCTTGCGGTGATGTTCAGTTTGTATGAACATAACTTGAGCACGCCAAGGAGAATAACTTGGTTCAATTATGTCATCAGACAGTAATTTAATAATTTCATTTGTAATATACTCCGTATCAGAGGCGGAATGTTTGCGTGATTTTATTGCGATTGGTTTGATTTCAGGAGATAAATTTGTGATTGCTCACAGACGATAAATCGTTTTACTTTTACTCGACGCTTATCCCTTACCAAGAATCTGTGATCTTGTCAATTTAGTAGCTAAGTACAATTATTTAACATAGTATATACTAACTATGATGAAAAGCAATGGACTGAGACTGCACCCCTGTCTAATACCTTGAGTGGTCAGGAATTCCTTTGACATGTGATTGCATGTCCTGACGACATTCCTCTGTTCCCTATACAGACTTAAAATTGCTTTTCTTAGACCCATTCCAATTCCTTGTCCCCTAATCCATATATTAGGTCTTGCTTTTTGAATCTACCAAATGCTTTAATTAAGTCCACGAAGCAGGTATTGACTTCTTTATCCTTCTCTATTATCTTCTTGGAAATCTCTCTCAATGTGAAGATTAGGTTCCGTGTGCTTCTATTCCTTGTAGTTTGTATTAATAAATTAAAATTATATTATTTATTTTATTATCTATATATAATATGCAGTTATTGTTGACTGACAGTTTACTTACAAATAAATAAATAAAAAATAATAAATCGAAGTGAGTAATCATAATGTAAGGAATTCTATCTGACATCATGGAGTATTATGTGCAAAATTACGGGTTTCAAATCCTATATCACCAGTAATGAATAGCATTTCTTCCACATTATTAATACTCAAATGAAATGAATGCACGCAAGTCCTCGTTACTATCTTTTTCCTTCTAACTAATTTACTTAATTAAATGAGTATCCACAGAATCTATACAGAGATAAAAAAATACATCATTTACAAATGTATCTTAGTATACATAGCCGGTCATAAATATTCGTGCACATTAATAAATTAAATTTATCTTTCAATTTAAAAATATTGAAGACAAATTTTTATTTGTAAAATGATAAATAAATAAATATAAAATAATTTAATCTCATAGTTAAATAATAATAAATTTATTGGACTAAACAAATGTATATAATTATAATATACATAATCGACATACGTTCCTATTCTCACTTAATGAATCCTGGGCACTAAAGCACTGTGGTCTAATGAAATGAAGGTGACTAAAGAAGGCTCCAATATTGCTAATTTCTGATGCATTACTTCAACTTGGTTAGAATGCGATTCAGTATTAATGTTTTCGCTAGAATTGGCAGAAAGAATCACTGCCTTTGCCTCAGACTTCTTTAATATTGTTCCTGCCGATTTACGCTTTGGATTCAATATTTTAATAAATTTTCAAAAGTATTCCTTAGCTTATAATTTCCTTGATAAGTATAATAGATTTCTATGGAATACAAGTTATAACAGTACAGTAAATTCTACAAAAAATAATGAGTCTTTTCACTAATATGCAGTGCCTTTATGTGTGCTTTTATTTTCAGCTTAGTAACTGCTTTATAATCGCAATGGAAACATTGATGAGGCCTGTCACTTGTATGATGAGCCTTTATATGCCTATTTAAAATACTTTGTGTGATTGTTTTAAACTTACAATGAGGACATTGATGACCATTATATGATTTTTTAAAGATACTCCACTTGCTGTTTTATAGTCACAATGAGGACATTGATGAGGCTTCCCATTTGTATGACGAACCATTATATGTTTTTTTAAATCACTTTGTGTGACTGTTTTATAGTCACAATGAGGACATTGATGGGGCCTCTCATTTGTATGACGAGCCATTATATGTCTTTTTAAGTTAACTTCTTTTATTGTTTTATAGTCACAATGAGGACATTGATTAGGTCTTTCACTTGTATGACGAGCCATTATATGCCTTTTTAAATTTCCTATTGCAACTGTATTATACTCACAATGAGGACATTGATGAGGCCTCTCATTTGTATGACGATAAATTATATGTTTTTTTAAATATTCTGCTCTTGCTGTTTTATAGTCACAATGGGGACATTGATGAGGCCTCTCATTTGTATGATGATAAATTATATGTTTTTTTAAATATTCTGCTCTTGCTGTTTTATACTCACAATGAGGACATTGATGAGGCCTCTCATTTGTATGATGAACCATTATATGTTTTTTTAAATCACTTTGTTTGACTGTTTTATAGTCACAATGAGGACATTGATGAGGCCTCTCATTTGTATGACGAGCCATTATATGTCTTTTTAGAGATTCTCCTATTGCTGTTTTATAGTCACAATGAGGACATTGATGAGGCCTCTCATTTGTATGACGAGCCATTATATGTTTTTTTAAAGATTCTCCTATTGCTGTTTTATACTCACAATGAGGACATTGATGAGGCTTCTCATTTGTATGATGAACCATTATATGTGTTTTTAAATCACTTTGTGTGACTGTTTTATAGTCACAATGAGGACATTGATGAGGCCTCTCATTTGTATGACGAGCCATTATATGTATTTTTAAAGATTCTCCTATTGCTGTTTTATACTCACAATGAGGACATTGATGAGGGCTCTCATTTGTATGAAGAGTCGTTATATGCCTTTTTAATTTTGAAATATTTGGTCCATTTTGTTCAAAGTGGTAGCTCTGATATGTATTTTCAACTTCATTAATTTGTTTCTTTAGGCATGTTCTCTGAACTTTAGCAATGTGTTGAACATCTATATTGTCGGATAATTCCTTGGTACCTATGAACAATATATCAAAATATATAAATGGGAAAAACCGCGTGCTGTTGGCAACTAACTTAACAGTGCACTAAGTAAATACATAACATAACTGGCAAAATAGGACATTGACAATAAAGTCTTAAAGCCACTAAAAAAAAAAATATATATATAAATAGGAAAATATGTATATATGCACATAAAACACACATAAATGTAAATTAAGAGAGAGACAGAGGGGTGGGTGGGGGTGGGAGGGAGGGAGAGAGAGAGAGAGAGAGAGAGAGAGAGAGAGAGAGAGAGAGAGAGAGAGAGAGAGATAGATAGAGAGAGAGAGAGAGTGAGGGAGGGAGAGAGATAGAGAGGGAGAGGGAGGGAGAGAGAGAGAGAGAGAGAGAGAGAGAGAGAGAGAGAGAGAGAGAGAGAGAGAGAGAGAGATAGAGAGATAGAGAGAGAGTGAGAGAGGGAGAGAGGGAGAGGGAGAGGGTGAGGGAGAGGGAGGGATAATTCCTTGGTACCTATAAACCATATTTCAAAACATATAAACAGGAAAATATGTTTATATGTACATAAAACACACAGAAATGTAAATTAAGAGAGAGACGGGGGCGGGGAAGGAAGAGGGAGAAGGAGATTAGATACCTCACCTTCCATGGACCGTTCTTTAACCAAATTTCTGGACTTGCCATGGGAAATTCCCTCGCTCCGGACCTCTCCAATATTGTCCTAAATGACCTTCTCAAATCCATTCTACCCCAATTCCTAAAAAATTAATGTCGCCAAAAATATCATCCACCGTGGCCTATCCCCTCTCTGACCACTTCCTCAATGAAAGCAACACCCACCGCATTAAAGAAATCCTTTTTAAAAACAACTTTCCTCCCTATATTGTAAATAAACTCATCCATGACTACAACCCCCACTCCCACTCCCACCCAGTCACTACGTCCGCCATCTATCCCTGTATATAGATTCTTGCAATACTTGCCTTCCCTCTCTAATTCCATTCAAAAATCCTTATATTTCTCTATCCCCAATTTAGGCATTGCCTTCAAATCCCATAATAAACTCTCCAATATTCATGCCCATGTCAAAGATTCTATTCCGCTTAAACAACGCTCACAAGTTGTCTATGGTAATCCCTGTTCCACTCCCAATTGCAATTCCTCCTACATCGGCAAACCAAAAACTTCATTAAATACCACATTATCCAACATAAATACTCCATATCCTAACCATTTCTAAACTTTAATCTAACCGAACATGCCCTATCTTTAAACCACATTTTTGACTTTGAAAATACTTCAATCTCAGCTTCAGTTCCTAATTATGATAAACCTATCCTCTCTGAAACCATTCATATTAATTTAGAATCACTCCCTATCAATCTTAAGACTGACAAGCAAAATCTATCCTAAAACTATTCCCAAATATTCAATTTACTCAAACTACCTTTGTTGGGTATCAATTGTTTGTTTTTAATTTAATTTTCATATAAATAATACCCCCCTATGTTATGAATGACCAGCCTGGGCGTTCGTCCTTTGTCCCATGGGTCACGTGGTATTAGCGACCAGTCAGTCAGTGGCGGGAGCTAGTGGAGTGTGGGGCGAGGGAGGAAGTAGAACTCTGTAATGCTCATGTCTCTGTGCCATGAACATGAGAAGGCATTTTTCTCTCGCTAATTCCTTCCTGACCCTCTTCTTCCTGACCTTGGCACATTGGTGCAATTTTCGCATGCCCTCCCATGGTACATGGAAACCCCGGGTCGAGAGGAGGACAGGCTGGGTCGAGAGGACACACTTCGCTAGCGCTGACTCACCAATAGCTGTATGTATGTAACCTTATATTTGTATTTTATTTTTCGGTAATTAAAGTGTTTTATTTTATTTTGTATCTTTTTATTATTATTACACCATTTACTAAATTGATTATGTTTGAATTAATTAATGTTGATTTCCATAATTTTTTTATAAAATATACTCTCATATTTAAGAATAAGCTAATGATTCGGATCAGCTAGAAACGGGGTCGGAGATTTGTGATTTTGTATTCAAAATTGCCGCTCTCCCCCACAACCTTAATTTTTTTACATTGTTACCCCTTCCATCATGTTTTTAATATATAATTTTATATATTCTTTCTTTATAGACATTTAAGACACTTTGGCACGATTTTATTATTCCGCTATTATATCCTATTTCTCCATAATTACTCTTAGATGTCACCTTATCTTTTTCATTTCCTTAATATTATTTACGTGTCCTCATTTTTCCTACATCTTCCTTCATTTTGGTATTTAGTTAGAGACCGCACTGTGGTGGGGACGAGACTTCCGTTGCTTTAACGTATTTTAAATCAGTTGACCAGACATAGTTGATAGTTAGCCTAGTCTCTTCTCCTATTTTGGTTAGTACCCATTTTATGTTTATTTCTTCCCTTCAACCTTCTCCTTTTCTTTTCCTCACACCCATTTCTCCTTTCACCTCGTGGCATCCATCACATGTTGCAATAGCATCCATTATTATTATTTATCTATAATTTATCATCATTTAAATAATAGAATTTGTTTATCTTTACTTCTAATATATTCCTTCTACATAAACATCATATTTGTGTATTCATATTTACCACCTTCCACACATACCATCTAAAATTTGAAATCTGTTTATGCTATGTATGTAATTTTACATACATTACCCTCTATTAATTTCTTCTATATTTATAAATTTACATCTTACTTAGTATTAATATGTATTCATATTTTTATAACTTTTTTATACATTATTTTCATACATTTTATACCATTACATGTATTACTAGTTTTCCATACTTGTATGTCTCACCAGTTTTACATTTGTAACTCTGTGTGTATTTCTCATTTTGTATCTTACATTTTACTTTCTCAATTATCTTACTTTTTATATTTCTTTACTTTATCACTTTTCTGTTCACACATTTTGTCATTTTATTATTGTTAATCATTTTTATAAACTATCCTATGCTCATAGGGTGTATAAAAAAAAATGACCGTTTTTTAAACTAAATATTTGTATTATTATTCCTTTGATATATTTAGATGGTGACTAACAGTATCTTTCGACACACCACACTTCCTGGCAAGTTCGCGATTACTTGTTGGCGGATTTGACTCAACAGCTTCCTTCAGAACCTCATCAATATCCATTAATGGTCACTTGGAACCCTTCTTCCTTTCCAACGACGCATCTTCACTGCTAAATTTTTCAAACCAACACCGCGCAGTGCACTGGTCAAGGACACCTTCCCCTTCATATTTAATAATTTCAAGAGCTGCTTCAGCGGCTGTGAAATTTTTTTTCCAGTAATGCCTTAAAATTATGAGAATTTCGTAGGGCACTCTCATGTTTCTTCTTTGAAATAAATAACTAAACTGAGGCTTTTTTTTTTTTTTAAGAAGTCCAGTGTTAGTAAACAAGCTTTGAGAATGCTCTAAAGGGATTATTAAGTATTGGTAAATAATAAATAGCATTAAAATATTTACAGACTTTTGAACTCTGGAATTTGATAAAACAGTCATTTTTTTTATACACCCCATTATATGTCTCCACTTTTCCATACTCAATTATTCTATAATTCATGTATGAGAGGAAAATAGTTGATTGGATGATAAAATGGAGAACGGAGATAGTTGGGGAGTGCAGTCATAAAAAACACTAAATAAGTACTAGACTTATATTTATGTGCCGACGTTTCAACCTACAGTGTAGGTCATCTTCAGGGCGATTTGAAGAGAGAAGCCGTTGGGTGCACCGGCTAACTTATATATAATAAATAAGTTTTTTTCTTATTTAGTGTTATTTTGCCTGCATCTTCAGACTAATTATATCCTTCATTAGATCTTCCAGTCAACTATATTCGTCTCTATCAAAGACATAGAAATTTACAAACCTATTCCATAATGTTTAAAAACGTATTTGGATTGCTTCTGATGGATATGAGGCTGACTAATATTTTCAGGAAATACTTGAGTTTCATAACTCCTCCAGTGGGTGCAGTGGTGCTACCCTGCACAGGTGAGAATTAGAAACTATACCGAATTAATGGAATTGTATAGTGAGTCTGATATCCTCTGTGCTATAAAGTAGATCAGGATAAGATGGTTAGGGCACATGGAAAGAACGGAGCCCTACAAGCTGCCTAAAGTTTTGTTACAACAGTGCACTGTAGAATAAGTAATTTATAAATATAATAAGATTTTTTTGATATGCCAGTCATCAATGTCATAAATTAACCATCAAACATTGAAATCAATCCTCAATGGATCAATAATCTCAACCAACAATCACCTTTTACATCTGGTAGTGGCAGACAAATTATTTAATGTGCTAACTACCATAGATAGACTCTGTGGGATCTGTAAACCCTCCTGGGACTCATCTAGCCTCTATAAAGTAGCCAACCTTAAGTGGAGAGTTAGGCGTGGAGATGGGCTCTCACCTGTGATACAGAATAACTTGTATACAATTAGATATCCTAGAACTAATACGTAATACTTACAACTGTATTAAAACAGTGCGATATATTAATATTGTCAAAACCCATTTTACTGTAAGAAAATAAAGGGGGTTTACATAAATAAAATAAATACATTAAAGAATTCGAGACTTAGCTGCGAAGCTAACATTGATAAATCTTGCTATGTATGTATCAAGTAATGCACAAACATATATTTTTTTGATGATTTTTTAAATACAAAAATTTCAAGTTCATAATATGATAAACTGCTTTTAACTAAAAAAACGTGATTAATCGAATTGCATATGACCACATTAATATAATATTCCAAATTTTCACTTTTTAGTTGTTGCACTAATAACTTTTTTAAGTAATTAAATAAAAATAGACTAAGAAATCCACTAAGCACAAGGCAGCCATTGAAAAGGAAAAATAAAGCAATAAGAAAGTTTTCAAACCCCAACTCCCAACTTTCTTAATTTTTCCTGATATCTATTTTTAATAAAATCATAAACTCCTGTTTTTTAAATGAACGTCAATGATCCTAAACAAAGAATAATTTATAAAGGCATTCCATATTATAATCGTGTCAGTTTGGGAAGAAAACCTCTGCTTCTGACTAGTACAAGACTATGATTGATATGATACACAAGAAAGGTGACCGATTCAAATGTTCTAATTATTGAGGAATCTCACTGCTTCCTTGTATATACAAGATCCTTTCGAACATCCTCTTCCTATGACTCCTTCCCTTTGTAGAGCAAGAGATTAGCCCGTATCAATGCAGATTCATAGGAGGCAATTTCCATATGATCAAATTTTTAATCTTCGTATATAAACAAGACAAGACAAAGAGACAACGAGTCAAGTAGGGGCAAAGGTTCCATTCGGAAGATATAACTTTAAACAGGTGTCCGAATTTACTTACCTTGGATTGCAAGTAACACATGACAATAGAAGAGGGGCAGAAATTAAAAACAGATTAGTGACCGCCAACAAATACAACTTTGGATTGAGAAGTATCATTTCCAGTAAATTGATCTCGAGGCAAACTAAATTAATTATGTATAAAACCCTTATCCGCCCTATACTTACCTACGGTTCTGAAACTTGGACCTTTGCCAGAATAGAAATGATTGCCACTTCAAGGGTACTAATGAAAAAGCAATTGGGGGAACGTCGAGCGATAAGTAGGCCCAGAATGAGATGGATATATTGTGAAGCTGGTGATGCCAAGAGAGTGGGAGTGAAAAGCTGGATAACAAGAGCCAGCGATAGAAGAGTATGGCGATTGATGTTAGAGGACGCCAGGACTCGCTTGAGGGTTGTAGCGCCAGAATAATAACAATAATAATAAGCTATGGCGGGAAATGATTTTGGGTATTGGAATACATTTATAGTAAAAAAACTGAATAAATAAATAAAAAATAAACTAAGGAATTAAAATTAACACATTTTCATAATTTATAAATTGAAGCTCATCTAACACCCAAAAAAAGATATCAATTGCTTGAGACAAATAGAAACTCAACTAACTAATAAAGTGTTAAGTTTGTATTTTGTAAATAAGAATAAAAAGGTTAATAAGATTAATGTTTCTCACCTTCACCTGAGAAGAACATCTCTTCTTGTTCCACATGATCGATGCATAGTTCTTCAACTATATAAAAACAACAACAAATAAATAAGCAAATTTGGAGTCATGTACTAATATGGAATGAAGTTTGTCCTTTAAAGGATAAGTGTATAAAGGTTGGCAAAATAAATGTCTCTCACCATCATCTGGGATGAGCACCTCTTCTTCTTGTTTCACATTATTGATGTAGTATGGTTCATCAACTATAAAAACAACAATAAATACATAAGCAAATTTGGAATCATGTACTAATATGGACTGAAGTTTGTCCTTTAAAGGATAAGTTTTTAAAATTTGGCAAAATTAATGTGTCTCACCTTCATCAAGGATAAGCACCTCTTCTTCTTGTTTCACATTATTGACATAGTATGGTTCATCAACTATAAAAACAACAATAAGTACACAAGCAAATTCAGAGCTAATAACTACAATAGAATAAACCTTGTATTTCATAGGATATATCATAAGGTAAGTGAAATTAGTGTGTCTCACCTTCATCAGGGATAAGCATCTCTGTTTCTTGTTTCACATTATTGACGTAGTATGGTTCATCAACTATAAAAACAACAATAAATACACAAGCAAATTCAGAGCTAATAACTACAATAGAATAAACCTTGTATTTCATAGGGTATACCATAAGGTAAGTGAAATTAGTGTGTCTCACCTTCATCTGAGATGAGCAACTCTGTTTCTTGTTTCACATAATTGGATCCATCTGTGTCAAAATTTTAATTAATTTTATTACACTAAAAAAGAAACAGTTAATAAAACATGTGATATTTAGTCTGGCACCCGGGGCTGCTATATGAACTCAATAGATTCCTATCTCCTACTTTCTCATTTTTCTGTTGTTCATTTTTCTCATTCGACTGTTATACAGACGGCTCTCTTACGGTCACTGGTGCTGGGGTAGGATTCTGGAGGAAAGATAAACCCAGGGTAGATACTTGGATCTCTCTAGGGAGGCATGCCTCTGTATTTCAATCAGAGCTACTTGCTTTAAACTAGTGTGCAAGGTGACTACTGGAGGAGCAGATGTCTTCTAGAAGGATAACATTCTTCGCAGACAGTCAAGCTACCATTGGTGCACTAAGCGGGCACAGTACTAATTCACGGATTGTTTGGGACAGCTATGCAGTTCTCAACAAGCTGGCAGAGAATAACAGGGTTAGCATTGAGTGGGTTCCTGGACACTCGGGCATCCCAGGCAATGAAGAAGCTGATAGGCTATCCAGGTTAGGATCGGATAACATTCCATGTACTCCCGAACCAGTATGCGGCATTAGTCTCAGCTACGCCAAGAGTAGAATAAAGGCCATCTACCTTAGCAAATCGTACCAATATTGGTGTGGGCTAAAAGGATTAAAACATTCCAAATTATTTCTTGACAGCTTCAATGAGAAGACTCTTCTGGATCTGGACAGGGAAGCATTAAAAACAATTATAGCGGCATATAGGGGTCATTATAGACTCAACGCCCATATGTTCAGGCTGAGACTGGAGGACCTTGCCACATGCCGCTATTGTCGTACAGTAACATTTCAGGTATTAATAAACATTTTAACCTGGAAATTGTTCCACAGTTTAATGGAAGTACACAGTTTGAAAAAAATGCATTCATTCAAATAGCCATAGTATTAAAAGAAATAATAAAATTCATATTGCATGACATTATTGTGGTTTCCGAAACTAAAACAAGGGTTTACCAAAACGCTTGTAACTTTTTTCTCCAAACAGCTGGGAAGCTGGAAAAGGTTCCAAATAAAATCTAAGATTATGGGCATTTTATTAATATGAAACACCAATTGGCTTTTTCGTGGGTACATTTTTAAATAATGCCATTTTCAATAAAATTGTGTAAAATTTGGTACCAATTGCTCTATCGGTACGATTTTTGCATTTAAGCTCCCCCTAGTGGCGTAGAGATATAGAAAACATAGTGTATGTCAGTTCAGGTGTGATAAAGAATTTATGTTTAAAATTTCACAACAATCAGTTCAGTAGTTAACAATAACGCTTCCAAAGGAAGCTGAAGAGCAGTAGCTGTATGCCTGCAGCAGTTTGCTCTGCGTGCACAGACATGAAAACTGCTGGCATCGACATGCACCAAACAGATCATTTGTCATCAGTGTTTAGTTGTTCTCAGTCTTTCTGTGGAGCTGGTCATGTTTTAAATTTGTGCAACATCCTGTCATGCTCATATTTTTATGAATTGAGTGTGTTCTTTTAAATTAAGTTTTTTTAAAATTTTAATAGTTTAAATTTTTTTAAAATTTAAATTTTTTTTTAGTAGTAGTATTTTCAACTTGTTTGCATCTTGTATCACAATGGAAAATTAGAATCCATATACTTTTGGAATATTACTTGAGACACCATGTCACTTAACAACGTATATGTCAACAAGAAATCTCAAAAAATTTTCTAAACTGAAAGATGATTTAAAAGATTTGATATTGCTTAGGTCCAAGTATAATCCTTATTGAGGGTCAAGAAAATTCTATATGTCGACATCACAGTTACTATTATTTAAAGATTTTTGAAAGTCATCAAAGAACCTGCTCTGACCCTTATAAAATAAACAACAAATCCTCGAGACTAGTAAGTTAGGCTTTGGCAAAATCATTAACTGGTAGAGGAATAAACATAAAACCAGGACAAAAATTATGCTCAACATGTCGAAACTTATATGGGGAAAAAACTGAAGAAAATGACAACAGTGGAAGTGACAAAGAAGATCCAGATGTGGAATTTACTCCAGTACAAATAAAATAGCAAAGTATTGAGGATGCTAATAAAACTTTAGAAGATTTAGGATGCTCTCCATTAAAGCTTCATGCGCTTTCTTGTCACAGTAAGGCCCCATATGGCAAATGAAAATTGGAAAAAGTAAATCACGTTTTGAAAGAAAAAGTATACCGTACATTGAAGATTTCGATATTGCTGAGGGTAATATTAATATGGATGCAAAAATGATAAAGAAGGCACAAGATTTTGATGCCATGAAAATGAAATTCAAATTCTAACTTATAAAATTCAAAATTTTTTCTATCAATTTAATAAATTAAATTTACTAGGATTCAATTTTGGGAGTAAAGGATTATACAGCTAAGTCACACAAAATCGGAATGACATCAGGTAAGGAAAGAAATGGAAAAGGGTGCTGGGATGAAGACAGCTAGTGCCCAGTGCATGAGTTGTACAATTTGTTTTAATCAACTTTAGTTTAAAGGTTAGAATTCAATTGATATAAGAATAACTAACTATATTTAACTAAAATGTCATTTAATATTTGTGCAAATTCAAACTCATAATAACTTAAATCATAATTAAAAATGTAGTTGAAATGTTCCTTTGCCATAAAATATTCTAATTAAATTGTATTTTAGGTCATCATTATTTGAACTGTTTGATTGTAGAATCACTAAACAAGACAATAGTGATTACTTAATAACCATGTATGTTTATGAATAATATATGATGGAATTAAATTATATAAATTGATAAATAATCGTTTTGCAAAAAATAACGATATGTATTTTATTTCTCACAATTTGAGAGATTATATTTATTATAAAATTTGGTACTTGCAATTTAGCAGATTCCCATGAAACCTCTTCTTATCACTTATCTCATTTTGAGTTATTTGTGTACGTGCTATTAAATTGCTTTCCTTTTTTAATGTTTTTGTCTTATTAATTTTGTTTATTATTACCAAGGATAGAAATGGGAGTTGTTGTAGAAAGTATTGGGAAAACATTTTTGTAAGAAGAGGAAAGTAGCTAGAGGGATCGAATATTAGATTTTATTATTACATTTTGTATATTAAACTTCCATTAACATAAATAAGAAGATAAGTTATCAGAATTACACGTGTTCAGGTTATAAGCGATAGCCGATAACCTGTCCATGGCTACTGCTAAATCACAAGTACCTGGAATTTTATTAATTTTCAATTTTAAAAACCGCATAAAAATATCCAATCGGACAACTAGAATTCATCTGAGGTGAATCTCTTCTTTTCACATAATTGACGCATGGTTCATAAATTATAAAAACGACAATAAATATATAAACAAATTGGAGTAAGGTACTAATATAGAATTTGGGGGTAGGTAATAACTAGAATATAATAAATTTGGTATTTTGTAGGATAAGAACTTAAATCTTCAACTGTTTGAAAACACAGTAGAGATTTGAGGTTGCCGTGAAACTAGTGAACAAAAATACATTAGTAGTCGGGGCTGTTTTCTTACAACTGCGCAAAACTCTTTCAGTGGCTTCATAGGGGAGGCCTCTGGTTGCTTCTTCAAGAGGTTCCAGACCAATGGCTCCCAATCTGGGAGGGATTCGGATTATAAGGGAGCTATAAATTAGAGGGATTGATGAGAAATCTAATAGGGCAAATTAAAACAGTACTGCATCATAAAAGTTGCCAGGTAGCATGGAATCAAGGATTGAAGATTTGACAGTTACGAATTCCGGATCGGATTCTAGGCCAGCGGCCAGGTGTTTGAGGGTCACAAAAAATTGAAGAGTTGCATTTTTGGTATGTTGTAAGGGCAAGTCTGAATAGTGTAAATCCAAGTTTGTAACCGAAAAACGGATGGGAAAACTTTTGGTGGCCGAAAAACCTTGAAATTTTTGGAGTTATTTCCATTTTTGGCCTGTATCTCTCCTAATCGGTGCATTTTTGAAAAAATTTGAGTAACCATTTTTGAAGTATATTAAATTTGCTATAATTTAAATCCTACCACAGCTCTGTAGGTTTAATAGTTTATGCCCCTTTGAAAATTGGTCTTTGAAATTTTTTCCAAAAAGTCAAAATTTTAAGTTTTGGCCGACTTTCGTGAGGAACACTAGCTGTCGGGTATCAATAGCTATTTTTTATTTTATTTCCAAACGAATATTTTATTGCATTAAAAGCCAGATGTTTTTTTTTTGTTATACAATTCTAATAATAATAAAATTTATTAAAAGGAAACAAAAGAATTAACAGAGTAATTTTAAAAACATATGTTTTAATAGTGAGTGTAATGTTCGAAAAAACAAAACAAGATCAATCTCAAGACAGTTGTCCTGTGAGGTTGCTTGCTACTCTACACTTGATTTTGTAGCCACTCTCTCATCTTCTTCATCTCGAATTTGTCAAATTTCATCAGTAAAACTTCATGCTATTTTCATCAAACTTTGGACTTACCGGTAAGAGATATTTAATTTTTCTACTCATCATCATTTTGAATCATCAAGACATCGCTATCAAGAACTCAACACTTTTCAAGAACTCAGTTCATTTCTCAGTTTTTCATTAATTCTTAGACCAGTAATATTTTTTGTTATAAGACTCATCTCTCTTTAGTAAATAAGTTAATTTCATTTTTTATGTAAATAATTGTAGATAACAGCTTAATGCATTTTCTTTTTTTTCATAACTTTTTTATTTAATTTTAAATAACTTTCTTTGTATTTTCTTAGGTTTAGTTGTGCACATTAATAATTTTTATAATTGCTCTTTTTCTATTTTTACATTATATATTTATCATTAACTCATTTTTGCTGAAGAAATTGGTCCGGGTAGAGGTCACTGAATGAAATTATCAAGTAATTTCAGAAGATCTTTATTGATAGCCAATGTTTCGACCTACGCTGTAGGTCTTCTTCAGGGCTGTATGCAAAATACAGACAATTTAAGAAAACGGTACAAATATATTAAAACATTTTAAATATAGATAATGAAATATACATATAAATATAAACGTATAAATGTAAAATATACATATAAATATAAACATACCTACTTTTATACAATTGATATTTTACACTTATATAAACACTCTTCTTACATTCTCTTATGCAATTAATATTCTTTACACTAGTATAAAGTATTTTCTACCTATCAATATTAATACTGTATTTTCTAAAATATTTTTTATTTTCATTTTTATTTTATTTTATATAATTCGTTTCTAGATTTTTATAATTTTACAATTTTTATTTCTTCTTTTTTTTTTTATTACTTTTTAATTTTTAGTGCGTAATTCTTATCACTTTCTAATTTACCCATATCATTTCACATTCCTATTGTATATTCAGTTTTTATTTTTTATCTGTAATACCTTAATTTTTTAACTGTCAACATTTTCTGTTTTATTATTATTTTCTTCATGTTTTATTATTATTTTCTACATTTTAACCTTCATAATTACCTTACTGTACATCTTTATCAATTTTTTTTTTTTGCCTGTATTCACCTTTTTTTAGTTTATCTATATTTAAAATGTTTTAATATATTTGTACCGTTTTCTTAAATTGTCTGTATTTTGCATATAGCCCTGAAGAAGACCTACAGCGTAGGTCGAAACGTTGGCTATCAATAAAGATCTTCTGAAATTACTTGATAATTTCATTCAGTGACCTCTCCCCGGACCAATTTCTTCAACATAAATTATCATAGGTCAACAATTATCATCAATATTAACTCATTTTTGTATGTTTTTATTTATATTTACTTGATGAATTTCTTTTCTTTCCTTTTATAGCTTCAATTATATGTATTTGTGGAAATTTTCACCCAATTAAGCTATCAGGTTTTTTTTTATTGAATTCACAACCGACAAATTCGCTCGGATAGAAGGTTAGTGAATTATTATTACGAGCCCCTTCTTCCACACCAGCCGAAGGAGTGATTCTACGATAAAAGTCAAGGTAGTAAATTTAATAAGCTTTAATTTAAGCACAGACCAAGGCCTGTAGGTGCAATAGATTCTGAGTTACAACCTTTTGAAAATTGGTCTTTTTTTTCAAAAAGTCCAAATTTTAAGTTTTGGCCGACTTTCGTGAGGAACACCAGCCGAAGGAGTGATAATATGATGAAAGTAAAGTGAAATGGAGTTGTAGTAAATTTAATTAGCTTTAATTTAAACACATAACGAGGCATGTAGTTGTTATATTTCTCTTGTTAATAAAAAAAGGAGAATCAGGGAAAGTGGATGTTTTAAGAAAATGACCTTGTACGTGATAAATTGATCTAAAACAGCTTGTTTATTGTGAAGTATAAATATTTACTGGTAAAGTACCTATACAAAAAATAATGGTAGTACTAGTAGGCACTACGATGCAGGAGGGGGGGGGAGCCGCCCAGTCTCCCCGAGGTTTATAGACCACCAAAAGTTTTCGACCACCAAATTTGGTTGAAACTTGGATTTACACTACTCAGGCATGCCCTTACAACATATCAAAAGTGCAACTCTCTACGACTTTTTGCGATCCTCAAACACCTGGCCGCTTGCCTGTATTTGGATTATTTGGAAAAAATGACCAAGGAGAGTAGCTCAGAACTCAGACATACCCTTTCAACATATCAAAAATACAGATCTCTTTAATTTATAAAGCCCTTTTTTGGTACCAGACCGCTGGCATATTGTAGATCCATTCTTGTTTGAGCAATTGAAGCTGTGGATAAGGTTGAGAATTCTTTTCACACAGGATTTCTAGTATATATCTGCAAGACAAAAATCATTTCAAACCAGAGAGATTATGAAGTTAGCCTGGACAAAGGTTATGGACACTCATCCACAATTGTGGAGAAAAACTAAACCATTCCCTTATCCATTTCATTGAAAAAGGAATTAGTTCTGCTGTCCAGCTCCTCACAAAGAGCAAAGAAATAACTTGGACATTTACCTCAAAGGAGAATTATGCCTGAACTTGACGAACATTAAGCCGGTTTCCAAGCTTTAACTGAAATCCACTAAGCACAAGGTAGCCATTGAAAAAATAAAATGAAAGAATAACAAAGTTTTAAAACTTTCATTTATTTGTCCAGATTCCTATTTTTAATAAAACCACGATTTCCTGTTATTAAATGAACGCCAATGATCCTAGTTAATTATTCCACTTCTTTGTTATTAAAAAACAAAGCAGTAAAAAGTATACATTTAAATTTTTTTCTGTTTTATTTAAGAACACCACCACAAAATTGCTTTCTTTGTTTTTATACAAGGTAATAAAATTGTTCAAGTTAAGGAAACAATGAGAAATTAAAAAAAGATGCATGAAAAATATATAATTTGTGATCATAAGTAAATCTTGTGCAATTGGAAAACTAAATAATCTAATTATTAACCCATATGGAATGGAGTGAGTACTTTGTAAGGTAAGTGGTTAATGGTTAGCGAAATAGATGTATGTCAACTTTATCTTAGATAATCATCTGTGTTCCTGGTATCACATAATCGTATCCATCCATCAAAATCGTATTTTAAGCATAAAAATATAAAGAAAGCATTTTTAATTTGTAATGTTAAAAGAAATTGATTTAATTAGTTATATCAACTCAAGATGATATTTTGGGAATATAATTATATCTTGAGCAACCAAAATAATTTGCTCATGAAAATGAAAATGAGAAGATGTAGGATCTGTGAAAAGAATTTATGGGGTTGGCCGAGAAACATGCCAGGGTGACCGAGATGGTTGCGGCGTCACCACGGATAGGTGAAAAACCCGGGTTCGAGTCCCGGTCCTGGCCATATCTTATCTTTTCAAATAAAATATTTAAAAAAATGAAAATCTATTGCAAGAAATAAATGGTTGAAATAGAAACAATAAACAACTTGTAACATTTTAAGAATTTTGAATAAATTTAATATGAAAACACAAATCGGACATGAAGTTCTGAACCCTCACCATATCTTAAGTTCACAGATCTCAAAGGGGACAACTTACCAGTAATCTCAGCCTCATCTTTTATTTCCTCTTTTATAAAAATTCCAGCGTTATCTGAGAAATTAAAAAAAGATACATGAAAAATATATAATTTGTGATCTTAAGTAAATCTTGTGCAATTGGGATACTATAATCTAATTATTAAATGGAAACTGAATATAAAACAAATCTTATAAAACAATAAATGAAGTGAAGTGCCATTCTCTGATATTGTATCCAAATTCAAGGTTTTCAAGGCTAAGTACTATAAAATTCAAAATGCCTTTCAACAATTCAATGAATTAATTCTACACTAATATTGGCACAGTTGCTTATTTGTTAAGTAATATTTATTTTTTTTAACAATTTATATAATGAAATTTACAACTATACTAAAATAATACAACAAGTAAATATAATGATTGGTACATATTAGCAATTAGTATTTATTAAATTTCAATTTTAATAAAATTACACTAACAAATTATTTTTTAATTAAACATTTTTATGTGAAAATAAAAGATATGACCATGACCAGGACTCGATATCATACATATTTTACATCATATATTATCACATATATTATACATACATATCATAATATTCATCGCAAATTGCGAGTACACAAGGATATGGGATCAGTGAAGAGAAAGGATGTAACTGACCGAGAGTCGAACCAGGATGGCTCAGTTGGAAGAGTACTTGGTACCTGGCGGATACATGGGAGACCCAGGTTCGAGTTCCGGTCCTGGACCTATCTTTTCTTTTCAAATAAAAATGTTTAAAAATTATAACAACTAAAAAAAAATTAAAATAAATATTTTTTAATTGGCTTTCATAGTATAAGTCTTATTGAATTTTAGATTGACAATTTCAATTTTATTTAAGTATATCATCAGTGAAAATGAAATAATCAATCATTATTTTGAAAAATAAAAAATAAAACTATGATAGTATTTGAAAAAAAAAGAATATTCACTGTGCATTATCTGTATAATAATAACTTATAAAAGTTTCTAATAACATGGAAAACTAATTTTTAAAAATACATATTTAGTTCTTTGTTTTAAAACTCTGCTGTTCATTGGCTGCTGGAATATATTTTTTTCACAAAAGATCAAACAAGAATCTGATGTCAACCACATCCCCTCGACTCAGACCGATAAATTAGATTTGTTTTACAAAATAATCATATGATAGTAATAAAAAGAATAATGCCAATCAATACACCTTCAACACCAAGGGCAAGTCAATTGTTATTATATGATAAATGTAAAACGATAGAAACTGAGCTGTTTAAAGTCATTACACTTTCCTTTACATCACTAAATCACTTAATGATAGGTAAATCGATCTATTAAGGTGAGATGGATCATAGAACATATAGCTACAAGTTTGAGTGAGAATTGATGAACAAGTTAAGTGTAACCAGTCTTTTACTAATTATCCTGAAATTAGAAATGAAACAACTAAATACTCTCAATAATTCACACAATGGTTGCTTATCAGATGACTGATAGATTATTAACCATAGCTTCCATAAAAAAAGAGTTTAATTCTCATTTTTAAAAAAATTAATGAACCAACAACAGGACGGACTAAATTCTACTGTAGTATATAGTAAATTATACTAACCTACCATAGGCCATTACAAGTTCTGTACCTTTTATTGGTCTGATATCAAATGATTCAAGATTATGTGAAGATGTCAACAACAAAAGTTACTAAAGTTCAGCAAAATATTCTAAGAAAATAAAAACCCTAACCCACTAAACTAAACGTTAGCTCTTCAATAAAAAGTTCTCCCTACTTATGAGCAATTTTTTTACCACCATCCAGAACATTTTCATCCACATAAATCGCTCTTTGCCGATCTAATTACATTTCCAGGGCAGTTATACTAAAATGACAAGCAGAACAGATATATGAAATATAAATACACTGCTTACCAACAAAATCCATTATAATGAAATCAATCTCTCTTTGAATTTAAGATAATCGTTGGCTGAGGAAGGTTCTATCAACTGATTAACTTGCCAACGAGGTTCAGTGACTGACAACTCCAAAGAGGTAAATCGTAAATTTTGGCCGAATGTGGGTTAAGAATAACGTTATTGTTAAATTTTAGTTGTTTAAAATAAGATATACAGTAATCCAGGAATGATTTCAATTCTCGAGAAATTAAGAAAGTTCCACGGTCTGAATGAATATATAACGGAATGCCAAAAAGGTTGAATAAATAATTTAGATGCTTAATATTAGTTGATGAAGTCTTATCTGGACAAGGAAAAGCGAAAGGAAATCTTGAAAATTCATCAACTATTGTTAAAAAATATTTATTGCGAGTAGTAGAAGGAAGAGGTCCTTTAAAATCCAAGCTTAAGCTTTCAAAGGGTTGTGTAATCTTGATTAGAGCTCCTTCAATTTTATAGAACTTTGGTTTTACTGCCTGGCAAACGCAACAGTTTTTAGTTACTTGCCTTATTTCTTCTCTACGGAAATAAGGAAAACGTAATTCTAAGGAATACGGGAGGTTCTTGCTCCTAACCCAGTGATACATTCTAGTTACCACTGGATGGCAAAGTGTTTGATGTATATTTATAAGTCTAGTGAGTGTGCTAGTAGCATTACAAAATCTTGATAATGCATCAGCAACTGCATTGAATTTTCCTGGTATATAGATTATGTCGAATTTAAAATTGGAAAGTTTAAGACGCCATCGCAAAATTTTGTCATTCTTTATTTTTTATGAAATTTTTTAATCAAACATAAAAGCTACGGATCTTTGGTCTGTCATAAGAGTCAAATGTTTGCCCATGAGATTATGTCGCCATTTCTTAATTGCCTCGACAATTGCATATGCCTCCTTTTCAACAGACGAATGTCTCTTCTCGCTTCGAGATAACGATCTAGTAAAAAATGCAACAGGTTTGTCACTCTGTGATAGAGTGGCTCCAATGGCGTTGCCAGATGAGTCTGTTTCGACAGTTAGACACGGATTCGCCCTAAGCCTCGACTGCAGCATCAGCAGATCTCTTCACCAGCATAAATAGGCCAGCGTAATAAGGCCAAGCAGCTCAGTGTACGCGTCATTGTTATTGTAACTTATGTAACCATCAGTTGTAGTTTTTTTTTTTTACCAATAAAGTTTTTTTTAAGTAAGTTCGGAAGTTCAAGTATATAATTGGCACCCGATCAGAGACTGGGTACGACTAGTTTGAAGAAATCGCAACCGTTCTTATCCATTTTAATTCTCAAGACCACAGGAAGACTCCATCTCTCGCACTATCAAGAATACTGCAAGGATTAGAAGACCTCTGGTACTTAGAAGATTTGAAGGCACCGCTTGCGAGATTCGGCTAGGTACTCTTAGAATTTTACCCCAATTCAACTTACATAAACTGGACTTCAGGAGAGCGACTTAAGGAATACTTGAGGTATAAAAATATTTTGTTAAACATAAATTTATTTTTATTTTATTTTAAGGGAAAAACCAGTGACAGATTAATACAATTAAGAAACATTAGTACTAATAATACCGATACAATGTCTATCTCATATCAAATGACGAAAGAAAACTACGGCCATCTGATGTATTTGATGGCAATCCGTATGTTGTCTTTTTTGTAAACGATGTAAGACAAATTTATAACAATGTGTGTACGGAAAGTAATACGTTTGTCTAAAGCCATTTACGAGACTAAAGTGGAAGGTAGAATAACCTGTGAGAACGGGACTAAGGAAGCCTTTGGCAGCAGAGGCTTGGACTGGAGAAGGAGAAGGTTGTTGGTTCAGGATCGAGACATGTGGATCAAGCTCAAGATCAAGCAGGCTCCTCACACTGCTTTAAGCGGTAGAGATTAAGTAAGTAAGTAATACAATCTATAATACGCAAAGAACTATGCATACCGTACTATGGTTAGCAAGCGTTATACAAGGAGAGCCACGGAGTTGTACAGGAGAAAGTAGAAGAGAAGAGAAAAAATTGATAAGGCAAAAGAAGAGGGCCTTTGAGAGAATGAACATTGAAGAGTTGGAGCCTCTCCGAAATGCCAATGAGAGCAGAAAGTTTTTCCAGAAGGTTAATAGCGGAAGAACACCCTTTAGACCGAGGATACAAGCCTGCAAGAAGGAAGATGGCACTCTGCTCACGTTCAAGGAGGATATACTTGACCGGTGGGCAATGCATTTTAGATCCCTTCTGAATGAGGAGGAAGAGGAGTTAAAAGAAAACGGAGATTCCCTGGATGGGTATGGGGAAATAGAACCTCCAGATTTTGAGGAAGTCGCTGAGCCAATCTCAAAACTAAAAAATAACAAAGCTCCAGGTCCTGATGGATTACCAGCAGAATTTTTCAAGTATGGAGGCGAGGAGCTACACAAGACCATACATCAGTTAATCATGAGCATATGGATGGAGGAGAGAATCCCAGGGCAATGGGGTAAGTCTGTCATATGTCCCTTACATAAGAAAGGAGACCAGCTGGAATGCTCTAATTATCGGGGAATTTCATTACTTTCATGTGCCTACAAGATTTTCTCAATCATCCTCTTCAACAGGTTAACACCATTCTCAGAGCAGGAGATTGGAGGGTATCAGGCTGGCTTTCGTCGAGGCGGATCCACGGTGGATCAAATCTTCACCTTGAGAACCATCCTGGAAAAAGGCCATGAATACAAGCTACCCACACACCAACTTTTCGTGGACTTCAGAAGTGCCTATGACAATATTAAGAGGGGAAAACTGTACGAAGCATTAGAGGAAATGAACATCCCCGATTCGCCTTGTGAAGTTAACGATGAGTGAGGTATGGTGCCAGGTCCGGATACAACCTGAGTGTTCCCGGGAGTTCCCACCTGATAAGGGATTAAAGCAAGGAGATGGAATTGCCTGTCTTCTCTTTAATTTAGCATTAGAGAAAGTAGTAAGGGATTCAGGAATCCAAACTCAAGGAACGATATTTTCCCGACAAGTGCAGGTTCTTGGTTTTGCCGATGACCTAGATATAGTAGCCAGGTCCAGATCAGCTTTAGTCGAAGCCACTACAAACCTCATCAGGGCAGCGTCATCTATGGGACTTTCAATTAACCAGAATAAGTCCCAGTACATGTACACCGGACCTAGTGATAACAGTCCTTTAGTAGTGGGGTCCTACAAATTCCAGCAGGTTAAGGAATTTATCTACCTGGGATCACTAGTTACTTCGGGAAATGATATGGCTGCTGAGATTAAGAGCGCCTCACTGCAGCCAACAGATGCTATTTTGGCCTTCTCAAGATCTTTCGCAGTAGGTTCATCAGCAGGCAAACCAAGATGATTATTTATAAGACTCTTGTCCGGCCTGTACTAACTTATGCCTCGAAGACCTGGACCATTTCCAAGCACGACGAAAGGGATCTGATGATCTTTGAAAGGAAAGTTCTACGTCGTATTATTGGACCAGTCAGGGATGCGGCTGAATGGAGAATAAGGAAGAACAAGGAGCTATATGCCATTTATGGTGAACCGGATGTGGTTGAGTTTGTGAAGTTAGGAAGGCTTGGTTGGGCTGGCCATTTGACCAGAATGAATGAACAAGAAACCCCGAGGAGGGTACTTGAGGAGACACAACATCGAACCCGAAGAGCTGGAAGGTCCAGGTTGAGGTAGGCCGATGGTGTGGCAGCTGATGCTCGAAGTCTACTTGGGATCAGGAACTGGAAGGCGGTCGCACAAGATAGAGCCGAATGGCGGCGGCTCATTGAGGAGGCCAAAACCCACCCAGGGTTATAGCGCCAAAAAAAAAAAAAAAGTAATACAATCTACCGACTAGTTTTAATAATAGACAGTACTGTGAAGGCATGACGTTTAAATAGTGACCAAGCAATAAATAGGTAAAACTGTTGACAAATAGAAGAATAATATAAACTTAAATAAATACTGTCCAATTTTTTTTTATGGAATAACCGTTCATGATATTTTAAAGTTATAAAAAGGTGTTATCCTTTGTCATATATTTCTATTTAAATTAATATAAGAAAAAAAAAATTAAAATTGGTGAAAGTGAAAATAGGTTAGTTTTATGTGTTATAAATATAACTTCGGTTAATGTTTTAATATTCTGTTTTTCTTTTTAAAAAGTGTTTTATTCTGATCACACAGATTATATTTAACACTTAAATAATAAAAGTGCGGGTTTTTCCGCCAGCCATGGGCGAAGCGTCTACTTCTTCGCAGATCAAAAACCGCCCCCAATTTATATAAATGGAGTAGAAAATTACTCTGCATTAATTGCATTCCTAAAAGAAAAAGCCGGACCAAACAAATTTACAGTGAAAACCACACTTAAAGGTATAACAGTTTATCCTGATACACCTGACACTTACAGAAATTTAAATGCGAGCCTAACAAGTGAAGGCACAGATTTTCACACCTATCAGCTCCCACAGGACAGATGCCCCAGGATAGTGTGATTAAGGGCCTCCATCACTCTACACCAATTAGCATTATAAAAGAAGAATTGAAAGAGAAAGTTTACGAAGCTTGTAATGTAACCAACGTTATTTCAAGATTTAAGAAGCCCTTACCAATGTTCTTTGTAGATATTACAAAAGAAACTTTTAAAGAAGAGATCTACGATTTAAAATATATCTATTACACAAAAGTAAACATCGAAGAACCGCGGAAGAAAAAAGACATTCCTCAGTGTTTAAGGTGCCAAGAATATGGTCACACACGAGGCTACCGTAACCACCCACCAAGGTGTGTAAGGTGTGGCGGACATCAAGACAGCAAAACATACAGTAAAACAAGAGAAACTCCTGCTACTTGTGCCAATTGTGGTGGCCAACATCCTGCCAACTACAAAGGCTGCCAAAAACTGAGGAACTTAAGAATTCAGCGTAGCTCAAGACATTACAACCAGCGGCCTTCACCAGCTCCACCTTTTCAGTTGCCACCAGATTCACAAGAATTCCCGAATCTCAGACCTGCACAGCATACCATCTTCCAGGACATGCGGAGAACAGCGTGGAATCTCAGCAGAAGCCAAGAAGTCCACCAGTAACGAAGTCAACACCTCAGCACTATAATGTTCAAACAGGTATGATGAATAACAGTACCCAGCCGGTCCCCCTTATGATACTGCCCCTCCCCAACTATTTCAAATACTAACGGGTCTTAACAACCTCATTCACCCTCTTTTTAATCTTCTCCAACAATTAACTCAGGTTACACAAGCCTGGAGCCACAGCCATGCCCCCTAATTTTTCAACAGCTGGCTCCTTGTCAATTCTCCTATGGAATGCTAATGGACTGATGCAACACAGGGCCGACTTGATTTATATTTACATGAAAAAAGAACAGACATAACACTCATCACTGAAACACATCTTATCTCACGATCTAAAATCTGTATTTCAGACTATATTATTTACAGAACTGATCACCCTGACAAAACGGCACACGGTGGCACCGCCATTATTATCAAATCGTCATTAAAACACAGTCCATTCATTTACCCATCACACGACACATACAGACAACTGGAATCACATTAGATACAAAACAGAAAAATATCACGTTCGCTGCAGTTTATTGTCCCCCTAGGTACAAGCTTACATCTTCGATGTTTTCTGAGTTTTTTAAACAGTTAGGTAAATGTTTTATCGCAGGAGGTGATTTCAACGCGAAACACCAATGTTGGGGTTTAAGATTAAGTACCCCAAGAGGCAGGAACTTGCGGTATGCTCTTCATGAACTTTCATTAGACACATCAACTCCAAATTCTCCTACTTCTAGACGCAAAACCCCGGACTTATTGGACTTTTTTAATACAAAAGGCTTAAGAACAGTAGATAAGACTGTAAATACGAGCTCTGATCATTCTGTAGTTCAAATGATCCTGTGCGAAGAGCCTTCTGAGGCACAAAAAAGACCTTCCCTAACACAGGGTATAATGGATTGGGATTTACATAGAAGTTATCTCAATTCTCACCTCTCAATCCCTATTTCTATAATGAATGAAGAAGAACTAGAGAAGGCAGTGGAAAAGTTCACTACAAGCATTCAAGACGCAGCGTGGTTATCATCAAAACCCAGGGATAGAAAAGTGGATAGTTTATCAAGCTACCCGCAGTATATTAGAGATTTGATCAGGGCCAATGAACTAAAACGTCAAATTACCAAATTTAACAGACCAAACTATGAGAATTATATTAAATCCCTCTCGACAGATGATGTAAGTTTATGGAAGCATACCAAAAGACTCTTAAAACACCGAGAGATGTCGGCACCTCTTAGAAAAGAAGACGGCTCTTGGGCTGTGTCGGACGAGGAAAAATCTGAGCTTTTTGCCGATCATCTTTATTCCGTGTTTACACCACATTCTGACTTCACTAACATAGAACACGAAATAACTGTAAATAACACACTTGACGCTCCATTACAAATAATTATACCACCGCCTTCATTCACTCCAACAGAAGTAGCAGAACTAATTAGACATTTAGCAAAAAGAAAAGCCCCGGGCTATGACTTAATAAATGCCGTGGTGCTCCAGCAAATGCCCAGGAAAGCTCTAGTGCTTCTTACGACAATCTACAACTCAATACTTAGGACTTCGAAATTCCCTATACAGTGGAAATACTCTATTGTTTCAATGATCAAAAAACAAGATGGAGACATTACCAACCCTTCATCCTACAGACCTATTAGTTTACTCCTATTTGTTCTAAAAATTTTGAAAAATTACTTTATCCCCGCTTATTAAAGTCACGATCAATTCGGTTTTAGAAAATCACACTCGACTACTCAGCAATTACAAAGAGTAACTGACTTCATATCGACAGCACTAGAGCAGAAGTTATATGCAACTGGAATATTTCTGGATGTCGCCCAAGCATTCGACAAGGTCTGGCACAAGGGGCTTCTCTTTAAGCTCAAGACTGTACTACCACACACTTATTATCTGATTCTTCTCTCATTCCTTGCAGACAGATTTTTCTAAGGGCTCAGAGCTATCTTCAATAAGACCCATTTTAGCTGGTGTACCTCAGGGATCAATACTTGCACCGCTACTGTACATAACATATACATACGACATTCCACAAGGTCCTAACACGCTGATCGCAACCTACGCTGACGACACTGCCATGATCACCAAACATCAAGACGAGACACAGGCCTCACAAAACTTACAACACAACTTACAAAAGGTGACTGAGTGGTGCCAACTGTGGAAAATCAGACTGAACCACGAAAAGTCACAACACATCACTTTTACTCTTAGACGCGAAACATGCCCTCCCGTTTTCCTTAATAACGCACCCATCCCACAGAGAGACAAAGTACAATACCTAGGATCCACATTTGATAGGAGAATGACATGGGGTCCTCACGTTAAGATGAAACGCCAATCGCTAAATCACAAACTCAAATTAATGTACTCCCTATTTAGGAAAAACTCCAAATTAGATTTAAGACAGAAATTAAATACGTACACTTACTTACTAAAACAAGTTTGGACATATTCTTTACAAATCTACGGCATCACTAAACAGACTCACAGAAAACGACTACAAACTTTTCAGTCAAAAGTACTTAGACTTATCACTAATGCACCATGGTTCGTCAATAACAAAACTCTGCATACTGACTTAAAAATACAAACGGTTGACGAACACATACGAACGTACTACATACGCTTTCAAGAAAAACTATACGGACACCCAAACCCATTGATACAACAGACCACTCTCATGCCTGAGAACACTAGGAGGAGACTAAAAAGGACGTGGATGAGGGATCTATTACAGTAGGAAATTAAGGAAAGCCAATGGAGAGGTACCGCTGGGTACTGTTCTTCGTCATGCCTTTCATGTCATTTTTTTTTTTTTTCCCTTGTCAATTACTTGTATTTGACAGGTGTGGATGGAAATATAAAGAGGAAAAAAAATTAATATAATTCGACATGTGATTTAAATGTTAGTGTGCATTCTTATGTGAATAAAGCCATAGATTGGTTACTTTTAACTGTCTATCTTATTCATTACAATTTGTTCACATAAGAATTATGGAAAGTATTATGAAGCCAGAAAAATTTAACGAGGACCCGGAGTCTAGTGATGCCTCTGAAGGACGGTCTTATTGGTTCAAAACATTCAGTAACTTTTTAAGGAGTCTTCCAAAATCTGAGCAAGTTACAGATGAAGTAAAATTAAGTATACAAACGTTCTTGAAGGTATTTATAATAAAGCTAAGAATGAGGTTTATGCTCGGCATCTCCTAGAAACCAACCTAGTGAAACTCTTGGCAAGTATTATCAATCTTTAAAACTCCTCGGTAAACATTGTAATTTTAAATCTACAAATGCTGAAAAAATACGAGGTGATTCAAGTTGTGATGCGTTCATTACTGGTCTAGCGTCTTCCCAAATCAGACAACGTTTACTTGAAAACGCCCAATTAGACCTAATAACAGCTTATAACCAACCTCGGGCTCTTGATCTAGCCCAACAGTATTCAGTTTCTTATTCTGATCCTTTTATTAATTCTGTTGTACCTGATAGAGCTAAAGGCACAGATCACAAATTAGAGGAAGATGACCAACGGGAGCCTCCCTCCATAGCTGCGGCTGTTATCAAATGCTTTTTCTGTGGACGTCCTAAACATCTTAGATCTCGTTTTCCAGCCCGTGGAGCTGTCTGCAGGAGATGTGTTAAGGTCGGCCACTGGTCAACTGTTTCTCGTTCTTCTCCAAAAATATCCAAAACTTCTGCTTCCATTAAACCTAAAGCATACTCAGCTGCAGCCCCTTCTTGCCTTTCTAAAGCCACGGTGCCTATTCTAGTCAATGATCACAGATCAGATGTTTTAACAGACTCTGGAAGTTCTCAAAGTTTTATCAGTTCGAAGGTTGTTAATTCTTACAAATTACAAGTAATTCCAGTATATGGGAATGTCTCTATGGCATCTGCAGATCTCCTTGCTGACATTAAGGAACAACCTAGTCACTCTCCAACTTCAAAGTCACACTTATTCTAACGTACATTTAGCTATTATACCTAATTTATGTGCTGAATTAATAATTGGCCATGATATTTTAGCACAATATGACTCAGTCATCGTGAAATTTGGGGGTGATAAAGGTTCTCTGTCTTTTTGTAATCTCTCAGCTGCCAAAATCCCATCTGTTCTACTATTCACAAATTTATCTCCTGAAATCAAACCAATCGCAATAAAATCACGCAAACATTCCGCCTCTGATACGGAATATATTACAAATGAAATTAGTAAATTACTGTCTGTTGACATAATTGAACCAAGTTATTCTCCTTGGCGTGCTCAAGTTGTGTCCATACAAACTGAACATCACCACAAGAGAATGGTAGTCTGTGAACAATCTACTACCATTCTCTTTCGGTGATGTTCAGTTTGTATGGACACAACATGAGCACGCCAAGGAGAATAACTTGGTTCAATTATGTCATCACACAGTAATTTAATAATTTCATTTGTAATATATTCCGTATCAGAGGCGGAATGTTTGCGTGATTTTATTGCGATTGGTTTGATTTCAGGAGATAAATTTGTGATTGCTCACAGACGATAAATCGTTTTACTTTTACTCGACGCTTATCCCTTACCAAGAATCTGTGATCTTGTCAGTTTAGTAGCTAACTACAATTATTTAACATAGTATATACTAACTATGATGAAAAGCAATGGACTGAGACTGCACCCCTGTCTAATACCTTGTGTTGTCAGGAATTCCTTTGACGTATGATTGCATGTCCTGACGACATTCCTCTGTTCCCTATACAGACTTAAAATTGCTTTTCTTAGACCCATTCCAATTCCTATTCCCCTAATCCATATATTACGTCTTGCTTTTTGATTCTATCAAATGCTTTAATTAAGTCCACGAAGCAGGTATTGACTTCTTTATCCTTCTCTATTATCTTCTTGGAAATCTCTCTCAAAGTGAAGATTAGGTTCCGTGTGCTTCTATTCCTTGTAGTTTGTATTAATAAATTAAGATTATATTATTTCTTTTATTATCTATATATAATATGCAGTTATTGTTGACTGACAGTTTACTTACGAATAAATAAATAAAAAATAATAAATCGAAGTGAGTAATCATAATGTAAGTAATTCTATCTGACATCATGGAGTATTATGTGCAAAATTACGGGTTTCAAATCCTATATCACCAGTAATGAATAGTATTTCTTCCACATTATTAATAATCATATGAAATAAATGCACGCAAGTCCTCGTTACTATCTTTTTCCTTCTAACTAATTTTTTTTTTTTTTTTTTTAGAGGATTTTCTTCACAAATGAAGGTTTCCTCATCCAAATTCTTCTTTCAGCCTTCTCTTCCATTCGTCCCTGTCAAGCGCATCCTCCTCCGTCATTCCATGCCCAGCCAAGCTTTCTTCCACTTTAGCTTTCCATTGGGTTCGAAGCCTTCCTCTCTTCCTCCTTCCCTCGGCCTCCACTCCATGACCAATCCATTTCAATCTTCTTTCTTCGATGACCTCTAGTATGTTCTTGTTAACTTCCATTCTTTCCCTGATGTCGCTATTTTTGATATGTTCCACTCTTGACATTCGGGCAGATCTTCTCCAGAAGTCCATCTCTACTGATAACAACCTTCTTTCCTGAACTCTATTGAGGGCCCAGGTTTCAGAGCCGTAGATCATTATACTTTGGACCACAGCACTATATATCAGTTTCTTCGTCCTTCCCAGTATATTATTACTCCATAGGAGAGAGTTTAACATGCCAACTGCTTTCCTACCATTCGTTATTCTTTTTTCTACTTCCACATTTGTGGTCCCTCCGCTTTCCAGTATGGACCCCAAATAGCAAAACTGCTCCACTCTGTCCAAGCTCCCAATAGTTGGGTCGTCTGCTTCGCTCCTATCTGTGCACATATACTTAGTTTTAGTATAGTTGACATTTAATCCCCACTGGTTGTATTGGTCTACCACTTTTCTAAACATGTAACTCGCATCTTCTTCGTCCTGGGCAATAATCACTTGGTCATCAGCAAATAGTAGATGGTATAAGTGAAAGCCGTTTATAGGTATACCCATCGGATTACATTTTTTGTTCCAACTTTCCAAGCAACCATCGATGAAAATCTTAAACAAGGTAGGGGGCATGCAGCACCCTTGAAGAAGGCCCTTGCTATTGGGGAAATCCTCTGATAGGGAACTCCCAATTTTTACTTGGCACTTATTATTTTTATATATTTCTTTTATGATTTTTATAATTTCATTATTTATGCCTGCCATTTCCAGAGCTCTCCATAATAGTTTTCGAGGGATGCTGTCATACGCCTTTTCCAGATCTATGAATACCATATCTAGTCTTCTTGCTTTCGCTGTTTGCTTTTCTAGTAGTTGTCGAAGAGTAAATATGTGATCAATGCAAGATTTTCCCGTTGTGAATCCACATTGCTCCTCAATTTGTGTAAATCCTTCCTCCAATTTAGTTTTAATTATTCTACCAGCAGCTTCGAAATCGGATTTGTCAGCTCTGTAATTGACACATACTTTTTTATCTCCTTTTTTAAAAATAGGAGTAAGGTATCCCAGTTTCATTTCTTGTGGTATAATATCACCTTGCAGTATGCTGTTCATGAGGTCCGTGAGTAACCCTGTCACCCCACTGCCGCCATATTTAATGAGCTCAGCATGGATTCCTCCAGGCCCAGGGGCTTTTCCATTCCTTAATTTTTTTTGTTCCATCTCTAGTTCTTCTCGAGTGACACTAATTGATGTACTAGTGTAGGGGTCTGTTTCCTCTTCTATAAATTCCGTCCTGCTCTCATGCAATAATTTTCTATAGTGAGCAGCCCAATCATTCATTTTTATCATGTTCAATCTGGCATTCTGATTTTCTCCCTTCCTCACTCTCTTTAACACAGATCATGCCTCAGATGCTTTCCCAAATCCCAACTTACTGTTTATTTTGGCACATGTTCTTTCCCAAAATTCATTCTTAGCAGCTCTTACTAACTTGTGCAGCTCTCTCCTTTCCTTCACATAAATTTTCCTATCCTCGTCTTTCTTGGTGCTAAGCCATTTCAAATAGGTTTGTTTTTTTTTTTGTTCGGCTCTTTTTATAATATTCTCTGTCAGCCATTCCTGTCTCCTCATCTTTCCAATTTTCTCACCGAGCACCTCTGCAGCAGGTTTCTTTAACGAAGTCGTTAGGAAATCGTATTTTTCTGCAGCACTAGTACCTTTAAAATCACGAATCAATTCGTTTATTCTTTGTTGGAAAAGTACTTTGATGCTGTCTTCTTGTAACAAATCTACCTTATACTGCACTTCTTCCAACATGTCACAAGCCTCACTGGAATTTCTATCCTTTCCATTTTTTTCCAACCAAGGAAATGTGCAAATTGTCTTTAGCAAGTGATGGTCCGACCCACATTCAGCACCTCTATAGACTCTTACATCCTGAATCGTTATTGAGTTGCATTGTCTAGTCACAGCATAGTCAATTATGGACTTGAGCTTTCTGCTTCCATTTCGCTATGTGAATTTATGTATATTTTTGTGCTCAAAAAAGGTATTTAAAATTTTTAGGTCCAGCTGGTCACAGATCTGGAGGAACCGGTCCCCGTTGTCATTTCGCTCTGGTTCTCCAAAATTGCCAACAACCCTACTACTGCTATCTCTGCCTACTCTCGCGTTCATGTCACCTAGAAGAAGAATTTCTTTCCGTTTTGGGATCTGTTCGATAATTTCCCTTAGGTCCTCCCAAAATTCGTCCTTAGCCTTGTCATTTTGATCATTTGTCGGGCCATAGGCGCCAATGACAACTATCTCTCTCGCGAAAAGAGTGATATTCATAGTGATAATTCGTTCATTTATCAATTCCCAACCTGTGATATTGTTTTTAAATTTTTTGTTTACTAGGATGGATACTCCAGATTTAGCTCTCACATGCTTTTCGACTCCTGACCAGAGGTGGATGAACCCGTCTAGCTCCTCCGTACCTTTCCCTTTCCTTTTGGTTTCTGATAGGACTATAATGTCCATATTAAATTTCTTAATTTCTATAGGAAGGTTTGGTAGCTTAGTGGCCAGTCCTTGAATATTCCAACATCCCATATTGATTGTCCGTTTCCGCGCATTATGTCGTCTCCTTTTTTGACTTTCCGGTATCCGAGGCTTATGTTTTGGTCTTTTAGCATTTTTAGTTTTTTTACTGATGAGTGAGGAGCTGGCCCACTGCATCACCCCCAACCTGGAGGACCAGAGAGCTTTATTTCGGGGACTCCTACCCCTAGACGGGTTGCCTTCACTACGGCTTAGAGCCCCATCTGCCCTCAGAGTACCATTTCCTGCACTCTGGCGAGTTATACCGCTCTGACTCGGTAATTTACTTAATTAAATGAGTATCCACAGAATCTATACAGAGATAAAAAAAATACATCATTTACAAATTAAGTATACATAGCCGGTCATAAATATTCGTGCACATTAATAAATTAAATTTATCTTTCAATTTAAAAATATTGAAAACAAATTTTTATTTGTAAAATGATAAATAAATATAAAATAATTTAATCTCATAGTTAAATAATCATAAATTTATTTGATTAAACAAATGTATATAATTATAATATACATAATCGACATACGTTCCTGTTTAAACCCGAGTACTTTTTTTTTGTATTTTTGTCTCTTTTAATTTGCCCCTGTAAACTAATGGTAAAAAATAAATTGAAAGTTTTAATTTCGATTTATTTCCTTTCCAGTTTCTGAGAAAAAGGTTTTGTTGTTGTTTATTGTATTGTGAATAGGTATAGAATTTAATTTTACTTATAATAATTTAATTTAAGCAAATGTAAGGTTTGATTTTATTTTATTTTAATGACAAAGACGTTTATATAAAGATTCTCAGATAATGAATAGAGAATGCTAAAAGTTGCAATGTTTACGTTGTTAATGCAAGAGTCCGGTCTTTTTGTCACAACCTTTGGTCGCATAACAATAACAAAGGCTAGTTTAAGGAGTGAAATCCCCTCTTCAACTACTGATTAGAGTCAGTGTGGGACCAGATATAGGCGAAGCAGCTCATGTGTGGCACCGCCGAAATATTCTCAAACCCCCACCTCACCACGGCTAGAGAGCCGTCTTCGTATATCATCGGCGGCTGTCATGCGAGTGGAAGTTGGAGTGCCCCCACCATCGTCTGCCTCCCCACCTCTTCACCTCACCACGGCTGGAGTGCCGTTTTCGTGCATCGTTTGGAGGCTGTCAACGGAGTGAGCATTGGCGCACCCCCACCATCGTCTGCATCCCCACCACCGGCTGCATTCAGCATCCCACATCTTATCAGCAGAAGGTAACCTTGTTTGATAAACTATTTATCAACAAGGTTTTGTTTATCTGACACTTTTATTGACTTCATTGTGACATTATAACTAGGTTATTTTTTTATCCACCTGGTATATATTATAAGTATATTATAACTAGGTTATTTTTTATCTGTATTTTGATTAAATTCAACGAGGGATCCCATTTTATGTTGTACAAAGATTGTTTTTTTTATTATTTTTTTTCCTTTATAAGAAAATTATTATTTTTTTTTTCCTTTATAAGATTATAGTCAATAAATTATATATATTAATCGTTAACTGGAAAGGTTGGTTTATCATTTCTTTTCTTTTTTTCCCTCTCTTTAAGTTGCTGAAGGGGTGAATGTTTATAAATTAATTAAATTGATTTATTTATTTATCTTTTGTCATTGTTTTTTTAGATTTAAAAATTTTTGAATTACAGGTTACCTTTCCTCTGGTAAGTTATATTCGCACCGAATATTTATTTCTCTGTGACTCACCCTGGTGTTATCACTTACCCCCCCCCCTACTCTGTTTTTTTCTCGTTCTCAAGTTTCTCACCGTTAGTGGAACTGGCAACCCCCAGGGGAAGAGATTTGCGTTTCGATTGTGAAAGGCCCCTCTCCCCCGCAAAAGTTCCTATTCTCACTTATGGAAGTGAATCCTGGGCACTAAAGCACTGTGGTCGGACCCGACTCCAAAGCATGGAAATGAGGTACTTGTGAAAAATAGAAGGGAAGACCAAGAAGTACCGGATACAAAGTATGACAGTAGGACAGAGAAGAAAGCTATGGAGGTTAAACCAACAGGAAAAAGACCCAGGGGAAGGCCGAGAGTGACCTGGAAGAATAACCTCCAAAATATCATTAAAGAAAAAGGGATGAGATGGGCGACAGCAAGGAGAGCAGCCCTTGAAAGAGACGGGTGGCGCTCCTCATGCAAAATTTCTGCCCCGCAAGGCAGAAAAGAAGTCTGAATAAGAAAGAAACTACTTGTAAGTATTATATGTAGAGATATAATTAAATAGAAAATTTGAATTTAAAACAACCAGCTCTGCTTGATGCCCTCAACTCACTTCACTCTTCATGACATTAATCGTCATTCCCATATATCTTTTACAGACCTTTAGCTCGAGGCTCTGTGTCTGCTTCATCAAATATTATTGGGATGTTTCGTAAAATAATAAAGGACTATGGTTTTAAAAGAAAAAAGAACTAATGACTTTTAACTGATTTTATTGATTATAATAATCTAAATTACATTCTAATGTTAATTGATCAATAATTTTTTTAGTTTGTAAATAGCAGCCCGGGTGTCTAAAATATGGTAATCAGTAGGCGAGAGGCCCTGTGAGTAGAGGGGGAGTGGCAGCCTTTCATAGCCAAGTTCCAACAATTTTTGGGAAGTGTGAATTGTGAGATATGTGGCTGAGCGTTGTCATGCAACAGAATGAGGCCCTTTCGATTGACTAAAGAAGGCTTCATTATTGCTAATTTCTGATGCATTACTTCAACTTGGTTAGAATGCGATTCAGTATTAATGTTTTCGCTAGAATTGGCAGAAAGAATCACTGCCTTTGCCTCAGACTTCTTTAATATTGTTCCTGTCGATTTACGCTTTGGATTCAATATTTTAACAAATTTTCAAAAGTATTCCTTAGCTTATAATTTCCTTGATAAGTATAATAGATTTCTATGGAATACAAGATACAACAATACAGTCAATTCTACAAAAAATAATGAGTCTTTCCACCAATATGCAGTGCCTTTATGTGTGCTTTTATTTTCCGCTTAGTAACTGCTTTATAATCGCAATGGAAACATTGATGAGGTCTGTCACTTGTATGACGAGCCGTTATATGTATTTTTAAAGATTCTGCTCTGGCTGTTTTATACTCACAATGAGGACATTGATGAGGCCTCTCATTTGTATGATGAACCATTATATGTTTTTTTAAAGATTCTCTTATTGCTGTTTTATAGTCACAATGAGGACATTGATGAGGCCTCTCACTTGTATGACGAGCCATAACATGCCTTTTTAAATTTCCTATTGTTACTACTTTATAATTACAATGAGGACATTGATGAGGCCTCTCACTTGTGTGATGAGCCATTATATGAATTTTTAAATAACTTTGCCTGAATGTTTTGTACTCACAATGAGGACATTGATGAGGCCTCTCATTTGTATGATGAACCATTATATGTTTTTTTAAAGATTCTCTTATTGCTGTTTTATAGTCACAATGAGGACATTGATGAGGCCTCTCATTTGTATGATGAACCATTATATGATTTTTCAAAGATACTCCACTTGCTGTTTTATAGATACAATGAGGACATTGATAAGGCCTCTCGTTTGTATGACGAACCATTATATGCCTTTTTAAATTTCCTATTGCAACTGTATTATACTCACAATGAGGACATTGATGAGGCCTCTCGTTTGTATGACGGACCATTATATGCCTTTTTAAATTTCCTATTGCAACTGTATTATACTCACAATGAGGACATTGATGAGGCCTCTCGTTTGTATGACGAGAAATTATATGTTTTTTTAAATATTCTGCTCTTGCTGTTTTATAGTCACAATGAGGACATTGATGAGGCCTCTCATTTGTATGATGAGCCGTTATATGTCTTTTTAAAGATTCTCCTAATGCTGTTTTATAGTCACAATGAGGACATTGATGAGGCCTCTCATTTGTATGACGAGCCATTATATGTATTTTTAAAGATTCTCCTATTGCTGTTTTATAGTCACAATGAGGACATTGATGAGGCCTCTCATTTGTATGACGAGCCGTTATATGTCTTTTTAAAGATTCTCCTAATGCTGTTTTATAATCACAATGAGGACATTGATGAGGCCTCTTATTTGTATGACGAGCCGTTATATGTATTTTTAAAGATTCTCCTATTGCTGGTTTATAGTCACAATGAGGACATTGATGAGGCCTCTCATTTGTATGACGAGAAATTATATGTTTTTTTAAATATTCTGCTCTTGTTGTTTTATAGTCACAATGGGGACATTGATGAGGCCTCTTATTTGTATGACGAGCCGTTATATGTATTTTTAAAGATTCTCCTATTGCTGTTTTATAATTACAATGAGAACATTGATTAGGTCTTTTACTTGTATGACGGGCCATTATATGCCTTTTTAAATTTCCTATTGTTACTGTATTATACTCACAATGAGGACATTGATGAGGCCTCTCATTTGTATGACGAGAAATTATATGTTTTTTTAAATATTCTGCTATTGCTGTTTTATAGTCACAATGGGGACATTGATGAGGCTTGTCCTTTGTATGACGAGCCATTATATGTCTTTTTAATTTATATTCTGTTACTGTTTTATACTCACAATGAGGACATTGATGAGGCCTCTCATTTGTATGATGAGCCGTTATATGTCTTTTTAAAGATTCTCCTAATGCTGTTTTATACTCACAATGAGGACATTGATGAGGCCTCTCATTTGTATGACGAGCCGTTATATGTATTTTTAAAGATTCTCCTATTGCTGTTTTATAGTCACAATGAGGACATTGATGAGGCCTCTCATTTGTATGACGAGCCGTTATATGTCTTTTTAAAGATTCTCCTAATGCTGTTTTATAGTCACAATGAGGACATTGATGAGGCCTCTCATTTGTATGACGAGCCGTTATATGTATTTTTAAAGATTCTCCTATTGCTGTTTTATAGTCACAATGAGGACATTAATGAGGCCTCTCATTTGTATGACGAGCCGTTATATGTCTTTTTAAAGATTCTCCTAATGCTGTTTTATAATCACAATGAGGACATTGATGAGGCCTCTTATTTGTATGACGAGCCGTTATATGTATTTTTAAAGATTCTCCTATTGCTGGTTTATAGTCACAATGAGGACATTGATGAGGCCTCTCATTTGTATGACGAGAAATTATATGTTTTTTTAAATATTCTGCTCTTGTTGTTTTATAGTCACAATGGGGACATTGATGAGGCCTCTTATTTGTATGACGAGCCGTTATATGTATTTTTAAAGATTCTCCTATTGCTGTTTTATAATTACAATGAGAACATTGATTAGGTCTTTTACTTGTATGACGGGCCATTATATGCCTTTTTAAATTTCCTATTGTTACTGTATTATACTCACAATGAGGACATTGATGAGGCCTCTCATTTGTATGACGAGAAATTATATGTTTTTTTAAATATTCTGCTATTGCTGTTTTATAGTCACAATGGGGACATTGATGAGGCTTGTCCTTTGTATGACGAGCCATTATATGTCTTTTTAATTTATATTCTGTTACTGTTTTATACTCACAATGAGGACATTGATGAGGCCTCTCATTTGTATGATGAGCCGTTATATGTCTTTTTAAAGATTCTCCTAATGCTGTTTTATACTCACAATGAGGACATTGATGAGGCCTCTCATTTGTATGACGAGCCGTTATATGTATTTTTAAAGATTCTCCTATTGCTGTTTTATAGTCACAATGAGGACATTGATGAGGCCTCTCATTTGTATGACGAGCCGTTATATGTATTTTTAAAGATTCTCCTATTGCTGGTTTATAGTCACAATGAGGACATTGATGAGGCCTCTCATTTGTATGACGAGCCGTTATATGTCTTTTTAAAGATTCTCCTAATGCTGTTTTATAGTCACAATGAGGACATTGATGAGGCCTCTCATTTGTATGACGAGCCATTATATGCCTTTTTAAATTTCCTATTGTTACTGTATTATACTCACAATGAGGACATTGATGAGGCCTCTCATTTGTATGACGAGCCGTT